>NIPM01000085.1:225349-377983 GCA_002738285.1 Holacanthella duospinosa | reverse complement strand
CCTCCCCTCCCTACCTCATATCTCATATCATAATTTTGTAGTATGAACCATGTAATAAGGTCCACTTGCATTACAGGAATTGAATTTCAGATACTTTGTCTCCACCCTTAAAACTAAAACAATAAAAACATTTGATGGGAAGAATTGTAGTTGGAGTGAGAGAACAATGGAGATATAACTAACACCAATAACTTCAATATTTAGCCAAAATCTAAAAGTTTTCAAAATTTTAATTTCTAATAAGACATATCGGTGTCCGCATGAAGATGATCTGAAAATAATTTGTCATAAGAGTTACAATTACTTGTCTATGATGACGTGGTTGCAAAGATGAAGGCAATACTCCAAACCTTTCTGGCTTTGGTTGTGAGTCACAGAATTTATAAATAATTTGCTATTTGGTTGATTGTCATTCTAGTCTTGCATTGTCCTGATGATGTGTCAAAAATTTCTAGTAAAATTATCAATTATCAATTACCTAACTGTCGTCATATTATTATGAAATATTATTGTCGTCTGTTTCCATCTAATGAGTTCCTTTGACTGTCCTTGTCAAATCCAAAAGTCCTAAAACTTCAATTTAACTAATGTTCACTGACATTTTCACAACAAGACTCATTTGTATCTTTCAANCTGATGATCTGTCAAAAATTTCTAGTAAAATTATCAATTATCAATTACCTAACTGTCGTCATATTATTATGAAATATTATTGTCGTCTGTTTCCATCTAATGAGTCCCTTTGACTGTCCTTGTCAAATCCAAAAGTCCTAAAACTTCAATTTAACTAATGTTCACTGACATTTTCACAACAAGACTCATTTGTATCTTTCAAGATTACTTACTCAAGAATTGATTCTCAATGGATAAGAAGATCCCGAATACAAGAGTGCTACCAGACGGTTTCTGTCTGTACATTGTATTGAATTACTTNATATTACTTACTCATCAATGGATAAGAAGATCCCGAATACAAGAGTGCTACCAGACGGTTTCTGTCTGTACATTGTATTGAATTACTTGGTTCACCCAATGATAATAATAATAGAAAACGATTAAAGGTACATTTTTACAATGTAACAGAAATTTTCACAATCTCTCTGACATCAAACCTTGGTTAATTTTTACCTACTACCTCTGCCTCAGATTTTTAAAGTTGATGAAAGCAGATTGTAAAGCGACGGAGTTGTTGTTGAAATGGGCGGTTTCCTTTCTACGAACATGTTCTCCAGCTTTTACAAAACAAACTTTAGAAACGTTATCTGATTTTGTGATTAATGTACAAGAAGAAGATGAGAAATTAGCTTCTTCTGTCCTCATGTCCTTTCATTTCATCAAAAAAAGAATTTATTCGGAGGCTTGAAAGGGTGAGCTTGATCTTGATCTTTAAAAAGTTATGTCAGGAAATAGAAGAACTACACCTCACACTAACAAAAGCTTANTACCTCAGATTTTTAAAGTTGATGAAAGCAGATTGTAGAGCGACGGAGTTGTTGTTGAAATGGGCGGTTTCCTTTCTACGAACATGTTCTCCAGCTTTTACAAAACAAACTTTAGAAAAGTTATCTGATTTTGTGATTAATGTCCAAGAAGAAGATGAGAAATTAGCTTCTTCTGTCCTCATGTCCTTTCATTTCATCAAAAAAAGAATTTATTCGGAGGCTTGAAAGAGTGAGCTTGATCTTGATCTTTAAAAAGTTATGTCAGGAAATAGAAGAACTACACCTCACACTAACAAAAGCTTATTATGAATTAAATAATTATTAATCGAGATGTCACAGTCACACAATTAGTCTTAGTTAGTAGTTACACATTAGTAAATAAAGGGAAATCATTGTCTATGATATTTGAGTGTAGTTTAAAATTAAAATTGGTAACGAACCTTACAAATTCATCAACTTTGAAGCGGAGATGTGGTGACCTAGTGGAGATACAGTATGACTAAGAATTCCTTTAATTTTAATTAAATTGTTTTTAACGAGAATCTTACTTAAACTGAGTTTGTAGGTTAGGACACTTGCACCTAACTTCGGTACACTTGCACCTAATTTAAGTACACTTGCACTTATGTGATGTGCAAAATGAAAATGTTTCACATTTTTACGACTTCCGGTTTGGTGCATTTTAGCTTAATTGGAATGCGATGTCAGATTCAACCAATCACAAATAAGTTTTGGAGNTTAAACTGAGTTTGTAGGTTAGGACACTTGCACCTAACTTCGGTACACTTGCACCTAATTTAAGTACACTTGCACTTATATGATGTGCAAAATGAAAATGTTTCACATTTTTACAACTTCCGGTTTGGTGCATTTTAGCTTAATTGGAATGCGATGTCAGATTCAACCAATCACAAATAAGTTTTGGAGTTTGCGCAGTATTCAATTTTATTTTTTTGCCCAGTGGAATCGCGCGAAATTCATATTTTGAATTTTTAATTTGAGCTAAATCTTTACATAATTCATTATTATTAATTAAAACAGCTGTTTCTTGCAAAATTTTCACAAAAATTTCTAGTTGAGATTATTTCTACTACAGATACACCTGTTTGTCTAATTTTTATAGTTTATTTGAAACAGGTAAGACGTTTTTATTAGCATAGTAATTACTTGTTTTTTTTTTACTTTTAACATGAGTTTTTTGTTAATTTGGGTGCTTAGCAGAAAAATAGTCAATGAATAGCGCTAAAAAGTATTTATTTTTTTAATTGCTTTATTTTGAACTATTGTTAATTACTTTTTCCAATTTTTAGTAATTATTATTATTAGGAAACTTACATATTTTTTTTATAGAAAAGGCCCTGAAGACCAGTAGAGTTAAATTACTGAAATAATCAAGTTAAGCTTTAGTTAAGTCATAAGTCTAGCAGATGTTTGTTATTTTGAAAGAGGTGAATGAATGACAGATAGATTTCTACGCCCGTCGTTCCTCTTGTTAACAAGATGGAAGGATTGATGTCTCAAAATTAAATCATTTCTTAAGAAAATTAGACCAGATCTTTCCCATGGACAAACAAGGTTTAAAATGGAAGACATTGCCCCGAGAAAAGGAATAATAGACGTAAGTATTAATTTAATGATGGTTATTATCCCATTTCCTAAATTGTTGAAACCAATAATCCAAAGGCATCTCGTTGAGAATGAAATTGCAGAACAATTGGTCTAGTTACTTAAAAAAGCCTAACGCTGCTGCAGCTGTTCCAGGCTTTGTGTAAATAAACCCATCATCATCAGTGAATGTGATGAAGTAATAACAACAGTTTCAATCCTATTGAGTCGAGAAGATAATTGGTAACTAATGCTTGAAGGAACCGATTATTCACTGTGGTGGTCCAGTTAGCCAACACTAGCGTTAATTCTGGAGCACTGGTGGTGGTATTATTCTTTCTATAATAGAACATACCAGTAGAAAAATTTGAAAGAGGATGATCATTGTTTGAAATACATAAGACATCCACAATAGAAAAAGACAATAATTAAAGTCCTAAAGAGCCTGTAGGTGCTCACGGAAAGACTATGTAAGTGTCCACCCACTTGTGTAACAAAGGAAATGGGTAATGTTGGACATGAGTCTCAAAACCACAAGACAGGTAGGCTGGACGACAGGAGGAGACCTTTTGTTTCAATTTTGTGGGAAATGTGTCTCCATGTAGTACTAAACTCAAGAATTTACCTTTGTATCCTTACCTTTTTCGTTGTAAAACCCTTAAGTAAGAGCAGTCGAGAAAGCCTAAAAGTCCGATTATCGGTTCTTGGATTTAAATCCTTTCCAAGAAAGAACCAAGACCATTATTTTAGTTCAGTAATCCGTAAATTTACGAAAATAGGAACTATAATCCGCTGGAATTTCTATTCTTTTCACTGTAATGGAAGAATCCAAACCTAAACTCCAATAACAAGGTTCTGATTGAAGGATAATCGGTTTTCAAAAGCGATAAGTGCTTTTACACATCGTCACCTTTGAAATAATGTGTAAAAGAAGACAAAAAAAACTACACACATTACCCCTCAGCTCTTACAGAGAAGAAACTGTCGAACAATCGACATTTAATTAGAATCTTCACTAATGCAATCAATCACGGATGAGCCGATTAAAATTGATGGCTTCGGATGAGTGTAATTTCAATATCAATTAGGTTTTTGATTAGGTAAAACTCGACATTGGGTCTGTATGACTCAATTTTTTATTGTTTATCAAAAATTTGGCTGAAAATAACATCGAAACTCAACACCGCCCTGTGGTACCTCCCGTGATGACCGAATTCCAAAGGTTGTTACAGAAATGGTTCAGATTTCACCTTCTATAATGCCATTATACGACCTGGGAGATTTCCAACCTAAGGGCCCCCGCAGTCCAGACGTATAAATTCCTTAGGAATTGACAATAATAAACTGTATTATGTAACTCTGTCATTTTTGTTTACAGAGAAAGGACAGTTACCAGACCTAAAGTTGAAAAATGATCCTAAGTTCTTATAATTTCTTCAAGGAACACAACAACTGTTAGCAATTCTGCCGTCTGTACACGATGCTTAGTTCCAAAATTTGTAACAATTTCGGATGAATACGGGTGTATATATCAAGTTACCCGGATTATTTTCTCATTGGACTCACCTGAATTTATACAAACGAAACCAACAGAGGTAAAAATTATTAATGAATGCAATAAATTATGCTCCCTCATCCACGTGCGGGTGGATATGAATGATGTCTATTGATGCGTAGAAGGTAAATTGAATAATGCAGTTATAGTAGTAATAATAATGGATGTCTTCCAAATTTTGTTATTAGATATGGATGGGAAAAAATAACAATGACTGTTAAAAAACTGGTGAAAGAATCCAACTTCATGACTCTTCGGAAACAAAAGGTAATTACAGAGTCTCTTCTCCTGTCAACGTCAAATGTCATTGTCAAAGTGTCATTATGAGCCCACTGTGACAGACATGAAGACTCGAGACGCAGGCAGGAGAGAGAGAAATAATCACCGTTCTATGACTTTTGGAATATTTACGAACCAAAGTCGGTGGGGAGACTATGACTTAACAAAAATTGACCCAGGGTCCTCAAGTCGGTACTCCAGGGACGAAAGAAAGATGCCGAAACATAGTTTGTTTTAAGTCTCTGAGAAAGAAGTTAAGCGGCAGCATCGAAGAAGCGATGACATTTTAAATGAATTCTAAAAGTGTCGACGCTGTCAAGTGTCTCTTCAAGATACCTCGAACAGTCCACGATGACTACTACTACTAGTAGTAAACGAATAATGTTAACTGAATATTTTCCCTCTAACAAACTGACTTCTCAAGAACTTGAGTTCGTTTTAGATTACACGACTTACAGAAGTAATAATTAACAAGATGATTAAGCTTTAAGAATGTTGGTTTATGAAATTGTAAAAATACGACAGAGCATACTATTTAGTAGACCATATCTCATGGTTAGTCGTTTCATTTCATTTATGAGGTCAATTTGAATGACCTCAGATGAAAATAATGCATCATGAGTATAGATTAGTCAAAGCTGAGGAGATGTTGACTGAATTTAGAAGAAAATAGCAAGAATTTTAACACCATTAATAATTCTTCAAAATCCGATCTAAAGGTCAAAATAATGAAGAAGGAAATAACATAATATTTTGACCTTAAGGAATGGTGTTTTGAAAATACATGTACCAATAATAAAAATGATGCCAAAACTCCAACCTACTATATGCCATCCCTATTCCCTTGACTCATAGTTTCAACTTGGTCATAAATAAATTTTGACACTCTGTGTAGACTTTTGCATTATGAAGACACTGTCACTCTGTCATAAGTTATCAGAATCAGGAAGTCCTGTCCATGGGACCTCCCATAATTTAGACAAGAGAAAATTCAATTAGCATAATATCATCTCTAAATCCAGGGAAATGTGTCAGGATAATCTGACAACTGACAACTCTTTCCAAATTCAAATGGAAATTGTTGAAACTAATAGGTTTTTTTTTTACTTAAAATATTGTCGAATTGTTCAGAAAGGAGTCGGTAGGGTTAGAATACTAAAACAAAAAACAATTAAATTAGCCTCACTAAAGTATTCAAATTTAAAATTCAATTCCGAATTTAATTTAATTACAAATAAATTTTTTTTTAAGTTTGAAAAAAAAAAGAACACTTATTAAAAGCAAGGCTGCTATGAAAAATTTACAAAATGAAAGATGTTCAAAATTCCTCACAGCAACCTTGATTAAAAAAGAATGAACGTCTCCACGACACACTTGTACAATGGTATTCAAATTTTTTTAGTATTTCTCTATAAATCTCCATGGTAACAAATTCAATATTGTTATGATTGAAAAAATGCTAAAAATCATTACAAGTTTTTTTAAAGCACGATTTTATCATTAATGTTTTCTTTGGATTTATGGTAGACATTAGACAGTTTTGAGAAAGAGATTGTGAATTAACTGACAAAGCTGATTTTTGTAATTCAATTTGAACAAATTACCCACTTTTAAAAATAAGTTTGTAACTTTGGTTTAAAATTCTTTAATTTTTTGATTTGTTTTACTAGTTGTAAGCCCTAATATTTGTGGCCAAAATGATTCCAGTAGTTGTAAAACAAAAGATACGGCGATGCCCAGTACCTCGGTCCACTTTCACTACCTTTATGGATGAAGGTTTTATGCACTATCGTGCAGGTCACTATCGAAAAGCACTTTTCTGCTATGATCGGGTAAATTCAATACCTTAGATTTGATTTTGTCAAATCGTTGAGAAATTAATAATTGGGAATGATGTTTTTTTCTTCTTGTTTTAGGCTCTTGAATTGAATTTATCCCACAAAGGTGCCTTGGTTGCTCGAAGTCAATGTCATCTGAAACTAGGAGACGCTGAATCTGCACTTATTGATGCCCAAGAGTCTTACGATACTAAAACTCCGTATATTCTTGGATTATACCAGTTTGGTGAAGCACTTTATAGTCTTGGAAGTTTTGAAAAAGCTCTCATCGCTTTCCACTGTGGTGTCCGTTTGAGACGTGATATGGAAGGATTCCGTATTGGTGTTCAGAAATGTATTGAAGCAATTACTCTAGCTATTGGAGACAAAGCAGCCACTCAGATTGAAGACTTCTTTGACATCATTCCATTAGTGGAGGAGCTAGAAGCGCTCAAAAATCGTATACATAATCTATCCATGAAATCTGATAATAAGTTTTGATAATAGTTAACTGCTTTATTCATGTTTTACGTGTGGTGTTTGAATTCAGCTAAGAAGGATCATTGTTGCATTCGACCGGATCCGGAATTGGAATTTTTGAACAATCGATTTCGATTGAAGGCTCCATCAAAAGCTCGGACTGGTTGGGTTGCTCGTGAGGTTTTGGGTCAAATGTACCTGGACAAAGACTATCTTACCAAATTCATGCATCGTCCAGACATTCAAAGTGAACATGGCTCTGGAATTGCTCTTCGTCGGAATGCAAATGAAGCTCTTGGATTTTTGAAAATCAGAGAAGAATTTTGGCGAGCTCAAAATCCAATGTATACACGAAAGTATGGACTCAACTTTAACAACAATGTGAGCTGACATTGGTTTATGGACTTTCTCCAAAATTTTAATTTTAATTTGGATGATTTTTTCAGATGGTAATTCAATACGAAGAGCAAGAGAGAGTTCGACGAGAACAAAGTCGTAAAATCAAAATGGATGCTGCACAGGGTGCTGTACTTAAAAATTTGACTTTAATTCAACATGGTAGGTTTCTTTAGTCATTTGTAGTCAAATATCAAATTTTGTTTTTGAATTTCGACTAATTAGTTGAGTATGAGATTGAAAATTTTGCTTGTTTTTTTTTACAGCATTGTCAATTGGTCGACCTCATGATTGTAGACTAGAGTGTGAGCGGACGTTGCGACAGTTAAAAAAAGTGACAAAAATTATCTTACCTCGAAAGTCAGAGTTTGTTTGCCAAATCTATCACTTCAAGGGCTTAGCGCTAATGCAGTTGAAAAACTATGATGCAGCTATTCAAGCATTTCAAGTTGAACTTGAACTAGCAACGTCGGAGTAAGAACTTTAGAATTTCTAACTGAATTTTACTTACTGGTTACTTCTTTAAAAAAAAAACTGAATTTATTTTTATGTGACCAGACGATTGACCCGAGAAAAATCACGTGCCCTTGACTACCTCGGGAAATGTTACGCTTTTAACAAATGTTACACTGAGGCTAGTGAAATTTGGGAATCACGGTTGTCCCTCCTCAAAACTCCACTAGAACGTGCTTACGTTTTTCATGAAATTGGACGATGTTACTTTACTTTGGGTAGAAATGATATGGCCAAATATTTTGCCAATCAGTGTCTTGAAGAAGCTGGCAAAATTAACGACACAGTCTGGACAGCAAATGCTAGAATAATTTTAGCACAAGTTGACAGTAAGTACATAGTTGTTAAATTTAATCCAATACTTTTACAATTTCCTAATTTCTTATATAAACTACCAATATAGTTAAAATAATGCATTTGGAATCTGCTGCAGCAAATTTTGAGTTAGCGGAAAAACTAATTCGATCAACTCAAGACAAAGCTGTATTGGCTTTACTAGCGGAAGCTAATCAATGTCTCAAAGTTTGGATTGAAAAACAGCGGAAATTAGACGATGAGGCACAAGAACTAGAGCGATCTCTTCAAGATGAAGAAGCACTTCAGTGAGAAAAAAAAATACTAATTGAAATTTCAACCCAAACAGGTAATAACTCCAAACTAAATCTTCCATTTTCGAATTTCCCAGTTAACATTCATCTCTATTAGAAAAATTAATACAATTTTGCATCACCTAGGAGCAAAATTATAAAAATAAAAAAAAACCTTTTTTTTTTCAATCAAAATGATTACCAAGTACATAGGAATTTAAATAATTTTTATATCATTTTCTGAATATTTTCTGCTGTATTTGGTAATGATTTTGGGTAATAATTTTGGTCCATGTGGGAAGTGTATCTTACAAAATGTTCCATAGTTCTATTGAGGTCCTACAAATCTGATGGTCTACTTATGAGTCCTTTGACAAAAAAAATGAGTTGACATGAGCATTCAACTTTTAACTGATCTCGTCGTTGGTTTAATTTTATAAAGCGGAAATCTTCTATTGTTCCCTCTACCTACCGGGATGAGTGGGACTTTTGACTTGTTGGCTTATTAAACTAGAAATGAGAGGCTAAAAGGATTAAACCAACCGCGTTTTAACTAGATGAAGGCTCATGGACCCTTCATATTTGAACAATTGGAGAAAAGAGAAGTTTGATTTTAAAATTTCTGAGAAGAGAAGGGTTTATGATAAGAGTACAATAGCAGAAAAGTCCTTGATAATTAAAAGGGAATCAGAAAAGCGCTTTATGCCAAGACTCGACAATTGACGGACACGAAAAGTACCGCCTCCACATCTGCATCAAGTCAGGGTTGAGGTGGGGTTAGATGGAGGGTAAAGTCAGCAGCGAAACGACGACGTGATGACGGTTTCTTCGAACATAATCCAAGGCTCGTCAAGAAAGTTAAATTATTATAGCAAACGCAAGGGTTACTCCTACATAATTTTTTTTTGTTTTGCCAAAATTCCGAAAGAGGCATATGAAAGTTATTTAACTTTTCAACAACTTCGTTCGGATTTTGACATTTTCGCACACGCAAGGGCTCTCCGAATGACAAGATATCATACCATCCGCTCCAAACGCCAACGCTATATATTTTCTTTTCATGCATGCCAATCATAGTTTCACGACTCACACTTTTTGCAAATTCAGTTTTTGCTTCATGGTGCAGTATTCACCTCTCTTACCAACAAGATATTTGACGCCAGCCAGGCATGGGAAAGTGACAGGAGTTAGAAACCAATGATTTTTTTTTATCATAAACTAGAAAATCAACTTTGCCAGATTCTTTGATTTGATAATTAACACTGTAATTGACTATTTTTATGGAAATTGTATAATAAATGAGTGGTTTCCTCTTACCTTCTTTCGCGTGAAAGAAAACTAGGAATAATTTAAAAATTAAAAAAAAAGTAATAATTATGGGTAGAAAATGAGGAAATCAGAAGCAGGTGATATCATATCCTGTTAGCTCTAAGAATACTAAAAAAAGAATTGATTTTTAGTGGTTACCCAGCCATAAAGGGTTGAAAATAAGAACCTGTCAAGTCATTTTCTCAAGCCCTTCAAGTTACCACTGTACAAAGGGTTTAGAAATTATTATTATTGCAAATCACTAGATTTTTGAAATGATCAGCTCAGGAGGTCCAGGTGTAAGAAACTTTTTCTACAAAAAACCTTAGAAACTGATGCCACTTCAATAATTATCACCCTTATAACGTACCCTAATGTGACATGAAGACAAGACATAAGAATGGTGAGACCTGGTATCCATTACAATCCTAACTGTTATTGACCAGGCTTTTGTGTAGAAAATTAAAAAAAAATTCTAACAATGTAAAAACAAGATTCACGAATTTATGAGAGTTTTCATTAATTTGTAGTTTTAAGAAAATTTGCAAAGGCTATGGAAATTTTCAAATTTTTCATGACTTTTCTTTCTAGTTAAATAATTTATCTACGATTTTCATTTAAACGTTTCTACTAAGTGGTTTTATTAGAAGAATGAATCCTTTTCACCTTGTTCCTGTCAATCAAAGATCAAGAAACAACGAATTTAGACCAACTGCTGCTAAATCTGTTATGAATTCAGAAGAAAATGGTTACTTTGAAGTGGAAGCCCCTGTCCAAAATTGACATTTCAAGAGACTACAAACAAACTTTGATTCTTTGATATATATTTTTTAAATTGACAGGTTTAGACCTAAGTGAAGTGACTTCTAGACCCTACTGAAATTCTTCAGTTGTACTTTCCCGAATTCTTGAAATATTAAAATTTTATACAGAAAACCATTTCAGTCGTTTGAAGAAACCCTTTGACCGTAGTTTTTACACGTTGTTTAAACTTCCTCATTGTCAAGGGTCTCAAAATGACCAACATTGCTCTCTCGAGCAACTTCTACAAACATTTTAAAATCAAAGTCCACTGCTAACTGCTAACTCATATCCTATGATTCTTCTATTTATAAATACCTGGACCCCTTTGTTAATTACATTATTATTACTATTATCAATTCAATAATTTCCCCCCCCCCCTTTTGTTTACTTTCCACTCCAATTTTGAATAAAATTTTCTCTAGAAATCTTATCTAAATCCCGAATCTTGCTGTCTCCTGTTCGACCGTCTTAAGTCCATACTTAAGGCTCAAATTTCTATAATTAAAGCCAATCCCTCTAAAAAACCTCCCTCACATCCCATAGTAATTAACTTTTAAACAAACATTACCAAATTGAGTGAAGTGATTTTAATCTTTATCATCTTTGAAGATGTTTGTGCTTGGGGGTTCTGTTTGAGACGCTCTTGTTATTTCTGCTTGAAGAAGCTTGAATGGCGCTATTTGCATAATATAAGAAATCTTGATAAGAGAAAAACAAATGATGGATTTCCTTGTAGCAATCAAGAAAAAATCAAAGGATTGTTTGTAGAGTTGGTTAGATTAGGGATGTCGAGAAACCTGTTTGGAGGATCCGTCGGATGATGATGAGGGAGTGACTGGACAAGCGGGGTGTCAGGTCTCTCTGTCACGTAGTCAACGAGCAGAAGAGTCGTCAGGCACTTTTTCAATCTATTCTTTCACCTCAGACTTTCCTGACGACGGTCGTCATGACGGTGGTCATGAGACCGAGACCTTCTTAATAAGAAGGCAAGACTGATTGACGGGCCTCTGAAAGACTCTCTCCAATTTACTTACAACTAAACAAAATAAATAAAAATTCACATAATTCTATTTATTTTATACCAAACGAAAAATACCTAATCATTCTAATTAACCTATACTTAGACTCACTTTTTTTTTACTTTTTTTTCTTTATTTTTTTTTTCTCTTTTCTTCTTTTGAATGCTGCTAAGGGGGTAGAATAGATAACCTAAAATGAGATCACTGTCTTCAAACTCCGTTGGATTCAACAGTTGTTGGACAATCCCAATGAGCCTTCTATGACTTTTTTAACAGATTTATTATTAGGTTAGTATAGACAAAAATTGAGACAATTATCATCATGCGTCGTTGTCTGTTGGATTTTTATGTACGGAATGATCAAGGTGGTCTTGTCTTTGAGTGATCCTTCGTATTATTTGGAGGACCCTTGAAAAACAGTTGCGGGAGCAACTTTGGTGGCATGAGTCGTGTGGAAGTCAACAGTCAAGTTGACGGGACAGGGGTATCTCGTCACTGTGTTATTAGAACCAATTCCCAAACTCATTCAAAACCTGTCAACAATCAAGCCTCGTCAACAATGTCCAGAAAAAAAAAATTTCTTTTTTCAGAAATAAGAAAGAACAGTAAAAATTTAAACTACCTTGAAAAAACTATCATAAAGTAGGCGTAGTTGGAGTAGTTTTTAAGGGATCAAGTGGCTCCATAGAAGAGTTAAATATGGGGTCAAGACAAACCCTTTTGTTTTCCTCAAGACAAGATTATGATTATCCGTATGAGAAATTCCCTCCTACAATCATAATATCTGGGTGGGATACTGTAATTTTGATGAGAAAATTACAAATGAAGTGGCTCGAAATAGAAAACAAAATTTTTATTTTTTATTTTCATAATTTTTATTTAAAAAAAAACATAAGAGGAAATGACAGTAGGTAATTTAAAGTAACTTGATTTATAATTTTTATATGCGTTAGTGTTATTACTGCCTAAAGTCTCATCCTCATCTCATCAGTAGTCGAGTGAGTCTATGTAAAAAATATTCAAAAAAAAAAAAAAAAAAAAAAAAAATTTTACAATTATTGCTGCCTTATTAAATGTTTTTTTTTCTTCGTACTAACCATCTTGAAATTTTGGTAGCTATGCTTCCAAAACTTTTGTTAACCCTTTTAGTTGTTTTAATCCTTATCTTTAGAGAGTAATAATATTACTGTTATAAAGCAATTATCTAAAAATTTTGAGAAAGCTTCTTAGCGAGCCGATAAACCCTTGTAGCGGCTTGAGGAATCAAAGAATAAATTTTGATCATGATTTTTTGGGGAAGACCATGATGGTTAGTGAACTCTTCTATTGTTTCCCCTTATCAGAAAGTTCAATCATCCAACAATCAAAAAACCGACAGATTATCCATCTTTAGTAGATACAATAATGTCTTAACTTTTCTAACCCTATCTTCTACCTTTAGATTAAATATCCTCCTTTCTTACTAATAATTCCATGTAATAAACAGTCGTAAAGTCTTGTATTATAAGAATTTTATAACAATCTATTTATCCAAAATAGTGGTTCCTTTATCAATTCCTATAGAGTCATTATCTAACAATTTATTTGCACAACTGGTCAAATTAGTAGTAGTATCCAACAAATGTGAATTCATCAATTAAAATAAAATACTGAAACTGAAACCAACCGAAATATTTAAACAAACTTCTGTAGCTGCTAGATTACACAAAACAAAAAAAAATAACATAAAATAGACAATCCAAAAAATTTTTTTGATGACCCAGACAAAGGTCAATCTTTCATCATTACAGAACGAATTCACGTTTGATTTAATCCAGTTGAAGTAATTAATAATGAAAATCAATGATTGATAAAAAATAAAGTAAGATATTGAGGGGCTTCTGAAGAAGCAGCCATGTTTTAAATCCGGATGTAGAAGTTTGAAGAGTTGACCAATGAGAAGCGTCGTATGGTTGAGTAAGATGGAACTGACTCACCTGTGTATACATTAGTCTGACTATGAGTAGATCTACTATTACCTCAGCTATTAGTCTCTAAAAAAAAGAGGCAGGAAGTGATGTCAGTCATTCTAATCAGGAAGGATACCAGGGACTCATACAGGAGGGAAATCAGCACAAAGGTACCAAAAGGATATGATTTCCCACAGGAAATGTTCATTTAGTATTCCTATTCTCACTTAAAAAAATAAAATGAATTTTTAGTTTCAAGGGACCTCCCCTTACTTATCATCAACTACCTAAGATTTTCAATAAAAAAATAAAAAAATAGATTAACATGTTTGAAAGTCTATTCATTAATAATTACATAGCCAGTTGTGCTCATGTTCTAATGGATTGACCAGGTGAGACTGTCTGTCCAATAATTTAAATTGCGTGTAACACGTCAACGAACAATGGATAAATGAAACAAAATATAAATATTTGCTAAATTAAAATTTAAAATAAAATGAAAATTATTACAAAAATTTAGAAAATTTTGGTATAAAATTATTTAGAAAATTTTTTTTTAATCCAGCTCCTGAACATCAGCGAACAATAAAGGATTTAGGGGTGAATTTAATTTACTTCAAAAATTTATTACCTGAGATTGTTTTCATTTTCAAAGCGACCCAGTGGAGACTGTTTTTCAACGAAATTAGCTAAAAATCCTTTTTATATCGATAAATATTTCAGACGACAACATTCAGAGAATAAGAAAATTAAACCTAAATTTGAAGAATTTTTTTCTATTGTTTTGAANAGGAAAATAACAACAATATTTGAAGTAAATTAAAAACATTTTCCAGTTACTACGTATCGTTCAAGGTGACATTTATTCTATTTGAAACTGGGCGGTTCCTGAGTAATAATTTATTTAAAAAAGATTCTAGATTTTTACTTTTATTTTCATCTTGTTGGAGGCGTGTTTGAGGTACAGTACGTGAGAATGGAATTTTTTACCTGGATTTTTATGTTATTTTTTTTTTCTTACTCAACAGTACAAACATATTCATTTTTAGAACGATTTATGGTCCACAGTTTTATCTACTTCAAAAATCAATCTCTCTAGAGCAAGATTTACTTGGAGGAATAATAATTATTATGTAAAGCATTTCAAAAATTTATGGTCATGGAATCAGGATTTTAGGTAAGTTTTCATCCATTTCTTCAATAGTTATACATACATAATCTACTGGAGAAATGTGAAAAAAAAAACTCTATCCAAATTTTCTTAGTTTAACCTTGAGTTCGACCTTGACCTTATTTTAAAACCTTGTACGTTTTCAGAATCTTCTAATACCTTGCGAAAATTTTAGGATTTTCGCATATCTTTTTTTTTTGTTTTTTAGTAGTATATTACAGTAGAGCTCGGCTATATTGTGTTTATGATATATAGTTATTGTGATCGTATAACAATGGAAATGATTCTGAAGATAAGAATGATAATTCAAAAAAGTCATATTCTTCCCAAGAGAGATTAGAGTTTAAAAGCNAAAATTATTACAAAAATTTAGAAAATTTTGGTATAAAATTATTTAGAAAATTTTTTTTTAATCCAGCTCCTGAAAATCAGCGAACAATAAAGGATTTAGGGTTGAATTTAATTTACTTCAAAAATTTATTACCTGAGATTGTTTTCATTTTCAAAGCGACCCAGTGGAGACTGTTTTTCAACGAAATTAGCTAAAAATCCTTTTTATATCGATAAATATTTCAGACCACAACATTCAGAGAATAAGAAAATTAAACCTAAATTTGAAGAATTTTTTTCTATTGTTTTGAATTTAAAGAAATTTGCCTCCAGAAAACACTGCAAGTGAAATCCACGTGGTTTTCACGATGCTACAAAATTTAAAACTGCTTAGTGGTATCGTATCTTTACGTCGTATCGTATCTCCCGTTACGATACGGATGAGATACCACGATACGATCACGATCCCACTCTCATTTAGACTGTCTATTAATTTTTTTTTATATTTGCATCAGGAAAATAACAACAATATTTGAAGTAAATTAAAAACATTTTCCAGTTACTACGTATCGTTCAAGGTGACATTTATTCTATTTGAAACTGGGCGGTTCCTGAGTAATAATTTATTTAAAAAAGATTCTAGATTTTTACTTTTATTTTCATCTTGTTGGAGGCGTGTTTGAGGTACAGTACGTGAGAATGGAATTTTTTACCTGGATTTTTATGTTATTTTTTTTTCTTACTCAACAGTACAAACATATTCATTTTTTAGAACGATTTATGGTCCACAGTTTTATCTACTTCAAAAATCAATCTCTCTAGAGCAACATTTACTTGGAGGAATAATAATTATTATGTAAAGCATTTCAAAAATTCATGGTCATGGAATCAGGATTTTAGGTAAGTTTTCATCCATTTCTCCAATAGTTATACATACATAATCTACTGGAGAAATGTGAAAAAAAAAACTCTATCCAAATTTTCTTAGTTTAACCTTGAGTTCGACCTTGACCTTATTTTAAAACCTTGTACGTTTTTAGGATCTTCTAATACCTTGCGAAAATTTTAGGATTTTGGCATATCTTTTTTTTTGTTTTTTTAGTAGTATATTACAGTAGAGCTCGGCTATATTGTGTTTATGATATATAGTTATTGTGATCGTATAACAATGAAAATGATTCTGAAGATAAGAATGATAATTCAAAAAAGTCATATTCTTCCCAAGAGAGATTAGAGTTTAAAAGCTCTAATTAAAATCATAACAATTAAACTCCTAATTTTTAATAATGATCCTCTTAAATTCAATTCATTGAAGTCCAAAAAATTTTTTTAGAAAAGGAAACGGAACATGGTGATGATGAGGCAAATTTTTTATTAGATATAAAATAGTTTGAGTTAAACTATCCCAAAATCATCTCATCTTTGTCATGTCAAAGTAACGAGTTCAAGGAGACGATGACTGGTCTAAATTATTGGTCAAAAGAGGAATTAGGTTTATAAAAATTTCAATAGTTTATGTAACAGTTGGGTCTCTTGGGTCTAATGAAGGTGAATGGGAGAGTTACAATTTAAACTAAGAGGGTTAATAATACTAAACAATGATTTCAAAAAAAAAAAATAATACACTATCATCTCAAAATCTAAATTCCAAAGGAGTGTCTTTTGTCAACTACTTTTTTTACTCTCTATACGTGGGAGTTGTATAATTAGGTTTTGAAATATTAGGCTATGCTACAATACACATTTCTTTCATTTTTTTTTAAACTTCCGGTCTTGTTTTTTTATTATTTCTAAACTACCCGGGTATTACGGAAAGATTCTGGTAGCGTCCTTTCGTAATAGAAAATTGCCTGAGTTTTTTTTTTTTTTTTGGCAAAAGGATTATTAGAGAATGCTCGAATCAAGCAACACGTGCTCAAGATTTTGAGCCGGAAATCAACAAACTTTTTATTTTAGCCCTCTTCTCAGATTTTTTTTTGTGTGCTAAAAAGGAGATCTTGAGATAAAGTTCCATGTAATCCTCTCATTTTGAGTTGATTTAGCACTTTTCTACGTGATTTCCATTGTTTTTACGGGCTCATCTATATTTAGATCCCTTATAGAAAGAACAGAAAGCAAAGCTTCTCAAATTTAGTCTAAGCAAAAAAAAAACAAAACAATCTACTCACACCCACAAATCATTCTTCAAATAAATCAACCCATTTGCGAAAATCTTATATTTCACACAAAGTATGTACCACAGTTTTGCAATAAAATTCAAAAATTGACATTTCTGAATTTAGTTCAATTGACATATATCAAATGATATGGTCTATGAATCAGAGAATTTCATACAGAATTATAGGATTTGCAAAAAAAAAAAAACTTTATTTAATATAATTTTCAAAATTTCTAAATATAAAACTTAAAACTTAAGATTAATTTCACTCCCAGAGATGAGAAACGGGAAAATTTTTTTTATTAGTGATTGATTAGTAGTTCAACTCCAGAGTTATGTACAGTACTTTACGTCAAGGTTTTGTAATGAAACTTAACTGGTGCAGATTTTATTTTCCATTGTTATATTATATCAGGATTACAATGAAAAACAAAAACAAAATTTTTTTTCATAAGCAAAACTTCCAAAATTACAAAGGATTAAAAACCGCATGTGTACATGATAGCTATTTTTTTTTGTGTGTGTGTATCTTATGATGCCCATCATTCTCTCATCATCCCACGATCATTACGATCTAATTTTCGAGCATCTCTGAACATAACCCCTGAAACCTGAGGCTTGCTAACTAGAGAACCAACTTGGTGTGTTCAACTTACTCCAAGTTACTAGTAGTGATGTCGACGATAATGACCCTGATTCAAAATAATCTCTGTTTCTGAAACAGATCTTTCATGATTCAAAACTTGTATATATAATTTGATCCGAGACTGGAGTTCTCAACAATTGGATCAGTATTTTTTTTAGCCATTTTTGTGGCTATGGTGGTTGACGACGTCTGCTAACCCTCTGAATCCACTTAAGAATACAAATATTCAAATTAAATCCTAATCATAGTCTCTCAAACCTCTTATTTTTTCAGTCAATCTTCTCAATAATTCGATTTTATTTGTAAATAATCCTTTAACGCTCTCAAAGAGAGATGGAAGAGGTCAAAAACAATTTTTTTTTTAATAATAATTACTGAACAATAGATTATAGTCTATTATTATATTTGAGTTAACAATATTATTAATATAAAAAAAAACGAAACTAGAAACTTGATTAAGATATGGGTTGTAAGGAATAAGAAGAAGAAAAAGGGTTGATGTACAGGTAAGAAATTCTTTTTATGATTACTCAAGTCCTCTCTAATCACTACGAACAGTGGGAAAACTAAAGAGTAATCATTTCTTCTGGATAAAAACAGTCAAAAATCCACATTGTTAGAATAACAATGAGTTATAGTTGTGGTAGTACTGTGGGGAAAGGGGCGGGGTACTGGAAAGTACTTTAAGTATTTTATTATTTATTGCAATACGTGCAAAAAAAAAAGAAAAAAAAAAGTTTTTGACTAGGTACAAAATAGGATTTGACTCCGCCTTCTTTCTACAAAACCAACAATTGGCAATAACAACAATAATCATTAGTATTGTTGGAGTTAATTGAAATAATTTAACTGTCATGTGTCTGCTCAGTGAGTCATTTATAAATATACTTGCAAAAAAAAATTATTTTTTTTTTTTTGCATAATCCAGACGCCACTTGATTGAAATGTTTAAAATACGAAATCAGGCATTGTTTCACTNTTAATTGAAATAATTTAACTGTCATGTGTCTGCTCAGTGAGTCATTTATAAATATACTTGCAAAAAAAAATTATTATTTTTTTTTTTGCATAATCCAGACACCACTTGATTGAAATGTTTAAAATACGAAATCAGGCATTGTTTCACAGATAATCTCCTTAAACAAAATACATCTGGTCACTGTCCTTTGAGGGACTATTTCTTTGACTTTTAGTCCCCTGNTGATAATCTCCTTAAACAAAATACATCTGGTCACTGTCCTTTGAGGGACTATTTCTTTGACTTTTAGTCCCCTGTTGACCTGAATTGACCTTGATTGGAGTGGTATGTAATGACTGAGTCGGTGTGTCAAGAGTTGAGTAGACATGATCTTCAGCTGACCCTAAACTTCCTAATGTATTCGTACTATCCGATAAATTTTGATCTGTGAGTGGTGGATATGTATTTGAGATCGTTGAAACTGAATTCTGATGTTCGTGACTGTGACTGGGAAGAAGAGGTCCAGTGAACATGATTGGTTGATGAATTGAAATTGGCAACATCATCCCGTTTGTATTTGTATTATCACTTCGGAGGTCATAGAATGGTTGAATTGATGAACCAATAGGATGAACCAGATGGTTTGAATGAAAGTGATGATGGTGGTATTGGTGATGACTTTGTGGTTGAAACAACGGTTGTTTTTGGAATAGTAATTGATTATGTATTGGATGGATTGCATGAGTATAGGGCCAATCAGGAACTTCCTGAACTGAATTTGGATGACATGAGATGAAAGAATTGGTCATAGGTGACCAATTCTGTCCTGTTGATGTCTGATGATGGGACTGTGGATGACGTGTTGTTTCAGATCCACTTGGAAGAGGGAAAATTCTTTTCAATTTGTTTCTAAAATTTGGATCTGTCCACTCCAGGATCTCATGTGAACTTTGTAATCCATTAGAAGCATCTGGAGCCTTTAATTCTGGAAAGATTGTGAGCAATGTTGGAAGATTGGAGTGAGTGAGCGGTGGTAAGAGGATAAAGATAAGTTTCTTTTGATGTCGACTGAGAAGTGTTGATTGGAGGGCAAGCCGGAAATCACTATTGTGAGTCCATTCGTTTTGAAGAAAAGTTTTTGATAAGAGTAGGACAATACATTTACTCGATTCGGCAGCACTTCCAACCATCTCTAAATTCCAAGGATTTTCTAATCCTAGACAGAGGTCTCGATGAAGACAGAATCTCCATTGATTCCGATTCGTTGATTTTCCTTCTTGTAACTCTGGAATTAGTTTTTGTGTAAGGAGGTCTTCATCTTGGGAATTGTAGATGAAGTACACATCAAAAAGTTTAGCTCCGTCGTTTTCATCTTGGCCAGGAGAATGAGTAGAACCGGAAGCGAAAAATTTCTTACCACTTCCTAAAGAAAGACAACAAGGGAAGGAACCTAGCCGATGGTTCTTATGACCTTGACCTTGAATACTCTCTTTTTGAACACTCTGACATAAAACTGTACGTAATTCTTTTCGAAAAATTACAATCAGTACGGTTAAAAGAAGTAAGACTGCGGCAACGGTGAGTACTATCGCCCACAACACACTGGTATCCATAGTAGAGTTGTCCATGGGAAGGAAATTAATAGATGACCCTTCTGACCCACTAAGTTTCTTCATATCATCATCAACTTCTCTTGTCTCTGGTTTCTCTACTGACGACGTTTTTTGAGGCACTACAACATTCTCATCAAGTCCTACCCCTTTCTGACCAGGATCCAATGGGAAGACGTCTTGTAAATGACTACAACTAATTGAGCTGAGTGTTGGACCAACAGGGGTTAATGGAGACTCTGTGTCAACTTCACTCTCGTCCAATGTCAAAGGTTGACACTTTGCTAAAGTATAGTCAAGGACAANCCCTTTCTGACCAGGATCCAATGGGAAGACGTCTTGTAAATGACTACAACTAATTGAGCTGAGTGTTGGACCAACAGGGGTTGGAGACTCTGTGTCAACTTCACTCTCGTCCAATGTCAAAGGTTGACACTTTGCTAAAGTATAGTCAAGGACAATAGTTGTTCGAGAAGCAACCCAAGATCTAAATGGTAAAATAAATTCACAATCACATGACCAAGGATTAGATGCCAACATGACCCTACTCAAGTACCCATTCCCACTCAATTCCCAAATGTTAAAGTCAACGAGCAAATTCCCATGAATTTGAAGCACTTGTAGAAATGGTAAAAAACTAAAAGTTGCTGATGAAATGGTTGAAATTTGATTATTTTGCAAATAGAGTTCACGTAAATTTGACAAGTCTGCAAATTCCCATCCATTTAGAGTCTTGAGCAGATTTTCTTGTAAATAAAGTATCTCTAGAGATTTTAAACCATTGAAAGTCTTGTTCCTGATAACCTCAATTTGACTTCCGTTGAGAGCCAGAAGTCGAAGATTTTTCTTACCAATGAAAATGTGACTCCCGAGACTTGTGAAATTGTTACCATCCAATAGGATTTCAGATGCTTCCATTGGAAGTCTCTCAGGGATCTCTTCGTAGTATAAATTTGAACATTTGACAATATTTGTTGACCAGGTGATGTCATGAAGACAGGAACAATTTCCTGGACATATATTCGCACAGTCACAGTAAAAATCGCAACATTGACATCCAGGGAAGCAATGACTTTTGTATCGACAAACAAATTGAGACGGTTTCACATCTCCTAATGGAATCATCATCACTTCATTTTCAACTGATCCTATCTCCTCCGTTGATGGTACTTCTGATGCTGTTAATTTACATTTGATACCTTCTCCGTCCATGAGACGTGGGTGTTGGCGAAGTATAGTTAATTGGAGTTGATTGACACGAGTGAACCATTCCATGACACAAGAACACTCCCAAGGATTACTAGCCAAGTAGATTTCAGGAAGCGGTCGAGAAGGTCCAACTGGTGGAAAGGTTATTGCTGATAGGGGTAAAGTTTCAAGTTGATTTCCAATCAATTCAATACGACGGATGTGAGAACTTCGACTAAATGTCTCAGGAGCAACATATTTGATTTGGTTCTGATTAAGTCTGAGTGTTTCGAGTGACGGAGGTATTGTACCCATGTCAAGAGTACTAAGTCGATTATGTGAAGCATCCAGAACTCTGAGATGAAAGGGTGACATGGGATTACGAAACAAACGGTCTTCTTCTGTACCACTTCCAAGTGATTCTAGAAAATTATAACTCAGATCCAACCATTCAATACTTCTTGGCAAGTATTGGTAATCAACTCTTCGGATTCGGTTTTCAGAAACATTGAGCCAAAGAAGTGACGGAAGTTCTGAAGCCAAGGAAGTTGGGAGTTGTTCTAAAATATTTGTATCGAGTCTTAGAGCCCTTAAATCTGAACATCCATGGAATGCATCTGATGGAATTTTGTTAATTCGGTTTTGGGCTAAATTGAGTACTCGAAGTCGTTTCAATGAAGTACAAAAACCTTGAGGAAGTTCAGTCAAACGGTTATCCACTAATCGAAGACCGTAGACTTCTTCTAAACCTTCGAATGATTCATTACTCACACTAACTATACGATTTTCACCAATATCCAATGTCCGGAGGTATTTGAGACCGGTCCGAAGAGCTTTTGGTACTTCAGCAAGATTATTTCCAGCCAATCCCAAATCGACAAGATTTGTACAATTGACCAAAGCAGTATCTCCAAACTGTCCAATTTTATTATGGTCCAAGTAAAGACTCTTGAGACTAAATCCATTCCAAAAGAGTCGTGAGTCGATGGTTGAGAGACGATTTCGAGAAATGTCAAGTAGTTGAAGATTTGTCAAAGAACTAAAGGCCTCAGGGTGAATTGTTTCAATTTTGTTTGAATCCAAGTGAATTGCTTGGAGATTCGTAAGTGGTCGAAAAAGATTCGAGTCAATATAGCTGAGTTGATTTGTTGAAATTTTAAGCACGATTAACTGTGGTAAGCCAGAAAAAACATTTTCCTTGATCCAAAGACTCGATAACGTATTCATCGACAAATCCAACATTACTAATTGACCTAAACTTGCAAAAACTGCTGGGGAGAGTGCTGTTAGAGAATTATTTTGAAGATATAATTCTCTCAACTGTTGATTTGACCGGAAAATTGACGGCGGGAGGGCCACGAGACGATTAGACGATGAATTGAGTAATTTCAATTGATTCAAACCACTAAAAGCAGTGTCTTCAAGTTCTTCGATGTAATTCTGTTGGAGACGTAGTTGAGTCAATGCCTCAAGTCGTGAGAATGCTCCACGACCCACTCGTCGAATTGTATTGTGCGTCATGTCAAGATTCACGACACTGAGGACACAGGCACTGATGTCATCAACTGAACTCATCATGAATTCATCTGGTAGTTCAATAATTTGATTCCAACTTAAATTAAGATGTTTCAAATTAGTCAAATGTGGACAGAGGAAATGATCCGGAAGTGTCCAGACGTTACTCTGACTTAAGTCCAACAAAGTCAAATGTTTAAGACCTTGGAATGAATTTGATTCAATCTCAAGTCCAACAGATGGATTCCAATCATTATTTTGTGTTTGAATGGTCAGTGACCTCAAATTTTGAAATCCATTCCAAAAACCAGTAGGGATTTTTCGTATTTTACATGACTCAAACATTACCGATTTAAGATGAGTCAATTGAGTCAAACTTTGATTGAGTTTCAAATGACTCTCAAAATATAGCTTGTCATTACATTTGACCTGGAGTGAACTCGTTTGTAATCTCTGTTCAGTACTGAATGTATAGTTCCAAAATTCACTATTCAAGGTTCTCACATTACAATCAAGGGCCATTTCATTTATTGAGGAGGATGGAATGGAGAGAGGGTTGTGATTGGTTGACACTTCAATCGACATGACTTTCTTTGATGTTGACCAAACACAACCTTGACGTAAAGGTTCGTTCATTACACGATAACAGGAGATGGGGAAATGACCTAGAGTGAGTAGAAGAAGAACCGCAGTTGACCAAATTTCTAACATTTCATTCATCTTCATCACCTTTTGACCTCTCGTTAACAGCTTCCAGCAACGATTCTCTTTGACAAAAATTTTCCGTCAGGAGAACTCAAAAAAAAAAAAAAAATCACATCTTTCGTTTCATTGTTCAAATCTTATTGAAATTCTTCACAAAAAATTCACTTCATCTTCCGGAAGTTCAACTAGTCGTCACCTGTTGGATTAATCAATAAATTAATTATCAAAATCAATATGACACGACTAAAAATACTGATTACTAATAAATTTGAACAGTTTAGTAAAGTTATTGACCCAGGAAATCATCATTTTTGTAAATTGAATTCTTTCGATGACTTGTGGTACTGGTACCTTCTTAGTAAGTCAAAAATTTTACCAATTTGGGAAATAAATATTATGCATTAACTAAGATAAACTTACCAAGTAAAAATAAGAACAGAATGATGTATTAGTTAATTTTAAGTTGAAGAAGAAACAGTCTATGCCTATGAATCAGGAGCGTCTATAAAGATTCCATCGACAATAGAGAAAAGGAGTCTGACGAAGAGTAGGTTCTTACTCCATCGACAATCTTTGAGAAACTGCATGATGAAGCCGTGTTTCTAACTAGAGTTTTCCTAGCTTGGATACTGGTTCTTTTGTGAAGCCCTGAAGCGCAAGGGTGGGTGGACATGTCCATGTCCATGGTACTAAGGAAATTCCATCTTCATGTTATTGAAAAGATACTTTGGAAATTGTATATATTGTCTACACTTCTTGGTCCCTTGAACCTATGAAAAACAAGAGTACTTGTTATATACCCTTGGCTTCAATTTCAACTTCATTGTGTCAAATGTTTTCTACTCACTTGCCCACATCAGAGGAAAGGAAGGTAATAAATAACAGCGAGAAAAGGACCCTTGAGTCCTTCCTAGATGGGATTATATGGTTTGGAAACTATCAACAGACTCTACCCTTTTTCTCGACCAAAAATACCCTTATTTCTTTAGATACATTCCCTTGAGAAATTGAAATATATACAAGACAATGTACATAGATTATTAGAGTACTCCTTATCTTAAGGCTCATCAACACCAATTCCTAAATAAGAGCTTCTGTACAGACCAATACCATATTTCCTCTATTTACTCTCCCTTCAAGTATACCTACCTGTATACGACCTATTTTTGAAAAAAAAAAGTTAAAAAAAAATTTTATAATTATTTTAAAACCGCAGAATTTATTTTTTATTAAACTATATATGTACAGCACAAAACATAGATTTTCCGATTTTGTAATTTCGTTTATTAGGTTCGTTGATTTATTGTTGAGTTTTTAATAAAAGTTGCTGAAAATTAGAGTATTTTTTTTTAATTTGCATGAAAGAGTTGTTGTAAAATTGGCTAGCTGTCTCATCATGTTGGCTCATCTCATATAAGTATTCTACCTAATCCCATTTCCTACCATATCCGGTTCTGACTCATATTAATTAATTTCCTAGGGAATTTCGTCGTAATGAATTAATCTCTCTCCATATAACCAAGGCGTAAGTGGAACAATACTTTTTCTTATGATCTTTCATGCGAAAAAATCCCAAGTGATGAGATTTTGTATGAAAGAAAAAAAAACTGGGTGAATTTTTTGGTCTATGGCTCTGTTACTGTGGGTTTTTCGGTATTCTCTGTGTGTGTGTTTTTTCAGGTAGTTTTAAATTGGATCTTTAGGGAAGGAAAAAGGGTATGTTGATATGTATGGAAATTTTGAGATTTCATCAGTAACTTACTTGAATCTTCCTCTGGAAACTAGGGATCTTCTAATTCAAGACCAATTCTCTTATAAGACTACTTTTCAACATGCAAATTAAGCTCGATAGCGCAAAAAAAAAAAAAAAAAAAAAAAAATTAGAATGAAAGGCTTACGGCAGCTACTTCTAAAACAAGGAGATTACCGGATGATCCAAACCTTTAAAAATTGAACATATTTTCCCTACTCAACATGAACATTGAATACCAATTTTTTTTTGCTTGTATAATAAATAAAATAATTTCCTAGTCAATTCATTCATGTTCATTCAATATTCAATTTTTATCATTTTTTTTATTTTACAGATTTTTATGAAAATAGGATTTGAAAATTTTTTAAATCAATTTAGTAAGTTTCTACATCGTTGGATATAAAATTTAATAATTANGAAAATAGGATTTGAAAATTTTTTAAATCAATTTAGTAAGTTTCTACATCGTTGGATATAAAATTTAATAATTACATTAAGTGTTAAACAAAACTAAAGTTTAGTTGGAATATGTGGGAAATTAAGGTGCAAAACAAAAAAAAAATNTACATTAAGTGTTAAACAAAACTAAAGTTTAGTTGGAATATGTGGGAAATTAAGGTGCAAAACAAAAAAAAAATTTTTTTTCGTTTTCATTTTTCTTTTACGAATTTTGCAAAATGATTTCCTCCTGGCCTGGCAGTGTTACTAAACTTTTTTTTAAACTTTTTTTTTTGAAAGAATTTAAGGGTTTTTGGGTGGATGGGTATGATTGGTGGGAAGTGTGTGTGTCGTTGTGTTGCCCCGAAGAAGGAGATATGGATAACATAGGTTATGCATTATATAAAATTCGGAAGGGAGAAAGTAGTCTGGAGAAAGCGGTAGCGGAGAGTAGGCTTAGTTTTTATCCGAAAAGAAGGAAAGTTAGGAAAGTAGGGAAATGTACCTTCAGGGACTCCGAATACACTATTACCTAATGTAATAACACTATTTTCTTTTATTTCATTCCCAACCCACTACCCAATGCACCACTTTCATCATATACTGCGGAATTTACCAAAAACAAAAAATTAAAAAAATACAAAATTCCTACTTATATGTACATAGTAACTTATCTTTCATTCTAATTCTACTACTTTCTCCATTACGTACGGACTTTGACTTTATGGACACAGTGTACAAATAATTTGAATAAAAAAAAAAGTTTCTTTTTCCCTCTAGTCTACAATCCAAATTCAACCAAATATTTTTGAAAAAAGAGTTACTCTTTATATAATTTTGATTTTTACATTTCAAAATTTACACAATCCAATAATAAAGTTCTGGGATTATAGTATGGTTATAGCTATTTTATCATAAGTAGCTCGTTAATTCAGACTTGCTCTTTAATAGTGCAGTGCAACTTGCACATCTAAAAAAAAATTTCAAAATTTTGGTGGTGTTTTTAAACCCAAAAATTTGCTTTTATAACGGTTACAACCTATGCAACCTAAATTTCGTCAACTACTATACTACCCAAAAATAGCGGTACTACTGAAAAACAAAACTTTTCCTACATTATAAACCCATCATAAAATACACAGCTTCTCTACAGTTTACAACTTTAANTATGGTTATAGCTATTTTATCATAAGTAGCTCGTTAATTCAGACTTGCTCTTTAATAGTGCAGTGCAACTTGCATATCTAAAAAAAAATTTCAAAATTTTGGTGGTGTTTTTAAAGCCAAAAATTTGGTTTTATAACGGTTACAACCTATGCAACCTAAATTTCGTCAACTACTATACTACCCAAAAATAGCGGTACTATNATTTCGTCAACTACTATACTACCCAAAAATAGCGGTACTATTGAAAAACAAAACTTTTCCTACATTATAAACCCATCATAAAATACACAGCTTCTCTACAGTTTACAACTTTAAGTACAAAGTATTGTTGTCAAAACACGTGTTCTTTCTTTGAGTTTCAATAATTTCTGACAGAATTCCAAAAAAGTTATAATAATAAGACAATTCAGACACATTTCTATTGTTATTTTTTTTTCATCCCTCTCTCCTTTACACTTCCAAAACAATTGACTCGATTGGTTTATTATTATATGATCCCTTATAACAATGGGCTACAAGAATACTGTTGCAATAATAATATAATTGGTATTCTAAACTCTTATTATTTGTCCAGCCGGAAGTGAAAATCTTTCGGTTTCATTTGTCAGAAGAGATTTTAACAAAATTAGATTGACATGTGACCTTGAATTTTCATCAATTGTTGTTAAAATCTCATTAGCACGTGAAGGTTCAATTGTTGAGAAATGAAAGAGAGAGTTTAGGAAGAAAAGAATTAGGTGAGGAATATAAAATAATGATTCTATTCCAAATCCAAACCCAGACCGACAACAATTGAATACTAATTCATTGTCTTCCTCGTATGGATGGACTCAAATATTTTTAATNTCAAACCCAGACCGACAACAATTGAATACTAATTCATTGTCTTCCTCGTATGGATGGACTCAAATATTTTTAATTAAACCATAAAGATTCAGAGGTGAGTTGTATACAAATTGGTCCTAATGTTGATGACAATTTGATAAGATTTACATACAAACTCATAGTATTTTTCATAATGTTTGTAAATGAATAATACCTTGGATATTCCAAAGTAGGGAACCGTGATTAAAGTTTTACGTTTCATAAGGCATATTATGTAAATGACATTGCTAAACTAATCAAGAGCCAAGGTAAATGGACTCATTTTGTAATCATGTCAAAAAAAATAAAAAAGAACAATAGAAGAACTCATAGTAAACGACTGTCAATTAACAGTATCACTAGGTTGATCACATGGAAAAATAGACATTTACATTCGAAAATGGTCACAACTTCATTTTTCTTTGAGTACTACATTATAATGTGTGAATATTAAATTTAAAATGTAGGCTAGATATAATAATGACAATGAGGAAAGGATTAATTAATTTACCTAACCTTATTTTCAAGTATAACCATTAAAAGTGTGAAATTCCAATTACTTTACTACCTACGCCTTTCTTAAGAATTTAGCAATATAGTAGAAATGATAACAATGATCATAAAAACTACATCACTTTAAAAAAAATTTCAGAATTTGTAAATTTTGATTAAAAAAAAATTTTTTTTTTATTATGTAATATTCATCTCATTGTCAAAATAAACTGTTTACTCTTGCTTTTGTAGCGTAAGATTAGAAATATTAGGAAAAGTAATAATGATGAGTAAGACGAAAAATCTTCTTGGAATCGTATCAGTCATTTTCACACAAAATCTGCACTTTCCATGATAAGATTTTTTTTTTTTTTTTTTTTTTTTTTTTTTTGCAGAGAAAGTGAGTAGAAATAGGACTATTAAGAGAAACGACAGTGTGAAAGCATCAGAAGCAAAAACCCATTTTCTCTTCATCTGCCGAAAAAAAGTTCCTTTTCAAGCAATTTTTTGCACACATTGGGAATTTTAGAAAGCTTTGCTTTGGTACAGTAGTTCTTACGATGCTTTTAGACTTTTTTTTTTTTTTTTTTTTTTTTGCATGACGCTTCCTATCTGTGTAACTTTCTCTACGGTGAAAGGCTCCCGTTGAGATTTTTAGGATGATTTATTTCATTCATTTCCGCCTATGCCAATAAAATGTAGATTTATGGTGGTAGTTATATTAGGAAAAATTTTACTTTTTTGGATCTTCTTATTCCTTCAAAATGTCTGAAATATATTCCAATTTTTTAGACTAACAAGTGATCAATTTGACCTAAGGGAGGGTGAAGTTCTGCCCATTTGTCAAAAAAAAAAAAAATTAATTTATCATTTTGCAAATTTTAACTTTTTTCATAATAATCAAAATGGAAATATGAGTTTTTTATGTATCGTCAATAATTTTGATGTGTTAATCCACTTGAGCCGAGTTTATTACACAACAAGATAAATTCAACATGATTTTCGTATCCAAAGATTCCATTACATAAATAGACTTTATGAAGAAAAAAAGCATACTCAAAATTTTTCAAAAATTTGTCGGTAGCCACATTTTTTTTTATAAAATGGTTGGATTTGTCGGTGGGATTATTTATAAAGAGTAAATGTAATCAATAATAGTAAAAAAAGAGGCGGAAGGCATGAGAACAAAGGTATAAGTTTTAGTCTAACATATTGCATTGCATTCCACTAATAAACTCCCAAAAGCTATTCTTAATTTCAAAATTTCAAAATTTTCTTTTGTTTTCTGATTGGAGGCGTGTTTGAAGAATATGGGAGCCTGGTTACTGGATCTGTCTGTTTCGTCGTGACCTCGGGGTTGACCCATGTGAAAATGAAAAAAAATATATATATATAATGAATTCCTATTCAGGGGGAAAGTACTTAATTTATAAAACCCCCAAAAAAACAACTACTTTCGTCCTACTCTTATGGAATAGATGCAGATGCAAGTCGATAGAGAACTACTGATTAGTAACTAAAGTTTATTTGAAAAAATAAAAAAAATTTTTCAAACTGATATTTTAACATTTTAACAACAGAAGGAACANTTATTTGAAAAAATAAAAAAAATTTTTCAAACTGATATTTTAACATTTTAACAACAGAAGGAACAATAATACCTTTGATTGTTGTAAATCGGTTTGACTTTTAAGATTAGATTTCAAAGGGGTGTGTTTGAAATTTCCAAAAAAATGAAGTAAAAAGAAATAACTATTAAGGGATTAATTTTAATACAAGTAAGAAACAATAGTGTTATGAAAGAGGGTTCTCATTATTCCTTTTCAAGGACTCGGGAGTTTTTCTTCTTTTTTTTTTTTNACAATAGTGTTATGAAAGAGGGTTCTCATTATTCCTTTTCAAGGACTCGGGAGTTTTTCTTCTTTTTTTTTTTTAATTTAAGTACCCACAATTGAAGGAAGGACGATCCTTTAAAAATATTTATGAGTTTTCTTTNCTTTTTTTTTTTTAATTTAAGTACCCACAATTGAAGGAAGGACGATCCTTTAAAAATATTTATGAGTTTTCTTTAGTTTTCTTGAGTTTTATGATTATAGGGCAGAAACCTTGGTTGACATATGACTGATGCACTCAAACTACCTTTTGACCTTAGCTAACTCAACCAGTCACTCTCATAGAGTACCCTTAGCCTTATATACTAGTACTTATATCATATCATATCCAACAAAAGATAATATAGATTCAGTTAAATAAATACAAACATTACTTTAGGTTATATTTTTAACAAGAATAATTATTTACAAAAGTAGTTAGAAGTAGGACAGTTTTTGAAGAGACTTGAAAGAACCACTTGGGGACAAACATTACCCTTAAATCCCCTTGTACTTTGTGGATAAGATNTTTTGAAGAGACTTGAAAGAACCACTTGGGGACAAACATTACCCTTAAATCCCCTTGTACTTTGTGGATAAGATGGCCTGGACGCATGACTAAAAACTGATAAGGACAATAGAACTAACAAATACAACTTATCAATGTTTAATTGTTTCCTTGGTTTTGTAAATAAATTATTGAGAGACCAAAAGACCACTNACAAATACAACTTATCAATGTTTAATTGTTTCCTTGGTTTTGTAAATAAATTATTGAGAGACCAAAAGACCACTAGGAGGATTAGAATAAGAATTTTGGGTCCTTAAGGTTCATTAAGGGCTTGGGGGCGCTGAGAAGGGAAAAGTTTAATTTAATTTTTTTTTTGAAAATGGGAGGAACTGGCCATTCATTGAGTTAATGGACCAGAGAATGAATTTCNTTTAATTTAATTTTTTTTTTGAAAATGGGAGGAACTGGCCATTCATTGAGTTAATGGACCAGAGAATGAATTTCTACTTTTGGAATAACCTTGTCTATTCTCTGAAATTGGGTAGGATAAGATGAATATGCCATATGGCAATTGACAGAACTATGTCGATTAAATATTAGTTAAAATTAACTTACTCTACAAGGATTGAGTCATTGATTATGATTAGATTACTTTAGTGAATCTTAAAGTACAGTTTAAAAATAACACTTTAATTGATTAATTCTACTAGTTAATCATAAGTAACTATCGAATCAAAAATGAGATAAGTTCTCCTTACCTTCGGTGCCCCCCTCCCCCCAGCCCCAGTCCCAATTACCATGGAGTTTATCAACATTTGAGAAGAATTGGGTGGATGGTAAGGGCTCATGATTTTATAATTTCAGTTGTTATTGGGAATAAGTGGACATGGTTTAACCCTTGTCCCAGCACCACACCTGCCATCTCAACTTTACAAACCTAACAAACAAATCAGAATTTAATTCAATTAAACGAGCGAGATGGACGAAGGGTTTCATCTTCATCGTGCAAAGAAAATTACGGGTAATTTAAAAAATACGAAAAAAAAAAATTTATTTTCTTCTTTGTTATTTATTAATTATTGTTATTCTGTTCCAATTTTTTAATTTAAGAAATAATTATTAAATGTAGGTTGATGTAAAGCACCGTCCGCGGATTGTATCAACCCGTTCTTACAAAACAACCTTAACTCTAACAACCTAACAAGAAATTCTAACATTAGTGCAATGGGCTGAATCATAAGGCAGATACAATCAGCAAACTGTGTTTTACTCCTACCGAAAGCTTTACGAAGCTCCTCACTTCGACATTGGTAGAGGATAGAATATATAATGGTTACTTACAAAAAAGCCCTCTATCTCTATCCCTTCCCGAAACATTTATAAAAAAACATTACGATCTATATGTTGAATATTTTCGTGAAATTAACGCATGCGCGAACAGTGGTTATTAGCTGCGCAATATAAACAAGATTTTTGATTGATTGGTGTAGGTATCACTTGCTCAAATTATACTGACTTATGGCGGTGGGATTACGTAAGTCTAGCTGAAAAGAATTTTNTAAAGCACCGTCCGCGGATTGTATCAACCCGTTCTTACAAAACAACCTTAACTCTAACAACCTAACAAGAAATTATAACATTAGTGCAATGGGCTGAAACATAAGGCTGATACAATCAGCAAACAGTGTTTTACTCCTACCGAAAGCTTTACGAAGCTCCTCACTTCGACATTGGTAGAGGATAGAATATATAATGGTTACTTACAAAAAACCCCTCTATCTCTATCCCTTCCCGAAACATTTATAAAAAAATATTACGATCTATATGTTGAATATTTTCGTGAAATTAACGCATGCGCGAACAGTGGTTATTAGCTGCGCAATATAAACAAGATTTTTGATTGATTGGTGTAGGTATCACTTGCTCAAATTATACTGACTTATGGCGGTGGGATTACGTAAGTCTAGCTGAAAAGAATTTTGTTTTTGTTTTTGTTTTTGTCACAAATTTGCAAAATTCTTGAAAAATTTGGCTTGATTTGATTTGGATTTGGATCGGATTTAGGCAACGGTGTTTGACTGCTGAAGCACGCCGTTTCTATCCATTTGTATAACCGTAGCGAAGCAACACTAATTGGTGATACTTCAGGATCTTCACGAATTATGAAAAATGGCGCCAATCAACGCAATGTTAATTCGCATAATAACGCATAATCACAACTGAAACGCATAATTTATTTTGCGTCTCACTTTTACAGCTTTTACCACATTTTATGTCATCGTGAGAGTAAGTTGTTGTTCGAATACCAACAATAGACAATTTTTATTTATCGCACAAATTTTACAAATTTTATTTCAAAAATTTGCTAAATTTAGGAATAATATCTGGGTGTGTTTCTGTCGGGAAAACTAAATTCTTAACATTCATGGCTCTAATTCAACTAATAATATTCGATATAGGGACATCCGTCGTGCTCATGTATACAGACGCAAATCATTATAAAATATTTTGATACTCATCGTCATCAGAAAGCCAATATAAGCTTATACCGGTTAAATCACTGTGCATAATATCGCATAATTTTTTTATAAATGCCGCATAATTTTTTTAAATAAAAAGGTGTCCTTGGATTAGGTTAATTTAGTTTTTTTAGGTCTGCAGTGATTTCTTAAAAAAACCTAAAGAAAACAGCAACGGAAAGTATAGCAGTGACCGCTGCTTACCACTGGGAGGTAAGCAACCACCGCTACCGCTACCTAAATCCAACCCAAATTCGTAATTTACGTTATTATATTTTCTAAAAAAATTAAATTTATTTGATTCGTTTTAGTTTTTGATACTACTTTAACTAAAAGATTAGATTAGGTTAAACCTAATTCTTAACTCTATGATCAGCATTTTGACTTTTGTGCNGAAAACAGCAACGGAAAGTATAGCAGTGACCGCTGCTTACCACTGGGAGGTAAGCAACCACCGCTACCGCTACCAAAATCCAACCCAAATTCGTAATTTACGTTATTATATTTTCTAAAAAAAATTAAATTTATTTGATTCGTTTTAGTTTTTGATGCTACTTTAACTAAAAGATTAGATTAGGTTAAACCTAATTCTTAACTCTATGATCAGCATTTTGACTTTTGTGCNACTACTTTAACTAAAAGATTAGATTAGGTTAAACCTAATTCTTAACTCTATGATCAGCATTTTGACTTTTGTGCAGTGTTGCCGATTAGCGGAGAGTGAAAATGAAGGAATAATAATTATAAAAAAGGTATGTAACTCCAACCCTCTATTAACTCACTCGTGAGTGTCTCGTGACTGTTTCCTATCCCAAACTCTTGATTCTTGTTTGGCTCTTTTGAAGTCGGCAAACTTCGACCAAAATCGATCGTATGAGGCAGAGCCATCTACACAAACTATAAATTACAGACTCAAAAAAAAGAAGGTGTTGGCAACAACAGCACAAAGAAGACTATTTTTTTAGTATGAAATAACTTGAATTTGGTAATGTGTTTCCCATCGCTGAATCGCTTCGTTTCGAGCTCCCTTGTCACTGATCGCTTAGACATGTTTTAGTGATACTTAATTGTACAAAACAGTCATAGCCTTGACAATTTTATTTGAAAGTAAAGTGTGGGAAAGTCAATCGAGAGGGGGTTAGGTTAGACTAAAACATATTTCTTTGACATTCTCTCAATGATCGGCAGTTTGAAATTTTNAATCGAGAGGGGGTTAGGTTAGACTAAAACATATTTCTTTGACATTCTCTCAATGATCGGCAGTTTGAAATTTTTAGTCTAACTTCAAAAGTGTTTTTGTATGATTATTTAGATATAATTAACCTTATTTCCATCTTTAATTAATTGTTTAGTTATGAATATTAATTTGTATTCATTANAATCGAGAGGGGGTTAGGTTAGACTAAAACATATTTCTTTGACATTCTCTCAATGATCGGCAGTTTGAAATTTTCAGTCTAACGTCAAAAGTGTTTTTGTATGATTAACAAGTTATATTTAGATATAATTAACCTTATTTCCATCTTTAATTAATTGTTTAGTTATGAATATTAATTTGTATTCATTATTTTCTTTAGTTTGATGAAGGAAATAAGGCAGTAGGGTGGTAGAGAGAAGATATGTGGGAGTGGGTTTGAGTTTAACATCAAACCATTGGAAGCGGGCATTATTCTTCTCTTTATCTTAAAAACTAAACAATCAAACCAATTGTCTTGAACTTGGTATTGTTGAATCTTGAAAGAACAACTTAGAACTCACCTTTGCATTCACTTCAAATCGAGCTATAGGTACGTAGTATTTCCTTAGTCTAAACTTATCAATTGGTCGACTTGGAACTTTATGATTGGATCATATAGTATATATAGCTTACCAAATATGAGACATTAAAAATTTGAAGTTCAAATTCAAACGTTTAGAGATAAGAGTAAGATATGATTCATCAAGCTAATTGGTTAAATAATACCTTGGAACATAATCGAAAGCTGNAGTATATATAGCTTACCAAATATGAGACATTAAAAATTTGAAGTTCAAATTCAAACTTTTAGAGATAAGAGTAAGATATGATTCATCAAGCTAATTGGTTAAATAATACCTTGGAACATAATCGAAAGCTGATTATTTATTTTACAACTAATAGGAAGCTTATTATGACTTGATGTATTACATAAATTTTCTTGTTCAATTATAGTGTCGCATTATGAATGGTAAAACAGACGAGGACTCGGGAGAAACTGATGGGTTAGGAGGAGCAACTGATTCTGTAAAGATTGTCAAAACCTCACTACTGTTTGATGTTGGAGGGTCATTGACAAAAGACAAAATTGATACCAAAGGGGAAAATAAGAACGGGGAATTGGGTGACAATCATGGAGAAACTCAATTGAGTGATTTCACGGATGACATTAGCAGCAGTAGCCTACCTGATGATGATGATGAGATCACTGGTAAAGAAAACTCCGACCTTCTTACAGAAGATGAAGAAAAAGAATTGGATCTTGACAATTATAAGAACCAAGACGAAGTCTTAATTTCCGATGTTGAGGATGGTAATGATGAAGTGATTCTAACTGAAGATGAATGTCCTGTCCCAGATGAAATCATAGGTAAGGTTGATGACACGACTCTTTCTTTGGAAGAAAATGATCCGTTGGCTCAACATGAAAATGAAGATTCCGAACCAACAAACGACGACGATCAAACTACCATAGACAAAGAAAGTGTTACTGCAGATCACAGTGCAGACAGTTTAGGTTCACATGTACTACTAGACAGTTTCTCAGCTGAAGACGACCGCAATAAGGATGGAGATGCGGCAGTTTTTTCTATGGAAATTGACGACAGTGACCATGGTGTTTCTGTCACTGAAAAAATAAACGACCAATCCAATACTGATGCCACTCAGGACGTTCAGACAAGCGGGAAAGCTGACAAGTCGATTTCACCATTGCCCTCACCAAAAAATAATACTGTAGAACCAATAAAAAAAAGTACTGACGATGTAACAGATGGGTCTGAACGTAAGTATAAAATAATTGAATTATCAATACCTTCCATAAGCATTCAAACTTGGAAAACAACTATTTTTAACAATTTGAAATATTCATTATGCGTTCCTTTAGTAAAATCTAACGAAACAGTTAAATTGAATGAGGACAGTGGGTCAGATGTGGAAATAATTGAGGATGCTAAAGTTGGTATAGTTAAAAGAGACCAAGGAAATGTCGCTGAAGCCGAAGATAAAGCAAAAGAGGATATCGTTGAGGAAACGGAAGTTACAACTGACTCTATTGATGTAACCAAGACATCAGGCAATGCGGGAGAAGGTTCTGAAGATGAAGATGAAGATGTGCCAATGATACGAATGAACAGTAACATTTTCGAAGCACAAAACGATGAGGATGATGACGATGACGCTGAAGGGATGGTAAGCTAGTTTCAAAATTTCGACCAATGACAACTTGGCTGATTGTAATTTTTTGTGTTAGGATCCTGAGGCAATTCAAAGTATGATGCAAGTAGAAATGGATGAAGAGATTCCTCCAGAAAAAGGAAAAAACACAAAAAAACAGAAGAAGAATCAAGATGCTGAATCCCCAGTACGACGGAATCCACGGAGGCACGCAGCCGTTGTCGCCTCAAATACCATCAAAGTACGAACGTCCGATTTTTTGTGCTATTATTAATTTATTTTGGTTATAATGTAATTGTTTAGGAAATCACTAATTTGGAACAAGAAACGGAAAGAGAGAAGGACAGAGATAACGAGGAGGACGTGGAATATATTAGCACAGTTAACAGCCGACCTTCTTCGTCAGGAGGAAAGAAGGACGGAGAACGACAACGATGTCATCAATGCAAATTGGTGGGTAATAATTTTAGTTAAACAATTAAATTATATTCAAATCATAATCTAATCAATTGATTGATTAATTAGACTGCTCCCTCACTCATCGTGGTTCGTCAATATGGGACAGATATTCACTTGTGCTCCAACAGCTGCTTCAATACATTTCGGAACCCTGATCCTACATTTAGACCCTTACCTTGTGCCAAGTGTGGGGTTCTGAATCGGGACACGGAGAACACAAAACTCTACTTCTGGGAGACTATGAATTTTTGCTCAGATCTTTGTGTGGGTAATGGAAATATAATTTTGTCCATTAATTAAGGATTTCTAAATAATGAACTATGAAAATTGCGAAATGTTTTTGATTCTAGGTAACTTTCAACTTCAAATCGGCTACACATGTTCAACTTGTAGTAAGAAAACGCCTTGGACCTGCATGGGAAAATACTGTGTTCGTTTTGGCAGCGATATTCGCCAATTCTGCACTGCTTCGTGTCTTGAGACGTACAAGAGAAATGCTCGAGTCTGCTTTCATTGTCAATTGGACATCAAGAGATTAGGAAACGTAGTACTGGCAAATATTCCATCAAAAGCTAATCCAAAAGTCAGTTTATTCGAACCTAAATGATACAAAGCAGAGTTACGATGACCTACTCCATTTTGACTTTTTTTTTTGTTTCAGGAGTTTTGCAGTCAGGATTGCGTAGAACATTACATCGAACAAAACATCACACCAGCAGCTCGAAAATCTCCACCAATGATAACCTGCTACATTTGTAAGGATTTTAAACTTTTGCACAAGGAACTCGTCACTGCGATCATGTCGTACAAGTGCTGTTCCATCAACTGCTGGGAGAAACTTTTGGATATCCAAACGATTCGTACTGCTACGAAGTGTGAAACATGTACAAAGTTTATTAATATGGACACTATCACAATATCTCCAAGTTTCTACGTCGCCAGTGAGAAGAAGGCCTATGGATTCTGTTCTGCTACTTGTAAAAATGTATTTGTGCTCAAAACTCGGCAAATCCGTCCTTGTACAAATTGTCAGGTAATTTTAACACAAGTTTGAGCTTCTAGAAATTTTTCATATAAACTACACAAAATAACTTACTTCTTGCTCTATGTTAATCATTTTTAGGTGAAAAAATATAATTACGATTTGATCCAATACATGGGTGGGAAAACAAATACTTTTGCTGTTTGCTCTCTCAATTGTCTCCCAAAACCATCCCTGTACATTGTTCAGTTAAAGGCGAAACTCCAGGACCCATCATTTGTACCTCCGTCAGTCACAACTACATCAGCGGGTACTTCAGCTGTCCAACAATCAGCGGTGTCTTTGTCAGAAGCATACGCTATCAACAATGGAGATGTGAGTGTTGTCCTGAATGGTGGAGAATTGGGTCAACAGATTCAAATCGAGGGCGTGTCGTCCCTTGCTGATGGGTCTTTGATGATGATGGGCGATGGGACATATCAGTATGATCAGAACTATCCGTATAATGATGGATCAGCAGAATACACCATAGTTGATGGTATTTTATTTTAAATTTTGATTAATTTATAAAACTTATATAATAATATTCTTTTGAGCAGAGGATGGTGTAACTTTGAGACAACTCACAGAAAACGACATCATAGAAATCCGAGAAGCAATAACTGGTCAAAGCCAAGGTATGGCAGATGCAGAGACTACTAGCATTGTGCTACAACAAGGAGAAAATGGCGAAGGTGAATATGAGGAAGTCGCGTTAGAAGACGAGAGGTGGGGAGGATGTGAAGAGATCGTTATTATTCGAGCCCCTGAGCCGATTCCAAAACGGAACAAAGCTTGCCAAGTTCGTCCAATCCGCGTAACTCAGGAGTCACAGACGGATTCTGTTGAATTAGCTGATATGCCGAGAATTGAGCCAAAAGTTCGCGTACTGATTGTTCCTATACCAGTTCTGATACCATTTCCAGTTTATACATGTGCCCAACCAGTTCCAGTTCCATTCCCAATTGGAATCCCCGTCCCCATCCCAATTCTAATAGATTTGAGCAACAAAGCAGATAATAGAAGAGACCGTGTATCGTCTGTTTCATCCGCAATATCAGGTAAAATTATATAAGGTTTTTGGGTTTACGTAATTTATCAACTTGGTTACAGAATTCAACAGTATTTCTCTTTTTTTTTCTTATCAGAAATTTCCCGTATTGTTGAAATAGAAGAAGAGAAGGTTCCAATTATTTCAGAAAAACCAATAGACAATGAAGTAACGGACGAAGTAGAAATGATGGACACAAGCGAGATGTCTGGAATTGATGAATTTCCCCACACAGAGCAAACTCTCCCAACTAATTCGAGTATTTTCAGTTTTCAATGTTCAAACTCTCCGATGAGTGTGGGCTCTCCATCAGTTCCATCCAGTTCGAATTTTCTGACTGCGAGCTCAAGTCCAGCTCCTGGGTCACCTTCCATTGGACGAGGGAGAGGAAGTCGAGTATGATGCTATTTTTATGTTTATGATGTGACCAAATTCTAATGGAAGTTTGTTCTTTCTTTTCATTAGGCGGAATATGGTATCCGTGCTTGGAAGTTATATTTTGGCGATGAGAAGGATCCTGGAGTGCTGCCCCCTGAAGCCTTAGCTGAGAAACTAGTGGACTGGACACTTCGAGGAACAAAACCAAAAGGGGATCGTTATGAGCCTGATGCACTTTTATATTTTTTTCTCGGGATTCAGCAACATCTGCGCGCAGCTGGTCGTTCAGATCAATTATTTTATGAGACTGTATACTCAGCCTTTGTAGAAGCTTTTACGGCCTTTGCTGAACAAGAAATGAGCAGAGGTAAATGTTAGCCATTTCCCAAACAGGATATTTAAAAAGACTGGAGAGTTTATTAAATGTCCGAAATTTGTGACCAGTGGATGCGCTAGAGAACTTGATTTGGGATTCAAGGACATCTATTTCATTTATTCAAAAACAAAAACTAATCTTTTTGTTATCTGACTATAATTTTCATCTTATTTTATCGCTGACTGAAGTTTAAGCTAGGTTAGCGTAATTAATTTGATATTCTTATTATTTTTCTAGGGCGTTGTATTTCAAAGGTAGATGAAGATCATNTGTGTGACCAGTGGATGCGCTAGAGAACTTGATTTGGGATTCAAGGACATCTATTTCATTTATTCAAAAACAAAAACTAATCTTATTGTTATTTGACTACAATTTTCATCTTATTTTATCGCTGACTGAAGTTTAAGTTAGGTTAGCGTAATTAATTTGATATTCTTATTATTTTTCTAGGGCGTTGTATTTCAAAGGTAGATGAAGATCATGTATGGGAAGCAAGTGAACTCGGCCCAAGTACGCCAGGAGTTCTTCTTTTTACCTTAGTTTACTTTGTATACAAACATTTCGGGATTAAGGTAAACTCCGACTAAATAACAATGGTAAAGAAAATGATAAAAAAAAATAATAACTTTATAATATGTAGACCTGGGAAGAGCATGGTGCTCTTGAGTTTGGCCAAGTCCAAATCCATGAGAGATACTTGGAAGATGGAGTCAAGGAGAGGTACATAACTATAGCGGGAATCACGAATGTTGATGATGAATTAGTCGAAGTTCCAGAAGANATAATAACTTTATAATATGTAGACCTGGGAAGAGCATGGTGCTCTTGAGTTTGGCCAAGTCCAAATCCATGAGAGATACTTGGAAGACGGAGTCAAGGAGAGGTACATAACTATAGCGGGAATCACGAATGTTGATGATGAATTAGTCGAAGTTCCAGAAGAGTCGGATACACCTCATCGATGTCCTGTTAAACTTCTAGAATTTTATCTAACCAAATGGTAAGAACAGGAGTCGACAGGTATTTACTAATGTTAAATACCACTCACAAAAAGTGGTTACCTATATAACGTTACGGTAAAAATTGTGGAGTGGTAAAAAAAATTTCATAGTGAATTCAAGTGTTACAGAATTGAGTCTAATATTAGCCTGCGAGTTAGGTATACTTAAGTCACAATTAGGAATATACTTGGTATATTTCGATATCTCAAATACCAGAGATTTCCCAGCTAGATCTTTCAAAAAAATTTTCTTCTGAGAGACAGTATTTGGATATATCATATTATATCATATTTAAATAAGTTCTAAAATATATAGCTTCATACAATGGTGTTCTATTTTGGAAATATCATTATTAGTTAGAACACAAAATCAATGTTGTCATTTTCTACGTTGTTCTATGTATTATTATATGTATTATTTTAAAATGTTTTGCAGCGAATCTGCTGAAGGCTGCTTGTACAAAAGTATCAAACCATTGGAGGATCCAAAGTCAACATGGTACTCTTCCGAACCCTTGAGTCAAATGGATCTCTATCGGATGTTAGTCCGAGCTCAGATGATCTGTTACACGTCGATTGACTAATTACAGGCCAATCAGAGCAGGATTTTCTCGCTACACGTGATCTTGGGTTCCATAGTGGTCCTAAACTTAAATTTATATGTAAAGTCTAGGTTCTAAGGATGTTGGTTATTTTTATTCCCAGAAATGTAAGCAGTGGAGTTGCTACACACAAATCTATTTAAAGGAGTGTTGTTAGGTTTTGTTTTCTCAATTACCACTTTGTAATATTTATTTTATCTTTGACCTTGACGCATTGGTAGAGAAAATTTTCTGGACTCTTATTAATTAAAGTATAAGAAATCTTTTTAAGATTCTAATAATTTTTTTATTGGAAGAGCTTTTTTGGTCCCTCCCAATTGACAGGTTGGTTAATAAATTGAAAATTTAACCTAGGAAGCTACGACTTAAGTTTCAATTTATTCAAACAGTCTCTAACATCTAACCCAGGCAAATAAAATCTCTTAAGTTTGAGTGTAATTTTTGCGCTTTTTATTTCACTTCCTCTTCGAGACTTAGTCCTAAAAATTTACAAGGAAAAATGTAATCTTTGTTGAAGGACCCTTTAACATAACTTTTTTTTATATTATTGGAATTGAAAGAAAGAATTGAGAACTGAACAAAGGTACGGCGGATATTATGAAAAAGTTCTAAAAAGCACAAAATTTCGAAAGTTTAGTTATGTAACTTGTTATTTACAATCTCAGAAAATATCAACCATTCCAAATCTCAGGATAGTTTAATTGACAATGATTAGCTAATTTCATTTATAGCAGTTTTCGAAGAGTAGTTAAAACTTGACTGATTAAAGTAGATTCCGTAGATGCACCATTGCATAATGCGGAATGAGAAGTAATTGTTGAATAAGTTTAAATATCATTAACAGTAGAATGAAGAAGCTCGTAAGAGTTAATAAGAATGATTAATGATTGGACAATAATTAATCAACGGATTATGTTTAAATTTTGAATATTAAGAAATCTCATCGCTCATTTTTTATGATTTTTCTCTTACAAAATCTAATCCTTAGAAGGAATCCTCCTTTTACTGGCCATAAATCTTCTACTCAAAACAAATTCTAGACTTACTAATAAACTTGTAAGTTAAGAATAATTAAAACAATGACACCGAAATAAAATTAAAATTAAACTGGATATCACAGAAACATTTTGAGATAAACTACAGACATTAATAATGTTTTACAAATAAGAAATTGACGCAGAATAAGCGAATGAACAAAATGGACAACTTTTCTATTGATGTCACGGGAGTGTCAGTTACAATTAAAATTAATGTTTGATTAGTAATGGATATAATATATTAATATGTATTTAAACCATGTAGTTTTTTGGTATCTTGTTGATCTCAGATTAATCTGAGAAAACTTTGGATTTAATGTTGATCATGATGAGCGTTGATGATTTTGTTGAAAGGTGGGATAGGATGATGATATGTCTAGAGTATGACCTCTGACCTTCATTCATGGTTCAGAAGTGTGTTGGTCACCTCAGAGATGGACAACAGAGGACTTCGGTCCGATTTGTCCCCGTAGGGTAGTATGTATCGCCCACTAAAGAGCTAGAAAAATAAAGTAATTTGTTTTTTCTCAAAATAGTCAAATCATAAATCATTTAAGTTACACTAGTTTAAAAGCTACAGTGAAAGTTCAAAAGTTTATAAAAAGATACAGAAGTTTTAGGGCTGCAGGTCAAAGTAACTAAATCTACTAGCGATTGAATTAGTTTTAAGAAACATAAAATCCACAAAAATTGGTAAACTACAAAATACTTGTTTTATTGGCTAAAACTTTTGAAAAAATCAATGAAATTCGACGAATGAGCTATCGATATACTCCATTCCTCATATTTAATAGAAATCCCAGAAGTTTTGAAAGTTTTTTCATATTATTTATGCCAATTGTTAAGGATGGCCAAAATGTAACAAGATAATATCCAAGGTTGCTATGAGAAATTTACAAAAAGCGACGATCAGTCGCTTTTTGTAAATTTCTCATAGCAACCTTGATAATATCATTCATAATTTACATCTGTGTTTCATTTGTTGAATTTAGTTGATTCGTTAAAAAGCTCTTAATCCACTAATTTTGAGATTTTTGTTTCTAATGAAAAAAACTATGGTTAGACTAATATTTTTTTTTTAAATGAAACATAAAAAGCAAATAACAAAACACAAGAAGCGACTCACTGATGAGTGGGGGGAGGGGGGTAGATACTCGATACCCATACCTCGCTCGAACTTCCCTGATCTGACCCCGTGCCCATACTCATTCCCATGTTTACAGACGATGAGTGGTGGTAGCTTTGGAGGTACTTGGCTGTCGCAGCTGCAGCGATGGCAGAATTTTCCAGAGCTGCTACCGATGTAACGGAATTATGATGTTCGAGGTGATGGAGGGACGTCGTCGAGGTTGGAGCTATACTACAATCTGACGCAACTCCTTTAATAATTGTCCCAACACCCCATTTGTGATCATTCACTGTGGAGCTTGTTGATGGACTTGAGGCAGTGGGATTATTCATCTCACTGAGTGACCTCAGAGGGTCACTACTGTTACAATACTTCCGCTCAGTTGCATACATACTCTGAGGAGTTATGACTGAATTGTGACGACTGAGTGGAGCAGTACTCGGACCCCACATGAGCACCGTTTGTCTCGTGTCGTTACCATTTGTATAGTGCATCATGTACTCATCACGTTTCCCATCTGTATCACTATGGTTACTTTTGTGACTACTCGAATCCAGTCCATTGGACAACGATGAACTCTTTGGAACCACATTTTTGATATCTAAGCTCTGTTGTTGTGCAGTAGAAATGTTGGCATAACTATGTTGAGAATTTTTATAATCGAGTTGACAACTGGTTGTATCTTTTGTGTACTGGTTATCATAGAGACATCCACGAGAGACATCGAGGAACCCATTACCTACATAAGCTGCTGAGCTATACTCGGGATAGTATGTACCAAGTGTACGGTATTGAAAAAGTGATGTCGAGTCCAAGTAACGATTATCAAAATTTGCTGGGTGATGGTAAAAATTTTGTTGTTGGACATAGAGATTGTTGTCAGGGTTGGTGTAGGTAGTTCCGCCATAGACGTTACAGTTGTAGGGTGTTGTGTAAGAAGCCGCTGCAACTGCGGCTTGTTGAATTTGTGTGATTGAAGCTGAAGGTCCGACGACTCCAGTTGCTGTGCCTTCAACAGGGTACTCTCCGCTGGTGACAACTTTTCGTTTCGAACGACATGATGCTAGGAAATCTCTGAGTTGAGTTTTATAACGTCGAGCTTTTGGGACAGGGGTAGGGTTGACTGAAATGGGTGGCATAGGGTTTGAATCTTGATCTGAGAAGTATGAATTGTTGAGACCTGCATCCAAATAGGATACTTTGAAATCCATACCTCGTTTCCCAAGTAAATCTCGTCCTTCTTCCTCCCTAAAGGACATCAATAACAAAACAAAAACAATTAATACTCCAGTACATATGTTTAAAACTAGTTAAACCTTATTAATTTTCCTATTATTTGCAATAAAACATGATGCCATGATAAGACATAAGTGCTATATGTTATAGCTTCTTATTATCAAAACACTCGCTTCTGCTTTGAAACTGAACCGCTTTCAAGTGTCGGACAATGGAAAATCATAATTCATTGTTCTAGTATATGATTAGGCTCATAAACTAAAGAACCTATAGTAAGAAATTAGCATAATAAATTTTATAACGATGCTCGTTGAGAAGGCTGACCTACGGATGGGTTGCTTAGTTTGGTCATGAGTAAAATGATTTAAATCATTCTAACTTGTCCGAAAGTTGAAACAAACAATAGAAATGTGGTGGCTCGTTTTTGGTAGATGTAATTACTACTGTCCTGGAGCGGCCAGAAGAAAAAAAAAATACTTTGGTCAAGTTTGACCGAATAATGCAGTTCCACCATCCTTCGAACATAAAATATGTTGTCAAAGGACCCCATTAATAGAACTGGATTCTTGGATTTAATTATTATTCAAAAGAACAAAAGAAAGTAGTTGTAGCAATGCTGCGAGCTGCTGATCAAGCGGCGACGTAACTTCTCTCTACACCGGCACCTTGCCAGAGGGCTGTTAACAACACAACAATTTGATTCTAAATGATGCATTATTGACATAAATCATTTGAATGCTGGTAGTAGACGCTTACGAGATAAATTTTGCCTGTGTGGTCCTTTGATTCTGTTGATAACGACTTACAGTGGCTAATTTTGAATTTTAAAACAAACAATAATTTTTAATGAATGGAAGAACCAGAAAACTTAAAACTCAACCATTAATGTTACATGGAAAGAAAACCTGAAACTATATAGCGAATTTTTACTTTTACCGAGTTACATTCTGAAATTAAATACGGATTCAGACTCTTACATGAGAGGTTTATGAGTGCTAATGATGAAATCAGGTTTCGAATTTTTGCAAATTAATTTCGCCTTTGTCTGAAGCCATTGCCATTTCCCGTCTTTGCATTGGAGTCGATATGCATAGAGAGCAGATTCTCCCGTTTTTAGTACTGAAATTATCAAAAATAATTAAAATTTTAATTGATTTCTTCATAAAAATTTGTATGATTGAAAATTTTCAACTTCTCAAAATATTCAAAAATTCAAATATGAAAGAAAATTTTTTATAAGTTTACATACATTCTTGATGAGCTGTGGCATAATATACTAGGTCATCAAAATGGACTAGATCATAGCCACCCATATTTGTCAGTTCAGCGTCTGAGTAGCCTATGAGCATTTTCCCTCTATAATAACCACAATTACTCGTTTAATCAGAAATACAAAGAATTATTTGAGATAATATGTACCTCGTATCCATTGAGAGAATGCTGAGATCCAATTTATGTTTACTTTTGATCATGAATTCTTTATGTGGAACTTCCAGGAGGGACGGTGGACCAAAGGGAGTACACAATGCAAAGAGAGCCATTGGAGGTTCTTCTGACTTCCGGTTTTGTCCATGGAGAACTTTTACTCGTCCTCGGATATCTAGCCTCTGAAAATAGCAGAAAAGGATTTAAATTAGCATACTATACGGACTCATTCCAAACCTTCTCTCCATCCATAGAATAGATGAAGAAAAGGTTATTGTTAGATTTACAACAATGGATACTTTCATGTCCTTGGATCATAATAAGAAAATAAAAGACTTGTAGTTTAAGTTCTAGGATCTNTCTCCATCCATAGAATAGATGAAGAAAAGGTTATTGTTATATTTACAACAATGGATACTTTCATGTCCTTGGATCATAATAAGAAAATAAAAGACTTGTAGTTTAAGTTCTAGGATCTAATTAATCCCATCCTCTCTTCTCTCCTATTCCATTTTTGGAAAAGTATTTNGGATCTAATTAATCCCATCCTCTCTTCTCTCCTATTCCATTTTTGGAAAAGTATTTTGAATAAAGTAAATAAATAAGAATTACTTATGATTAATTGGAGGAGAGAAAGCACCTGCTGCTCACTGAGTCGCTCGAGCGAGCAGCCGCTGCCGATGAAGTATTTTCTTTATTATTCCTTTTTATGAGGCTCTTATACGTCTGCTGAGAGTGAGTCTCCTTTCCTATCCACATCACGCAACAAGACAGATAGACTTTCACTTTCTATGGATAAAATCCTTAAGAATTCTCAATTCTCCCCTTGTTAAAAGAACTCAAGTTGTAATAACAACCGGAAGTTATCTAGTTCAATCCTTTTCAATTCCTATTCCACAAGAGACTTCATAGAAAATGAAATTCTTTGAAAATGATTCCTTTGAATAGAAAACCTTACTAAGGACTTTCTCTTCTAAACTCTCACTCTTCTAAAAATAAGAACATTAGTAGAATTTCCATTTTCAATTCTCATTCCTTCAATTTATTTCCTTCCTCAGTACTCACTAAATCCAACTCAACTCAAACATTATTTTTCTCAGCTAGACGAAGGTGATAAGAAAAATCAATGTAAAAAATTGATCCAGTACCCGGTTCTAAGTAAGTAGTAGTAGTAGTAGTCAAACTCCCGAAAAACCAGAACGTTTTTTTTTATGTACCTCTACTCTGAATCTCAAAACTTTTTACTTCTGACTCCTGCTGCACCACAATCTAAAATATGCATCTACAAAATTAAAAGCTTACTTTCATCTGAATGAGTCTGAGTCTCACAGTTCCTAGTTCCGGGACGTCATAAAAAATGACGCATAGCGTTAGCTAGCAGTGGTAAAAAAAAAAACTTTTTTTTTTACCACTTTCCCTACACACCACCGACTTTCATAATCAGATATCATCATAAAACCAACCCTTTTTGTCTCCAGGTTTTATAATTAATATTCAAAAATTTTATAGATGAAATATAAGATTTGGAGAAAGTTTGATCTAATCTCAAATTTTTTTCTTCTTTTCTTAAGAATTTCTTGGTGTTTTTCTTTATTTTATCAAAATTTTAGTTCTAACTTACCAAAAATCCTGAAGTGTTGTCTAGAAGACACCGAAATCGGACAGTGAAGGATCTCTCTAGGAAGTGACTATGCTCGGGAGTGTGAATTGTTTCCTGTAGAGAAATCCCAGAAAATTCAGATGGTAAAAAAGAATTCCACATAAGTTGTCGTTGGAGATCTTCTCGATCTTCGGAATGGACCATATCCCAAACGGAATGATGAACAATATCCGACTGTAAAAATAAAAATAAAATTCAGCAATTCTTAACAATTTGGCTTCTACTAAGTAAGTTGTAAAAGTAAAAACTGATTTAGAAAGCCGTCAACATCTCAAAACACGCTTAGCGGTGTATCTGGAATATACCGTTCCTAACGTGTGATTAATTTAACCATGCAATGCGTGTATCGAGTTTCGGTCAAGGCATTGTTAAGTCGTCCTTGACAATGAATAATATTATTATAAATGTCTCGAAGCCTAACCTCTCTTCTACATGCAATTCTTAGAAGAGTCAATGGAAATTTCTTATCACTTTTTGCAAACTCACAGATGGAGTAGATTCGTACTAACATTCATTGTTAAAAAAAAAGAATTTTTGAAGAAGTGCATTGTTATTATTACTTGTTAGTTGGAGAGATGTAGAAGAAAACTCATTTGTCAAGTGTATAAAATTTATGAGGTTATCTTTGACCTCTTACAGAAGGTCAAGTCGAAGAGGTGTATGTGTGATTTTATAAGAATTACATGAATTTATTCATAGTTAATAATCTTTTTTTNATTTGTCAAGTGTATAAAATTTATGAGGTTATCTTTGACCTCTTACAGAAGGTCAAGTCGAAGAGGTGTATGTGTGATTTTATAAGAATTACATGAATTTATTCATAGTTAATAATCTTTTTTTGTTCAAAAAAAAAATTTTTTTTTTTTAGTCCTGGTCCTGGTGGTGCCTTACGAGTCCGTCTCGCCTTAAATTTATGACAGGTTTGTGAAAAATTACTTCANAGTCCTGGTCCTGGTGGTGCCTTACGAGTCCGTCTCGCCTTAAATTTATGACAGGTTTGTGAAAAATTACTTCATCTTCAACTAAAATGTTTAACTATTGTTTTACTCATCAAACACAATCAATTCTACACTAAAAGAATTTAAGCGAAAATTGAACTCATTAATCATTTTTCATTTCTTCCTGCGTCAGTTCAAAATCAGCCAAGTTTACTCTTTTCTTATAAATTTTTTTATTATTCTTGCCCTAATATAGGTTTGAGTCTGAGAATCATTTTCTTATATGTAGTACATCTTGACTTTTTGAAGAAATTCTTTTACAAAAAGTGGGTGTAAAATTAATGTAGCTCGACTATTGGTATTGTAATCATACGAGTGGCCATCTGTATGTGGTCCATTTGAATATAAAAATGACCATTGTTGAATGAAAATAGAAGAAGACAGGTCCAGGACTTATTAAGACATACATCACACAAGGGGGTAAACAATACAGGCCATTGTCATCGTAAATTTTATTTTAGATACAATGACTCTTATAAAATAACAAGGGTTAAGGGTATGATGTATAAAACTATCTATGGAATTTGCATTTTTAGTAACAAAAATTTTGACTTTAGTTATGTAATTTAGTAGTATTATGGTTTCTACTTATTATTCTATCAATTTCGTTTTGACTTACTTGATGAAAACCGAGGTAGCACTCAATGTTGTGCGTTGTGAAGAAAACTTCTCCATCACAACTAATGATAAGCAGGAATCCGTTGAGGGCCTAAAACAAAAAAAAAATTAAAAAAAAATTAAAAAAAAAAAAAGCAAAGAATGTGGGTCTATGTCTAAATTAGTTCATTTTACTAGGTTAGACCATACAACGGTTTTTTCGATGTCTTTAGAATTTTTCGTAGTTTCCGATTCAAATTAAACTCTGTGTAAATTATAAGTTAGGTAAATAGTTTATTATGAAATGTTAATTATTTTATTTTCTCCTGTGGATTGTGGATTGTTGTGAATTAAATAAACTCGTGCTGATGCGGTGTCAGGGTCATAATTTCACAGTCAGGGGTCATCTCTCTTGTAAATAAATACAAATAATAAATTGCTCCATTGAAACACTTTCTTCGCAACAATAATTCAGGAAATCACTCTTGTTTTTAACTCTAGTAAAACAAAAAAAANCCATTGAAACACTTTCTTCGCAACAATAATTCAGGAAATCACTCTTGTTTTTAACTCTAGTAAAACAAAAAAAACAACTAAGTCTGCTTAAACTATAGCTTAGTTTTGATAATTTTTTATTTGTTTTACACCTGTCACAANAAAAAAAACAACTAAGTCTGCTTAAACTATAGCTTAGTTTTGATAATTTTTTATTTGTTTTACACCTGTCACAACTAATCAAACTGCCGGGAAGTAACTTAGAAGAAAAGAAATCAAATTAATTGAGATTTTTGGTTTCATTTAGATAAAAGATTTTCGAACTCTCGAGTTNAACTTAGAAGAAAAGAAATCAAATTAATTGAGATTTTTGTTTTCATTTAGATAAAAGATTTTCGAACTCTCGAGTTTATGACCACTTATGGATTTGAGATATGAATATAAATGTGGCAAACCCTCACCATTAATGTCATCACATCTTTCTTATGAGAAATCCTATTTGTTAATTTGAGCAAGAATTCCATAATTTGCAAATTTATAGACGACTCCAAAACCTTTAATTTTCATCCAAATGAACTAAAAAAACAATGAAAGGAAGACAAATTTGAAAAGAAAAGCTATTGCTTTGGAACCCTTGGGAGATGATGACGTTTTTATGTGAATCTTTGTAATCCTTATCTTCTAATCCTTCTTATCTTATCTCATCTTTTTTGTCATCTCACCACAAGAGCTTTAACTCCTTCTTCCCAAAAAAAAATTTAATATCTTTTCCCTTGTTGATTTTCAAAATTAGGAACCTGTCTTATCCATGTCAAAAGAGATCAAAATGTTTCTTAATTTTATTATCCAAACCATTGACTTCTGAATACCAAACTCCCTATAAATTTGTATTCCAAAAAAAAAATCGTAAGATTTAAGCTCTGCTGCGACTTTGATTGTTAGAAAATGATTCCCATTGTTTCAGTTTCTTCTCAACTGTTAATTAGTAGAAAGAGAGAAAAATATCCCATCTGTCTCTGCCTGAGGCTCATTTTCCTCTACAAAATTGACGAAATTACGAAGGTAGTACTAGAAAAGGCAAGAGAAAATGTTTGAAATGTAAGTAGTAGAATTTGGAAAGAAGTATATCCTAAGTTTAATGTAGTAGAGTTGAAAATGGAGAATCCAGAACTCAAAAGGCCCTACCGTGACATCTGATTTATTGAGCGAATTTGTACCTGCCATCGAGTCCCATTATTCATCAGACAGAAGCCCCGTATAAATAACAATACTTTATTTTAAATCTAACCTTAGCTTAACTCATCCCGTTCTACACCTAACGAAACGGATCCCACTAACAACAATGGAACCAAAATAAACCAAAATCCTACTCACTCATTCACCCTTTCTCTCAATATCTTACCAAAATATTATTAATTAGAAAAAATTTAAAATATTTCGCTCAACAAATTGTAAGATTACAGATTAAAGAGAGAACAGAGAACGCAACAGATTTTATAATTATGAAACACAAAACTTACAAAGCGGTCTCATACAATTTTTTTTTAAAGAAACAACTATTCTCATTTGACAAATGTTCAAGATTGAATACATGAGAAATCGTATTGGTTTTGACTGTTCGTTCTTCAGAAGTGTGTACCAATCAATTTCCACCAATAAGCAAGCCCTACACCTGAAAAAAAAAGATTTAAATCCTATACCTAACTCATTGACAAATTGGTTTTATATACTTTTCCCATTGTCATGAAAGAGTTAAAGTCAAACTGAAATTAGAAATTAGTCAACAAGTACTTACAGATTATTGATTATATAACAAGAAAAAGATTATGTTACAGTAACTCTCTCCATCTGAATAATCCAATCAGATGAAGAGAGAGATAACTCATCTCTTCTAACCAATATCCTGATAAATTGAATAACATTAATTATAACAACTTCTGCAAATTAAATTAGTCAGCTCTAGCTATCATAGCTCGTATATATATTTTTTATGTCCAACGAAATTAGTCATTAGCTAAGCAAATACATTCGCAATGAGGAATGCTTTGCATAATAAGGGAACAGAAATAAAATGTCAAACTAACAATGCATTACACAAAAACAAATTGGTTTGATTTTCAACTTTTGTTTACAGCAAATGTAAAGAAATCTTCTACTGTCTTAACTGCTGAGGAATTGTAAGTTTTGTATAAGTTAGTTAATTTCTTTAACCGATGTGGCGAGAGTGAGTCGGAGTTTGGAGAGTTAAGAGCTGTAGTTGGGATTAGTGAATGATAAATTCTGAAAGTATAATAGTATAGTGTGAGGAGACTGAAGATTCGATGTATTCCGTTTCATTTCAATTCACTTAAGCTGATGGTGAATTGTCATGCAATGGGTTTGGGAATGAATCGACTGGAGGAAGAGCTACTTCAGACAAAAGGAAACTTGAACTTTATTCTTCTAACAATTACTTTGAGCCACGTGCCATGCGGAGAAAGAACTTGGACGGGAAGGGAAGGATTAACTTTCTCTTTCTTATCAAACCAAATTAAACTTAGCAAGAGACTTTAGTTAGGAGAAGAAAACTTACAACTTGAGAACAAACTTTTATAATTGAAAACTTGTCCATCACTACTACTACTACTACATCAACAACTTAACAAAATTAACTAACTCTCACAACATCCTCCAACTTCATGGAAACTTAAATTATAAAAGAGGAAATCTAATGCGGTCATTCACCTTTTTGATAATTATTTGAGTTGACAANTATGGAAACTTAAATTATAAAAGAGGAAATCTAATGCGGTCATTCACCTTTTTGATAATTATTTGAGTTGACAATTTCATCGAAAAACTTTTCCAACAAACTTATTATTAAACTCTTCATCAACTTTACTCATCAGAATTGATTTTCAACAATATCAGTTCATTTTGAACAAAGCAAAAAAAAAAAAAATTTTTTTTATACAGATTATCTTACCTGGAGGAACATCTCTCCGTCTAGTGGAGTATGATCATAAGCTGTTAAAGTATGATCCCGATTTCGATAATCTGATCCAATTTCTTCCTTTTCTCGAATCATGGACACTAGAATAAGAAAAAAAAAGAAAATAATTTAATTTAACTATGTATTATAAGAACAACTCATTTTACCACTCTGAATTTTTTTAGAATTTGACTCTTAATAATTTTTTTTAAACATTTTTAGATAATACACCCAACACTCCTTTTCATGAGATTTCAAGAGTATATTATCTTTATCAAAGCGTGAGAAAGTGTTCATCATCTTGGCATCTGATGTTGAGTTCTCAGGAATCATTTTCTACTTATTCCATTTAATATTTTCTCTCCCTGTTGGATTATAAGAATGCTAAAACTACTAAAAGCATGTGCATAGAAGAAGNTTAATTTAACTATGTATTATAAGAACAACTCATTTTACCACTCTGAATTTTTTTAGAATTTGACTCTTAATAATTTTTTTTAAACATTTTTAGATAATACACCCAACACTCCTTTTCATGAGATTTCAAGAGTATATTATCTTTATCAAAGCGTGAGAAAGTGTTCATCATCTTGGCATCTGATGTTGAGTTCTCAGGAATCATTTTCTACTTATTCCATTTAATATTTTCTCTCCTTGTTGGATTATAAGAATGCTAAAACTACTAAAAGCATGTGCATAGAAGAAGCAAGAGTGTGAGGAGCATTAGTTGAATATAATAGATGAAAACAAGAAACTTTTTCTTCTATTATCTCTTTCGGAACAAAAGAGAAATTATAATCAAAATTATATATCTTTGAGAAGAGAAAAATAAAGTAAAACTTTGGTTCGCCTCACAGAAATACAAAATTATATGTTTCCGTCTATCGTATCGACATTTTCTTCAGGATTTTCATTACTTATCATCATCCATCCATTACAGCAATACTTACAATGCAAGTCCACCATTGCAGAGAACAAAAAAAAAAAAAAAAATTTTTTATAAGAACCTCACAGACCTTCCCATCATACTACGTAAGTCTAAAAAAAAATTATATTTTTTCCTTATATGGACGCCATACAAAAATTTACAAGAAACTTTAAATCCATTTGTAAGTTAATCGTTAATAGTTAGTTGTTTAATTTTACAAGTCCTAAAGTTTAAAATAAAAGAAAGGATTTTTCCCAAAGAGTGAGTGGTGTGATTGAAATAAAAGTAAGGTATAATATTAATGCTTAAAATCCTAAATCCTTTGAATAATAGTGTAAAAAAAGTAAAAGTTGAGGTAAGTAGTAGTTAGTTTCTCTCCATCAATGTTTATGAGAAAGTGTAATGGGATGAGAAGAGAAAAGATAACAAACACACCCTTTCTTTTCAATCGATGAACAATAAATTTAGGAAAAGTTTTTTTTTTTCTAATGCACGTGTGTCGGTTCCTAGGGTTGGAGTAATCCCTTGTCTGTCTCATAGACCGGACATTAACTAGTAATTAACGAATAAACCCATCGACCGTCCACTCCCTACTCTCTCTCTTCCAAATGTTTCTACCCTCACTAGTCACTATAACCTAATTTTTCAATTTCTCTCTACATTATTGTAAGAGAAAGGAGAGAGAAAGGAGTCATAATATCCAAGTAGGAGGGGAGGAAAGTGATGTACGTTGTCTGAACAGTGTGACAGCAGAAGGCACAAGGCACCCTAGCTACAATACTATTACTACTCCCTCCTACTCCTACGCTTATCACAATCACTCCAAATCATCTCACCTCTGTCGTAGTAATCATTCCTCAAACTACTTTTCAACTCTTTCCTTACAGCTCACCTCCAATTCTGACTCATAGTTACTAGAAATTCAAATTCAGACCATCCACATAGAAAATAAGACAAATAGAATCACATTATCTACCTACCTGGACTCAATGAAACTGAAGTTTACCCGACTTTTAACGATCCTTTGATCCTATCAACTCCTGCTGTGCAGTCTAATATTAACTCTTTACTCATAGAAAAGGTAAACTACTCATCAACTCTCCTCTCCTCTCCTCACTCCATACTACTCCGGATGAAACTGAATATTTTTTTTTCATTTGTGACCTCTCTGGATCATCAATAATTTCATTTTGGCACAGAGTCTTTTAGATTTATTCTTCTTAAAAAAACTCAACCAAGTCTCTCTAGTAGTCTATTTTCCCATATCGAAAGAAATAGCTCTCTAGTTAATTTATTCAGTAGTAAATTATTATAGTGACTGCTGTTGTTCTAGCTTCTTCAAGGGATTGACCCTGGCCCTTAATTGTGGTCCAGAGCTCAAAGTTAGGAAATAAATCAAGAGAACAAGGTAGTTGATATAACAGAGACAGAGACTAGGTTTTTAGTTACTCTAGCTAAAGGGTTGAAAAATTATAATCTAAAGGGTTGAAAACTAAGGGAGATTAGTTCAATCCTGCGCATTCTATTATTCTAATCAGGACAGGACTACTATTGGTTGGCATTATGCTAATTTAGTATTTTCTACACAGAATATTTAGGTTGTTATTTAGTTTCTTAAGCTCCAACAGCACCTAGCATAACCCAGAAGATCACTATCATAAATCTTCAAGCTTCAACTCATCACGTGGAATTAAATCTTAGTAGTTTTTATCTATTGTTCTTGTTTCCATTATTTTATTTTAATGATTCTACTTTGACTATATATCCTAAGACTTACACTTAAAATCAATATTACTTAAAATCAAACTATTGGACAGTTGTACTCTACTTCACCAACATCCTAAACAAGAACAATCATACTTTTAACAATTATTATTGACAATCTCCAACAACAATGTTATAAGAGACAAACCTGACCAAGGAACAATAAGAATTATCCCTAACAAAATAAACTCATGTTAATGTATTCTTTTATCAATAATGTGACTCGAATAGCTAATTAACCTCACGTGTGGCAACTTACTACTAAACATACGGTTAAGTGACAAGACAACATTCTAATCACTCAAAAATTAACTAATTTGACAAGATTCATCAAACTCAAGGTACTGATAAAGGTACATAGGGAGTATATAGGAGTATATGGTGTAATATCCGGACTCAATTATCAAAATCGTTTAAATACTAACCAAAAATTAGGATCAAGTGTAAGAAAAAGTACTCATTCGGTGCCATTCAATTATTGTTTGGCAAATTACAGTAATGTTAGAATCACTTTGAGTAGTTGTTCTAATTTTACATACATTAGAGTAGTAATTACCAAATAACTAAATTAATTTCTCAAACTGAATTGGTAATATTGGAGATGATAGCTGTTTTTGTAACATTATTGGTTCCCTAGACTCTGTTCTAGAGCTAGGTTAGGTTAGGTTGTTAGGGTTTTGCTCTACATTTCATAGTTCGTGATAGCGTGATGTTCAGTATTTGGTTCTGTAGAGGTGTTGACGGCGAGTCTTTGAAATATTTCCCAGCACGACTTTTGCTTGTTCCAACAGTGTTAAAGCTAAGTTCGATGTTCGACTTTTTTTTTTACTTTAGAACGAAAGAATGATCAAATCTAGTTAGTAACGCTCCTCATCATGATTATGAACCGTTTTCTTGTTTTTATAATCTAATCAGTACTTATAAACTCACTTATAGTATAGTCGAGCTAATCATGCGAAACCATGCCAAAAAAAAAAATTTTTTTTTTTTGTCTTTACAAACATGTCAAATCAAATTTTTGAAGAGTCAAGATTTGCATTGTTAAATGGAATAATAATTATTGTTATTGGCAGGTAAAGTGCAGAATTTCAACAAACTTGTTTTGTTGAAAAAAATAAACACCCAATTCACAAGCTTTTTACTAAAATTTGCAAAACTCGTAGGAATTTCAAAGTTATAATTAAAAACCAGAAAAGAAAAATAATTTTTTTTTGTTTAGAATAAAGAAAAAAACGAAATACGACCACACCATTGTTGTATGATAAAGCAGAGGTTTGTGTTGTGAAGGAGTGACCAACCATTTTGTAAGTTGTAGAGGCACATTACGTATAAAATATGTATAAAACGATTGATATAAGATGGTTAATAAGTATACTTTTCTTATTTAATTGTACGTTACACGTAATTATACCTGTGATCGTGGAATCTGAAAACCAGGAGCAGGAATTGAAATTCTTTGCCTTGTGTTTTTTTTTTATATAAGAACAATGAAGGAAAAGATGAGCAAGGATTTTCAACAATAGGAAGAGGAGTCAAAGATTTACAAAAAAATTTCTTTTATCAATTCTATCTAATTATGATTGTTTTTTTTTATTCCCTCTGGGACTAGAAACTGGATTTCATCTTCTTCCCAATCAACTTCTTCGTCTTACCAATTAAACTTCTCTTGGTCACACTTTAATTTAATTCTCTCAAAGTTGAGGCATCAATTAAACATTGGTTACATTTAAATTTATCCATTATCATCTCCTTAAACATTACTTTTGGATTATAAAGTCTACATTATTGTTCAGATGTAAAGTTTTTTTTTTAATTTTTTTGATGAGAAGGGAAAAGTTAAAAGTATTCAAAGAAAAAGAAAAACATATGGAATGATGGAAATATTATTGAATCCCTAGGACATCCATGGATCAAGTTTTCTTCCTCCATGACAAAAATAAAAATAATTCCTAAAAGGGTTAGAATAAAGCCAAAGAAAATCTTCGGATTGAATTTCTCTAGCATCTTTTCTCTATTTTTATATGATGAGACAGATAAGTTAAGTGGGGCTCACTGGAGCAGAAATTGACATAAAAAAAAATCAAAAATGGTTAAGTAAAATGTCAAAAGTATGAAGGAACCCCGGTTGAGCCCTGTGGATTCTGACATATATTTCATAATAGTAATATTTCAGGTCAAACTGACATTAGGAATAAAAAATTATAATTAATTAATTATAACTTGTTTTGTATCGAACTTTTAGGTATAGCTCAACGTGAAGAAGCAATTTATTTAAATAAAACGTTAATTATAAAACATTACATTACATTAACGTTTAAATTTGAAAATCACTTAAACATATTTCTTTAATAGTAAGAAGATGATCCTGTCAATGTAGAATACAGATCAATATTAAATACAATACGATTTATATGATTTGAAAATTTTTTTAAGAAAAACCCTAATTCAATGTTGTCTATTACTACTACAGTGCACGACGGTTATAAGAGCTACCCTCTGTCGCCTGGAAATGCTGCTCTTATAACCGTTTGTTCTTACAACGCTTATAAGAGCAGGATGTTCTTATAAAAAGTATATGACACAAAAAAAATTTTTTCAAAATTTATAAAAAGAAAATCTATACTATAGTAAAGATCTTAAATAAAGTTATCAACTGTAACTATCGTCGACAATTTCGTCAAAAATTGCAATTGTTTAATTCTTATTTAAAGTTTTGTAAAGATTTTACAAGAACGACATTTTAATTGAAATGATTTCAAGTGGTACTTTTATAAATTGAAGATGTAAAAAGATTATTTTTGTTTGAGATTTGACTTTTGCTCTTATATCCAACTTCCGGTTCAAAAATTACCCAGCAAAAGGTAGTTCTTATAACCGTTTTGCTCTTATATACGTTGTTCTTATAACGCGTTAATGTCTCATGCTAAATGCATTGGAGCAAAACAAACCCACAAAACTCTGCTCTTATAACCCGAATGTTCTTATAAAGGATGCTCTTATAAACGTCGTGCACTGTATTAGTAATTGAATGTTGTCAACTTTTTAAAAATTACAGAAATTTACAATTATTCGTCAGAAACAACGGACATGGATTTTAGATGTAATCTAATATTTTTTTATACAAAATTTGAAAGTGAAGGGATTTGGTTGCAAAAGTACATAAATTGAATAGGTTGTAACTTAGATTTAGGTGAATGATGTGTGAAATGTCAATTAAGCAGCTAAAGTATCCATTTGAATAGTCTCCTCTCAATTGGCTGTCTAAATTGTCAATTTGTTCTACCTAAATTATCTTCATTGCAAATTCAGGTGAAGAATCTATAAAATAATTTTACGAGTTTGTTTGATTGCCTTTCTGTTTTTTCCTAATACTAAAAAAAACCCATGGAATGAACCAAGTTCGGGTCAATCCACCTAAAAGTAATAATTTACCTCTGCAAACCTAAACTACAGTACTAACTACACTTCCCATGTTCCCTATTTCTTTTCAAATGTTCTTTAAATCTACTATGAAACTCATCCTGATCAACTAATTTTAAAGGGTAAAAAAAAAACTAATTACCACCAGGTTCTACTATTATGCTAAAGTTTTATTTCTTCAAAGCACAAAAAAAAAGCCCAGTGTAGAAAATAAACTCTGGCAAAAACAGGCGTCGTCAAAAGTCATAAAATGATTTTACACTCCTCTAAGAATAATACATCCTATGGCAATTCCATTTGCAAAAAAAAATATATATATATTATATATATTTTTTTGCACCCAACGAGTCAATTTTTAAGTACTGTGTTGATGACTTCATTATCATCACACGTTTGTGAGTTTGGTTCTATCTGGAAGAGGAATACGGGATCCGCCTATTAGCAATCAGAACAATGGGAAATGTTAATAGGAAAGAGAAAATTACATAGAATTCTTTTTCTTTAATTCACAATTTAACGACTCCGTCAGTATTTTATTATTCTTACTTTGCCCTCATAAACTCAAAGGAAATGAAGATGTGCAAAAATTATTAGATTTTCTTAAATTTCTTACAGCACCACCAGGATCTCTTCTGATAAGAATAATTATTTAGTGTAAAGTAAACTGCTGTACATGTTAACGGATGGTAACGATGGCCTTGATTTTACACTTTTCAACTTTTCAACTTTTCTGTCTTAGTTCACTGCATTTTATATTCATTTCTTTGATCTAATTCACTATCTCTCAGAAGAAAGGGTTTAACTAGACTTTTACAGAAAAATTTTGCCAATTTTTTAACCCTTTTCTGCCTTGTAATTGTAAAGACTAAATCTTTGCAAATACATAATTTCAAGGCATATCGTACTCCACGTACAACATGATTAAAGATAAGACACGTCAATCATAATTACAATAATAATAATTATTCCAGACCTTACAAGAAAAAAAAAATTTTTTTACACTTTGCTTTACTTAATTTGCACAAGGTTATACAATTCTTAGACTTAATAATGCAAATTAGCTAGAGTCCGCACGGTCAGTAAAAATTAACGGTAAATTATTGACAATTAGGAAATTAGTTGATTTCGTCTTTGATCGATTCCTAAGAATAGGAATATTTATGGGTAATTATTAAGCATTCTAACTTTCTTTTTATAGTTGGATGAACTCTATAGTTCATCAACGATAGTTCACACCAACTGGTCAACACGGGTAAAAAACTCAACCCGAATTTCTATTATCTTCCCGAAATTCGGAGAAAACTAATTTTCTTCCATCAACAACGTCACTCTAGCGTCTAGCCCTTGGTAATGAGAGAAAAAAAAATAGAACGTAGGAAAAGAGGGGAGCAGGAATTGTGACAGGATTTCCTGATGCGAGGTAAAAATTTTTACCTTGGCTAGAGCTAGTTTAAGTCCTGGGACATGGATCCTATACTATTATTCCCAAGATCGATATTTTTCTCAGACTTTTTTTTTTCTCCTGGAGAAAAATACTCCTTTGTGTTTCCTGGTCACCGAAACTTTGTTATCCTTCAGGTTTTTCTATTAAATCCGAACCGAATAATCTAACAAATACTCTTATTCATAATTTCTTCCTGTATTAATCCAGATAACAAGCTTAAGAAGTTCTTGATGAAACTAAATTTTACAAAAAATTACTCATACATAAACCCCATTTTCAAGTGTGTAGGAGTAAAAGGTCTACAGATCACCTTTAACTCTTTCATATGTCGACCAAATAACAACATTAAGTTCAAATTAGCAAAAAATTTCTCAAAAAATTAAAAAAAAAAGACCATAGTATAGGTAAATAATATTATTACGACATAGACATATTTGACCTTGACCTGACGTTAAACTCCCAAACCCATTAGTTGTTAAAAAATTCAATATGAAAAATTGAAAGAGGAGAGACAGAAAATGAAAATATGAAAAATTGGTCGGTATTACAGAGATGAGGTTAGAAAAGAGAATCACGGAGTGAATGATCTTGAAAAATTGGAATTTAGTTAACTATTGACCAAAATTTCAACCCACTTTCTCAACAGCTTTGAGGCAAGTGGTAATAATGAAACTGGAAAATTTAAACCTTTATCATATCAGTTTCAATTTCTCAACTATGTATCCTATCATTCTTATTTCAACTCTAACATCTGCTTCATAGTAATCGATGTTAATAATCTTCACGCTCTATTCTTACCACTATAGCCAGTCTATAAGGAATGTACACATAATGAGATTCATCGAAATCACACCTTATTTTTGTATTTATGAATTTTTTGCAATTTGATTTAACTATTATTATTCAACTTTTACTCACGAGTCAACTCAAGACATTGAAAAAAAAATCATACTCAAGCATACGGTTTGCTAAACGAAAATATTTTACGATTTAATACTACTAGCAACTCCAGTATCTCCAAGAAAAATAAAAATAAAACAAGATTTTTAACAGGTTTTTACTACAAGTTTTACTACAATAGTAGTAGTATTAAATTAACAGCATTTTGCAATTACAAAATGTTCACAATTTCAATGTTAGTAACCTCCAATTACCAAAATTTTGTTTTCGTAAAAATTTTAAACTCAAAAATTTTAAATTATTTAGGTTTTTAACTTCTGTAGAATTTCCAAATTTTAGCTCCTTCATGCGTGTAAAAAAAAATTTCAAATTTTATGCTGTACGAGTTAAGTCATGAAATTATCAAAACTACTTTTTTTTTTATAATTTTTCTCCAAAAGTAGTAATTTGCTAGTAAGAAGAATAGCTCCAAGCAAGTTACCCGGCGCCAATAATGCCACAACAGGAAAAAATAAAATCTTGATCTTAATCTCGGTTGAAGAAAAATCAAAAAAAAAAAAAAAAAAAAAAAAAATCCTTTCAACCCTTCTCCAACGATTAGCTTTCTTTGGTTATAATGATTGGAATCCTGATTTTTTTTTAACCTTCAAAGCCTATCATTAGATGAAATTAGGTTCGAGATTTTCTCCTTGTTCCCTATCATGTTATTCCCAATCCAATCATTTTCATCATTTCTGATCCGAATCCTTCCTATTATCATCAAATCTTCTAAAAAGTAGAATGGACGAAGACCTATGGTTAAGTTAGACTCAACTCACGCATACGCAAGAGTGCAGAATCCAGAGATCCATGATTCTGAGGACGAGAAAATAATTTGGGTTGGGCCGATTTGCAGTTTTTGTCGCATCCTTCTTCTTTTCATCATCATCCGCCTCTCCCTCCTCAGTAAATTAACAAAAGTAGAGAACATAAGTCCAATATATTTTTCCCTATCCAAAGATGGATGACTAAATCCTATTATTTACTTCTCCTTCGTCCATTTTCTAAAAACACTCTTCTCCATCCTAATCCTAATCCTTTCCTAACCACTCTCCCACTGCCTTGGCTTTCTCTTAGAATAATACTAACAATAATTTATTATTACTAACTTTCTCTCTCAGAGTACTTTCTCCTCGCTTTCTCATTAGAGTAAGAGAACTCCAGTTTTAAAAGTGGTCTAAAGGCCAAAAATATTTCCCTTTCAGAGTCCTGACGGGCGTCGGAAGAGAGACTCAATTTATTGATTAGGACCTAAGCACGCAATCCGAGGGGATTGAGGCAATATTTCCTCTCCCAGGTTCATTTCCACATTCACTTTCACTTCGGCTTTCTCTCCTTCAAAAAAAAAAAAAAAAAAAAAAAACCAANTACCTTCTTAAGCCTCTGAGGAGAAGAGGAAATTAAGGAATTGTCAATCCATGACTCCTTTGTCTTCACCAATTTCCGCACAACGGACCACAATTGAATCCAACTACTACCAACCTAATTAGATGAATTATTTTCTTTTTTAGAAACCATTTCCTTTGTATCTCCCCACTGAAACAGAAAACCCAAATAAAACTACCCATGTCAAATTTTGTTTCCAGTTCCTAGGTGAGTTTTAAATAAATTATCCTAGCTTTAATTTGTTATGAATTTCTGGTTTTTCAGTGCTGTAAAAATGAAAGTACAGTGGAGTCCGTTTATAGTGACTTTGAAGAATATTTCATTCTAAACGAATTTCACTGTATAACTAAATAATTTATGTTTAACATTAAAAGTTTTTCTCTCAGCGCAGCGGACCGGATAACTTCTTTCACTATAAAAACGAATTTACTTATAACCCGAAATTCACTATAAGTATTTATGGTGAAATATTCTCAAGCTTTCATAGTTGTTTAAAAAAAATCTTAACCATTTCAACTACAGGCTGTTAGTACAAGTGAAAAAATATATGACGGCATAGCGTTTCAACATGCATGATACTAGTAATTTTTGTAAAATCCTTTCATTGATATAACTACTCTTAATATATAATGTCAGTGGTTGGGATTTAACTTTTCTTTTACTTTTCTTCAAACTGAATGGTTAGAGATAAAGGTAAATAAAGGTGAGTTGGATTTTTTTGAGTAATAAAAGTATATAAGGACTCATTTCACCAGCAGAATCAGAGAGAAAGTATTTGATTTAAGTATGCGAGTGAAATGGTGAAATGTTCTAATATAGACTCCTGAGTACTTGAGTAAATTTTAAGTATATCAGATAGCAGTTAACGACAATGCGGTTACTCACGCAGACTTTCTTTAGGATTTTGGTTTTTATTAGCTCTGTGTTCTTATTAGAGGAACCATAACTTAAGCCATTCAAAATCGTTTCCTTGGTCCAGTGAGAAGAGATTTCCTTATAAACCCTTCGTCTCCTCAACCATCGTCCATCATCGTAAAACCAAAATGAGATTGACAGCTTAGATCCATCTTCCCAACTTTCTCTCTCATATTTTGACAATTTACTTTCTCTTTTTTTTTTGTCAAATGAACAAAGTCTATTTTCTTCCTCAACTCAAGTCGTATAGAAAATGTAGTAGTTGTCCAGAAACTTTAGGAACATTGAGCAATGGATAGCATATTAGACAGGTAGATACTCTCCAAAGTGAAAGTGAAATTTTAGATAATGGAATATTGGATAAATTGAAAGAGAAGAAAACTTTATGGCATTCCACCCGGGGTTTTCTCTACTGATCTTTCACAAGAAAAAGTCCAATTTCAATGACTTTCTCTGTATATATGTGTATATATATATATTTTTTTTTCGTAAATCCCGATCACTAACAACAGGACCGGTGGTAGTTTTTGCCTTGAGTCCTCACTCTTTTACTTCCATTGTACTTCTATCTTATTTTACGGACGGAACATTTTTGGCTCTCGGCTCTAAGAACGTTGGGAGTTGGAATTGAGCTTCTAATGGTTCCTAGTCACGAAATACACTTTACCATTTGGATTCTTTTGCCAAAAAATCCAAATCCTCTTTTTTTTTTCTTCTTATTGTTATAATACGAGTCTCTATCCATTTTACATGTAACCATACTAAATATTCTGAAAAGGAAAGCTTTTGGAGCTGCTGGAAATGTTTATGTCCTAGTCGAAGAATAATGACAATGAGAAACAAAAATACGGAGCTTTACTGGATTCAGAAGAACTTTTGGCCGTAAAAATTTGAATCGAAGAGTATACTTTATTATTGCACTCCCTTCAATTAACTTGTAATGAGACACCGTCCCCATTAGCAACAATAATAGCTAAAAAGGAAGAATTTTTGAGAATTAGGCGGAAGTGAAATATCATGTATTTTCTCTTTTCATTCTGCTTTCGCTTTCGAAATGTGCAAAATGGGTTGGTACGTAACTTGAAATTTTTATTATAATGACTTTCACAGAGGTTTGATAGTTAAATGTGTTGGATTCTCAATTCATTTTCGAAAGATTATTCTCAGCTAACAATGAAAAAACACTAACTATATAGCAATAGGAAAAGAGAGAGAAATTGCCATTTTTTTAAAATGGCAATTTAGATAGGGGCAAATAAGGTATTTTATACAAAAAAATTGAGAAAGTGAAGCATTATTCATTTCAGAAAAAGGGTCTAATAATGCTTTTATGTAAATTCACGTCAAATTCAAAAAAAACTTTAATGAGACAAATGCAAGAGTTTTTCTTTCACTCATCCTTATTACTGGAATACTGATACTTTCTCAAAAAAGTTAATCAAATCACAACGATAAGTTTAACATTAGCAATTTTTTTTGCAGAGAGAAAGCAGTGAAAGTTTCCATATGGTCAATTTCTCATAAGAATTAATTTATTCTTTGATAGTTTTTCCAAAACCTGAAAAAAAAATTTTTTTTTTTTCCAACCACACCTGAGTCCAAACCCATCGATTTCTACTCTTGATAGACACAAAATTGTATACAACACTGTTAAATATTTATTAAACAATCCCTCCGCTTTGCTCTAACAAATTTTGAGTCCAAATAATTTAGTTACCTGGTTTAGACATACATATCAGAACGTTACATACAATCAAAACTAATGGAAATGTTCGTCTAAAACAAAAATTTAATTATTCATAATTTCTGACTTTTACCATACATTACAAACAAGAAATGAAACTGATGACCACAAAGAGTTAATCGGAAGTGTATAAACGTAAAAAAAAATTTGGTTGTTTTATTTTCTAAACTCATATTTTGTAACATTTAGAATTTTGTAAAATTATTATGGTAATAAATTAACTAAAAGGGTAAAAATTCACCTACAGTGTACTTCAATTATAAGACTAATATTGGAGCCAAAAAATCCTGATCTTACTGTAGAAAAACCAGCATACTTTCTCTCACACAGTTCGTCTTATGCAAGAGAAGGTACTCATAGTTTTCTTTTTCATTTTTGGTTCTACAGCATAGTATAGTAATAATAAAAAATGTCTTATAAAACATTCTGCCATGCTAGACACATTATGCGCGGTCGAAAGATAAAAAGATATAAGTCTTATATCTTATGTACGACCAACTTTCCTATAGGATTGGCTAAGGTTTCTTGTAAATTTTTGTACATAAAAAAAAAAGTTTTAATATTATAAAAGAAGAGTGANTAATATTGGAGCCAAAAAATCCTGATCTTACTGTAGAAAAACCAGCATACTTTCTCTCACACAGTTCGTCTTATGCAAGAGAAGGTACTCATAGTTTTTTTTTTCATTTTTGGTTCTACAGCATAGTATAGTAATAATAAATAATGTCTTATAAAACATTCTGCCATGCTACACACATTATGCTCGGTCGAAAGATAAAAAGATATAAGTCTTATATCTTATGTACGACCAACTTTCCTATAGGATTGGCTAAGGTTTCTTGTAAATTTTTGTACATAAAAAAAAAAGTTTTAATATTATAAAAGAAGAGTGAAAGAGGGGTGGGGAGATATGGGGTAAAAATAGTCATAAATTATTAGCTAAATAATTAAGGTTCCTTTTCTGACAAATAAGTCCGAGGTCTCTTGGAACCAAAGTAATTACCTGAACATCTCAATTTCCAAGTTTGTTCGAATGTTACATTGCACATTAGGTTGTGTAGAAAAGCTATGAGCTATCCTAAAATAATCATCTCTCAATGGAAGGGGTTATAAAATATTTATGACGACTCAGAGTTAGCCCGTTGATGTCTGTAGAGGGAAGGGTGTATTAGAAGACCTAACATTGTAATTAATGCCAGTTCTCTTAATATTCCCGTGTCCACTTACATTGTTCTTCTCTACACTACTAATATCAACCGTCAAAACTAATTAGACTGATGTGTACATAATGTTTTCCAGAGAATTAATTTATCATTAACTCTTCAACTCAGCTAAGCAGTTCGTCTCATTACTTCCACCAGGGAAACTATACATATTTATCTATCACTATCATCAACCGATACATACTATACTATACACACAATAGGTCCAACCACCACGACGCAACTCATCCCCACAGCTAATCATCATTACCTAATGTTACTCTAATTCTTTAAAATTTTACCAGGTGAGCACTTTTTCATTAATCATATTATTCTTAGAATGGAATTCTACAGTCTCCACAAGAGCAATGAGNTATTATTCTTAGAATGGAATTCTACAGTCTCCACAAGAGCAATGAGAATAATAATATCTATGTAATTGAACTAATATGAAAAAACCACCGGGACGAATTACCAATGGATCTATTTCAATCAATTATATTATTGTGTCCATTNCAGCTAATCATCATTACCTAATGTTACTCTAATTCTTTAAAATTTTACCAGGTGAGCACTTTTTCATTAATCATGTTATTCTTAGAATGGAATTCTACAGTCTCCACAAGAGCAATGAGAATAATTATATCTATGTAATTCAACTAATATGAAAAAACCACCGGGACGAATTACCAATGGATCTATTTCAATCAATTATATTATTGTGTCCATTNCAACTAATATGAAAAAACCACCGGGACGAATTACCAATGGATCTATTTCAATCAATTATATTATTGTGTCCATTCAAACTTCAAATTATGTTCTAAAATTAAGCATTAATTTGAAAGAACTTTTCAAACTATAGCAATTTAGAATGAATTGTAATTAGAAATGAATTTAAAATTTTGAATGAAATTTGTTATGATAATTCAAATAGGTCCTTCCTATCAATACTTTTCCATCTCAATTATGAAAAAAGAGGGTATGTTAACAGATTCGTCAGTGAGTGATGATGAAGATGTGACAGAACTTAGTAGAATGATGAATCATGGGAAAATTTACTTTCATCGCACCTTTTCTTTTCACTCAGAGTAAAAATTTGTATTTCCTGTTATAAGGAATATGTAGTATACCTGCGTCTGGATGTATCCTAATCAGTCGAACAAAAGAGTCCAAGTTATTGATTATGATTACGATTAGGTATATTCAAATGTGCAGTTGTCATTAAACGACTTTTTAACTTTCTCCCCTCCTATCTATTCTTTTCTAAAACTATATAACAAAAATCACTTTCGTTTTCACTTTTATCAATATACAGTTCAATTCAATTCAATCTAATTTATTTAAGTCTCATAAGAATGTGTTCAAATAAGAAGACAAACTTTTGACAAATGATTTTCCAGAAAATCAAAAATTAATTGAATGTCAGACATTTTCACACTTTATGTTCTGCTCAAGTTATCACAAAATCGTTACTATGAAAGTTTAGTTCAATTTTCTTAGGNCATTTTCACACTTTATGTTCTGCTCAAGTTATCACAAAATCGTTACTATGAAAGTTTAGTTCAATTTTCTTAGGTTAAAAACTGTAAGAAAAGCCTAATTTAATTTGTAAGTTTTTTTTTAAAACTCTAGTCCTGGATTTTCGCCTTCTTATTTGAACACCCTGTATACTAATTAGATATGGTTAATTTGTGTGCACTTAAAAAAAAATAACAGTAAATTTTAAATCCAGTAAATCATTTATTACTCAGGTTGTTCTGATTGAGTATGAATTATATTTAAAAAAAATAAAATCAATTTAGATAATGAAGGGAATGAGATGAAAACCGAAACAGAAAGTAAGACTAAAACAATATATCACGGNAAAATCAATTTAGATAATGAAGGGAATGAGATGAAAACCGAAACAGAAAGTAAGACTAAAACAATATATCACGGTAGATGTATTATAGTTCTCAAACATCTGGTTTTGTATTGTAATAAATAAGGTTCCCATTAGCCGAAATAAGGGACCTCATCCCTATCCCAAAGGAATTAATGACTCCCTGACTCTCATGACTCATGAGACTTCCTCATGAACTTTACTTTAGTTGAATTCGGAAGCAATTTGTCCTTGCCTCGTCGTCCTACATCACTGCCCTCACTACAATACAATACTACAAACTAATGAACTCTTTCCCTTAAATACAGAGCAATTCATTTTATAATAAAAATTATTACACAACCTCAGTTCATTCATAATGACTTTGAGTGACTTTTTGAGGTCATTAAATTATATGGCAAAACAGAACTCCCTAAATCATTCCAATTTACTCCTCTAACAATGAAGATTATGAAAATAATAATTTTTTTTTCATTTTCTACCTCCTTCTTCCAACTCCTTTAACTTTTTATAGTTTGGACTTGAAATATTATTTTTTTTGACTTAAATCGATAAATTTGTCTTTTAGCTTACCTTGGAAATAACTTTTTGTTCGAAGATAAGAAACAGCGAGTCGTAAAATTGAAAGTCGATCTAATTTAGACAAGATGTTTTGCTCAAAGGGAAGAAGTGAGGCGAGTGTGTCTAATTCTGCGTTGAGCCGCTCGCGATGGCGCTTCGAAGGATTACTTTTGGCAACTCCGTCCTTTGGAGGAGGTTTTATGCTACAAAAGAAAAGAAAAAGAACAATGTTATTATAATAATCATATACAAGAAATATTATATTTCTTTTTCTCCATTATAAATAAGAGACTTCAGAGTCATTTCCCTTAGCCCTGTCTCAACTAAAAAATTTCCAGTTCAAGAGAAACTCTTCATAAAGGAAATCATAATTGTGTGAAATTATTATTATGCGCAATTTCAAACATTCAAAGGGACGACGAGGTTGAAATTGTTCAAAGAACTGAAATTGTTGAAAGAAAAAACCTAAGGTTCAGAAAATTTTTTTAAATTATTCTCCGTCTGGCTCAGACTGACATTGAGGAAATGATGATTGTTGTCAGTAAACATAAAAAACAATAGAAATAATAACAATGTTAGGAGATAACAATGAGAGGCACATTATGGACCGATTATGATTTTCAAAGAATTTTTCGAAGGAACCAGAAAACCCAAACTGTCGAAAAATTTCTTAAAATAAATACAACAAAAATTAATTTTGAGTTGTAAAGCTACTTACATTTTCACATCTATGTAGTTTAGTTAAGCACATATCTAATTTATCAAAATTTTAAAATACAAATAAATTAAAATAATTCAATAACTAAAGTATTTTGAGAAAAATCATCCTAAATTTTCCGTTTGTTAGTTATGATTACGAAGTACCAGTTGAGGCCTTGTGACAAAATATTACATTTACATTCTAAGCTTGTAGAATTTGGATTTAGACATCAAGGTTGTTTCTACGTTTCTCAAAGGAAGTTTTACGTAAAAGGAAAAAGTCCTGGAGATTCATTGATGTAATGTTTTTAAATTTTACTTTTGAGAAGATTTGTGAGAGTTAAAGATAATTTTCCACACCTTGGAGGTGAATTATGAAGACTATTAATTGCCCTTTTGAATCTTCTTATGATGAAGATGAGAGGCGGACGACAGAGATTTACCTCATCTTGTGGACAAAATTTTAGAAGAGGCGGAGACAAGGGAGTTACCACCCACTCCTATTCACTTCATCAATTTCATCCTGATCCAAACTTAACAATTCTAATTTTACTCATTTATAAAGATTTTGAAAAATCAATTATTAAATACTACTAATAAGTTGTAATAATTCTTATACAGGATGACTAACTTCAACAAGAACAGAGATTTAAAGCAAAATATATTACATTATTATTATGTATAAAAAAGAAAAAAGAAATGAAAAATATCATTTTCTCCTCTAAATCTCCTGATTTATGAGAAAGAGTATGAAGAGAAGTTAAGCGTAATAGTAATAATAATTATAATTGTTATAATTCCTAATCTCTTAATCTTGTTTACTTGTCCCTACTTGGTTACTTAACTAACCTTCCATTTAGTAGTCAAAGGACAAAACTAATCAGATTACATTGTTATCTCCAACAAAAGAGTTTTTGTCTTTGAGTCGGAGATACGAAAGTCCCTAGAAAGGACAAAACTCATCCAGCTAATAATGAGAAGATAGAATTAATGTTTGGGTTTAAGACGTTTATAGTTGTATTGTATTTATGAAGTTCTCCTGTTGGATTTATAGATAGTTCGAACCATTAAACAGATTTCTACCATTTGTTCCACTCTCAAGAGATTTATTTTACTTCATTTCCCTTCTCACTTCCCATAAGAGATTCAAAATATAAATTTTAGGATTTAGCTACTTTTTCTCATCTTCACTCACCTCTACGACGTTTCTCAATCCAATTCATTATTTTTACCACACGCCAAAAAAGTCTCATGTCAAAACATAACATATCAGGAACTACAACAAGATTCATCATCCCTTTTAAAATCCCACGCNGATGCGGAATTAGGAACTACAACAAGATTCATCATCCCTTTTAAAATCCCACGCCAGATTATTCTCAATTACGATTATAATTCAAAGGTCATGGTCTGTAGATACAAAATCAAAAATTATTTTTCTTGTTTTCAAAAATCTTTTACGTTTTGGTAGTTAAGGGGAAGTGAAAAGTGCTCAAAACTAAATTTAAAAAAAATTCAAGAAAATGGATAAATTCTAAAACAAAAAGGTTCAAAAAATATAAACGGAATACTAATTTAATTCGCAAAAGTCTGAAACATACATAATAAAAATGAATACGGACTACCACCANTTAAAAAAAATTCAAGAAAATGGATAAATTCTAAAACAAAAAGGTTCAAAACATATAAACGGAATACTAATTTAATTCGCAAAAGTCTGAAACATACATAATAAAAATGAATACGGACTACCACCATGTAAGTAAGACAAACCATCCACACCTACTGGACTAGGAGTACTTCAACATGATTTTTAATTAAACTTTAGAATAGCGTCTATATAAGTCGAAAAAAAATAATATCTAAAGAGCTTTCGTTAAAGACTCTTCTTGAAGCAGTTTCACAATCTTTCATTATTTTTAAAGATATCATGGAAGATGAATAGTAAAGGTGAGATAATTTATCAAAATAAAACATTTTTTTTTNAGTCGAAAAAAAATAATATCTAAAGAGCTTTCGTTAAAGACTCTTCCTGAAGCAGTTTCACAATCTTTCATTATTTTTAAAGATATCATGGAAGATGAATAGTAAAGGTGAGATAATTTATCAAAATAAAACATTTTTTTTTTGAAAATGATAATACAAAAGTTAATATTTAGATAATCAAATGGGACCACCAGAAGCAGAAAAGATTGAAGCAATAAATAATTTTGTTGAAAGATTCTAAGAAATAAGGACAAAGATGGAAGGGAGATAATGAATAAATCTCCCTCAAAGGTTCAGTCCAAGTCACCCCCTGTGGATCCTTTGAAATTAAAATTTCATTACAATTCCCTCAAATTTACCATTTCCATACACAAATTTTTTTTTTAATTAAAGTCTTATACCACCCAAATTTCACAAAAATTTCTTCGTATCAATATACACATTCCTTATGAATCCAGTGACGAAATAAAAGTAATGATTTGCGGTGGTGGTAGAAAGGGTTTAAAAACAAAACAAGTTTCTCAAATAATAAAATCCCTCTCATATCTTATGCATTTAGACCTAAAAACACCAATTTAGTTTTGGTTGAGTACAAAAAGAAACCCTCATTCATCAACCCTTCGAGAACCGCATCTTATACTCTTTTTTTTTTGTATATAATTTTTTTTTTCAAAAAATTTCCCAAGAGATCATAAACCTGAAGAACACCGATTTCCATGCATAATAAGTTATTATTCACTTTTTTCTCAAGTTAAGTTCAGAAGAGTCAGTATCTATGTAGAGGAAATGAATCTTCTTTTAAACCGTAACAACGTAGTTCTACTATATATCTCAGCTTGTCAAAATTAAAATTAAACTCTCATTCGACTCACCCAACTTCAGACAACAATGGTAGAGAAACTGTCTCATTGTTTTTTTTTCCCCCAGATTAACCGCTCATACAGTTTAATCATTTCCTTTCGGTTCAAATTTGTGTAGGAACAGCAGCGGGTAGGATCAATAATTGACAAGGGAGACTTACGTTGTCGTTATTTTTGGTCAAAGTTAAAAGAAAAAAAAAATTTGTGATCCGTGAAGAGAAAGCAGTCGGAGGCATATGGTTTAGACTAAAATCCGGAAGTACATTACTCTTGGTTGAATAAATGATTAAGAGGAATGACCCTTTGAGTCCCGATAGGGCACTAGTCAGACTCTTGTTGACGGAACCACTGACCATCCGGTTCCTTCCGTATTCTCATCAAATGTCCACAGTTGACCCATCTGCATTACAACTACTTATCAAAACTTACTCAAATGAAAACTTAATCGACCAATAATTTCTCCTTTATTCCTAACATATGAAAATGAAAATACAAGTTCAACGGAGACTATAGTCTAATCCCTCAAGTTTTAATTAACTTTCATTTTAATTAACTAAATCAAAGTAGCAATCCTCACCAGCTGACTTCATCATCACTAAATCAATCTATCTGGAGATTTCATAGAAGTTCCTAAACAACTTAATTTTCAATTTTTAGATAGAATTCAACAAAATAGAAAACAAGGCGGCGTCATTAGTTATTTATGCAGTACGAGGCTGTGACAAGAGCAAAGAGTACGATAGTAGTAGTAGAACAAGAGACGGGAGGGTCAAGTTATTACTCCTTAATGCTTATAAATCCTTCTAAACTAATAATGTTTGACAAATACTTCTTGTATTATGTCCCGAAACCCTACTGTTACCATTCACTAATGCAAATAAAATCTTAGCATAGTTTGTCCAATGAAATTAAACCAGAAGAAATCCATGGGAAGAAACTACAGAAATGTATGTGACAGTCTAATTACAGGTTATAGGTTCAGTTTTTCGCAGGTAATGACTCTGACCAGAGTGCCAGCCAGCATGTACATGCCGACCAAAACAGAACTTTAAGAACCAATGGGGGTAATTTTATTTCTCTTCAGTGAACCTGACCAGGTGGAAAAACCGACAAATGACAATTAACTCTACTATGTTGTAATTAAATCTCAGTCCTTTCACGATTACTAATCTTTGACACTAAATACTAACCTTTGAAATCATCAGTTTGAAATCACAACAAATTTTTTTCTTTTTTTTTTTGTGAAGTAAACCAACGAAATCGTTGTTCTAGGAATGAATTTTCCTAACCTTATTTACATGAAAACATTCGTAGAAATTGTAGACATGTTTTTCATTTACATAACCAAAACTTGTGGNTTGTGAAGTAAACCAACGAAATCGTTGTTCTAGGAATGTATTTTCCTAACCTTATTTACATGAAAACATTCGTAGAAATTGTAGACATGTTTTTCATTTACATAACCAAAACNAATTTTCCTAACCTTATTTACATGAAAACATTCGTAGAAATTGTAGACATGTTTTTCATTTACATAACCAAAACTTGTGGTGCTGAACGGCATTTACTTTTACCTTGCTAATTGATCACATTTTTAATCAGATAATTAACAAATTTGAATTTCATAGAGTGACTTATGAACTCGTGACTCTTAGTTTGACTCTTACCTTAACAAATTTGCTAAATTATCATTCCCTTAAAGTTTAATAAGAAGAAAAAAAGATCTCATTAAAATCCTGCCGTTCGGATGGGATGAGATTTAAGAGGCAAAGTGATCCTTTGATGATATAAAATCGTGATTAACTTCCCAGAGATGAACCGAAATACCTGTTCTTTTTCATCCGAGTAAAATAGTAGTTGAAGATCAGACATTTATGTGAGTTTTAACAAGGGAGTCTCGTTGTGAGTCGTCAGGTGAAAGAATAAACTACTGTAAAGAAACCCGTCGCCACGTCAGAGGATAAAATCAACCTAATCTTCCAAATCCTCAACAACAATCTTCTATCTATACCTCTTGTTTCCCTGTCAGTCGTCAACAACCAAAATGAGTAATTTACCTCACACATTTTCTTCCACTTTAATGACAACGGAAAGTCATCATCAGAGTATCTTCTGTCAAGAGACGATATTCTATTCTTTTTCATCCAAACGTATCACTCATGAGAACTCACTCCAACCCTTAAATATGATACTCAAGAAACCCTTCCAAAGTTAAACTCACTTTGATTATAATATTTTTAGAAAATGTGTTCAATCACGTGAAAAACGAAATTAAGAGGCTTCGATTAAGCCAGTTTCGGATTTCTACACATTCTTTTAAAATTTTACAAATTTATTTCAAGGAGAAAAAAAAAAGGTTTTTAATCTTAACCAGTCAATATATTCCAAAGTGACCCGTTTGATGACATACCCAACTCTTAATTGTTTTATTACGTCATGAAACGTGTGGGAAGAATTTTATTTAACAACCCCCTACTACCCAATCTCCGCATACATGGACATCCACCACCCACCTTAATTTACACGCTGCTATCTACATTGAGAGACCATGTAACAAGGTTTACGTGCTTACAATCAAACATGGTCTAGCGCGATTTTTATCAACCATGTGAGCGAAGCAAGCATCTAAAAAACCTTTATAAAGTGAAAGAACCACAGCTCAAATGAATATTAATCGGACCTATGTATCAACAACAGTTGGTGTAGGTTTTGTTCCGTGGCGATGATCACTTTGCTCGCAGTTTAAAATATCGCATTTGAGCAAGTTTGACCATAAGGATACAGAGAGCTCAATATAAACCTCACAAGTTGCACATATTTTTATCGACTCTACGGGTCAAACCAATTATCTGATTGAACTGTACTTTTATACATTTAAGCACAAGAACATGTAGAATATCCATTCGTAGGTTCGTCGACTAATTTGGTTANCCTTTATAAAGTGAAAGAACCACAGCTCAAATGAATATTAATCCGAGCTATGTAACAACAACAGTTGGTGTAGGTTTTGTTCCGTGGCGATGATCACTTTGCTCGCAAAGTTTAAAATATCGCATTTGACCAAGTTTGACCATAAGGATACAGAGGGCTCAATATAAACCTCACAAGTTGCACATATTTTTATCGACTCTACGTGTCAAACCAATTATCTGATTGAACTGTACTTTTATACATTTAAGCACAAGAACATGTAGAATATCCATTCGTAGGTTCGTCGACTAATTTGGTTACCACGCAAGGTCAACGAATAAAATAAACATATGTGCGATTCGCGGACTATTTATTGAACCGTCTGTATAAGTGTATATGCCGCGCTCTTAATGTAGTCAGTGAATGTAGAAGTGGAAGTCTTAAGTGAAGTGGGGGGTGAGCGGTAGAAGCCCATGCGTAAGGGGCGACGTGATGACAATGATGACGATGACTAATATAATTTTTCCTATAAATCCCATGACGTCATCGAAGAGATTGATTACGTCATCAATGGGGACACTTTGGGTTATTGTTTGGGACACTAATTTAATATTTAATTTAAAATATAAGAAAAAACATTAGCTTAATCTTTTTAGCATTCGGATGGTGGACTTATATTATTATTTTCACACCTGCTTCACAAAGAAATCCCATTTACAGAAATCATTATGCAATTCAAAGTTCAGCGACTCGGCATTCATTCTACTTCTACTGCATAAGGAAAGGCAGAGAGACACGTTAAGGTTACAGACTGAAAATTTTTACCATTGTTCTTATTATTACTCTTTTGTTCAGTACTACAGAAGACTGGGAATGCGGTAAAAATGGGCGCAGAGACTTCTTAAAATCTCAATTAGAATTGTAGATTAATTTTCTGAAGTAGACAACTTCATAATAGCGAAAAGAGCCATAGTTCATTATATTTCCATGCCTTCGGGGAGTCGGGCTTTATGGGATTCTGAGGCAATGAGTTGGAAATAAATAACGTTGTTTCTTTGAACAGAAAATTTGCCTTTTCCAAACTAATTTTCACATAGTGTCTCAGGTGATGATTTAGAGCTTGTTTACAATTAACTTATTCTATGGCTTCGGAAAGTGTTGGACAATGGGAGAGGGCGGGGGCACTTGGAGTGTAAAATGATGCATTTAGGAGTTCCTTACATAACAAATTGCTATCAAAGGAACTGCCTCGAGTCTCATCATGAGCTATTTAGAATTAAACAACGATAAAACAAAACAATTAGCTACGCTAAAATAAATTAACAAAACATCATTGCTTAATTTCATTTTGCAGTAGGGATTTACACTTCTGTCTAAAGTTTAATCCAGTCGCTTTAACAATATCTTAAATCGACTATCAATCTGCTCCTGCTAATATCTTAAATTAATCTTATTTGGTTATAACTTGACATCGTTTGAGAGAGACAGGAAAGTGATAGGATGACCTCTGACCTGAAACCTCACATTGACTTACTTGTAGAGATTAGTTTGACACTTTGACAACAAACTGGCCCAACTGTTACTGTCCACAATCAGCTAAAACTTAGGTGACGTCGCCACACCATAGTGCACTCCGACTGATTTACTACTGAGTACTTTCACTTTTGAATTTTTTTTTAAATTATTAAATTTAATTTGAAATTCGCGGCTTGCACGTGACAGAAAATTTCCTGCGCACATTGAAATCAACTCTTTGTCCTGTAGGGATTGCAATTGGCGGGGAAATTGCCCCGACAACGGGGACGGGGAAATACCCGTTTTCCCCGTCGGTCCNCCAACTGTTACTGTCCACAATCAGCTAAAACTTAGGTGACGTCGCCACACCATAGTGCACTCCGACTAGCGACTGATTTACTACTGAGTACTTTCACTTTTGAATTTTTTTTTTAATTATTAAATTTAATTTGAAATTCGCGGCTTGCACGTGACATTTAGAATGAAAATTTCCTGCGCACATTGAAATCAACTCTTTGTCCTGATTGGTCCCGCCCATTTCTTCTTTGAATCTGATTGGCTGTAGTAAAAAATTCCAATCGTTTGTAACCGGAAATTGTAAAACTGACCTTTCGCCACATGTCACACGTCGGACGAGTCTATTATATCCGCTGTACCTTACACCCCTCATATTAAAATTATATTTAAAAAATAAATAAATATTTTAACTTTTGAATTTTTTGGCCAAACTTCAACTTCAAAAGTAAGCGAATATAAAATTTTCTGTATAAACATTGGAATGATTCTTCTCACCAACGAACTTACACCTAAACAACATATTATCCTCAAATTTATTCAAATAAAACCAAACAACCTCAATTCCTCACCAAATTCTGGATCAATTTGTAAGAAAGTTTCATTTATTTCCTTGATTGAGTGCAAATAAAATTGCGTTTGGTCAGTTCATGCATAAGAGGATTGGAAAATTGACAGATGTATAGAAATAGTATTTGAAAAAAGGACCTTGGAAGGTCGAGGAATGTCAAGACAGACAATATGCGTGAAGGAGTCAAGTGTTAAAAACTGAAAATAACTCAAGTATCATGCATTCTAAGGAGCCTTAGTTTCTTCTCAACACGCAAATAAATTCATGTGGCTATTTTCCACGTGCGTCCTGCGGTGGGTGCCCTGCCTGACTCCAAAGGTAAGGATACCTTTTGTTAAAAACTTGACGTGCTAACTGTTCATCAACCCAAACTTTTCAGTTTCACCGACTTTTACCCCCATTCATTCACCTTTCAACTGACTTTAAGGTAGATTTTTACAAAAAAAAAAAAAAAAAAAAATTGTTTCAAACTTTTTTAACTTTTGGTAGTAAGTAGTAGTAACATGTTCTGTTCAAAAAATTGAAATAGAAATAGAAAAATAAGGTTAAAGAGACAAGCCAGGTAGAAAATGCGACATGGTGAGACTAGAAGTGCCTACCTAGGTTAAAATTGCATGATGAATTGAAACGTGTTCAAAACAATCCAATTCAATTCAATATGACACCTTTTCCTAACGAANCCAATTCAATTCAATATGACACCTTTTCCTAACGAACTCCACGCACGAAAATCCAGAAAAACGCAACCAAGTTTCAGATTAGCTCAAACGTCTTTCCGTGCTCTATGTCATCGTTTACTTATTTATCAAACGATTCTTCTAGCGTGCTAAAAATATTTCCTAACGCAGCTAGACGCCAATGAACTCACCGCAAAATTTCCTTAGTTAACCTAAAATAATTTTATCCAACAGTTTCTAGTATTTTTTGTAATCAATTGGTGGAAAATGGGTAGTGGTAGTGGTTTCAAATTAACTTTAGCAGATTCTGCAACAGAATATAAAAAATTTAAAGTTCTTACTTCGGATTTCCCTAACAAAAAAAAAATAATAATAAAGATCTCTTTGCCTTTCAAATCAATCTGCTTAAAATTCTTAACCACTTTTGTTGCACCTTATACACCAAGTGTGATTTCTAACAATGGACTTTTTATTTCTGATTGTCCTTGAGGAAGGGGTTGAAAATTTTGAGTAGTTATTTATTAATTTTTTTTTTGTCATTTCTACTACTGACATTGACAAGAAGATAAGTTGCTTGGAAACAAACGTCGTCATGTGAAGACAAGACGAATTTGAGACTTTTATCTTCTATGTATTATTCCTTTTGTAAATGACTTTCTTAATTAAACTAAAACTGAAGAATTGTGACATGAGAGAACATTGTGTCGTTGTGACGAGATTACTTTTTGTGATAATACCACCGACCCTAATAAACCCTTCGATGACGATGTCGGACATANTCGTTGTGACGAGATTACTTTTTGTGATAATACCACCGACCCTAATAAACCCTTCGATGACGATGTCGGACATAAATGAAAATTTTGGTGAAATTTTCTTTTATAAACAACCCATTGTAAATAATTTTGCAACAATAAATTACTACTATAACCTTAGGAAATTTAATTTAAAAAAAAATGGTAAATCAAATCTTACCTTTTGCCATTACGCCGCCGTCGTTTGGTTGCGTAAACTGTACCCAATTGATTCATAGTCACGTTTAACATTGGTCTTATCTCCTCCAATCAATTCTCGTCTTTTTTGATATGGATCCAAAAACAGATATTTACAATGTCACCAAGAACTGTCGTCACTATTAGTCTTAAGGTGTGACGACGCCCATCTGTCTCTTTCCAAAGAAAAAATTCTAAGCTCCACTATACTATTCTTGTCTTTCACACAATCAACATTTGCAAAGTAGTTTGTAGAATTTTTTTTCGTTCTTGTCTTTGATTATCAACAATGATATTGAATTACGGTCAAAAGTAGTTTCGAAAAGTGTCAGAATGAAGCGACGAATCAGAAATGATCTAACCAGACACTCTACGGCGTTTAGTTCTCTGTCTAAAAATTTTGTCCCAAAGATTGAAACTTGATACGTACCATTGTCATTTAAATATTTGAATTCTTAACTTCCCTTGTTACAAACCTATACATTAAGTTCCATTTTCTTTCCAGTGATGACAAAACTTAATTTATTTNCTTAACTTCCCTTGTTACAAACCTATACATTAAGTTCCATTTTCTTTCCAGTGATGACAAAACTTAATTTATTTCTTGTAATAATGAAAAAATTAACTCTTAATTGTTAATCAATATGAAATTTAAAGTACCAAGTTTTTTTTTTTTAACTCACAGAAAAGTTTGTTGCCAGAATTTTTTCTGGTAGTAGAGGATTAATGATTGATGACTACTATTATAAGTGGTATGGAAATNCTTAACTTCCCTTGTTACAAACCTATACATTAAGTTCCATTTTCTTTCCAGTGATGACAAAACTTAATTTATTTGTTGTAATAATGAAAAAATTAACTCTTAATTGTTAATCAATATGAAATTTAAAGTAACCAAGTTTTTTTTTTAACTCACAGAAATGTTTGTTGCCAGAATTTTTTCTGGTAGTAGAGGATTAATGATTGATGACTACTATTATAAGTGGTATGGAAATGAGTTTTGTCAACAATGTGTCATCCAGTGTTGTTAGATAACCACAAAACTTGGCAAAAAAAAAATTAATTTTTTTTTTGCTAAGATCTTAATTATCAAATCAACTTTGTAAAATTCTACTTTAGGTAGTAGTTTTGTGTCTTAATTCTTGAGTTCTTCAGAAAACTACTTGAAGATTTCGTCAAGCTTTTTTTTTTTTCAATTAGAGATGAATATTAGTGAGGTGGTTGTTATTATTTGTAACAATGGTCCGTACCTATTGTTGTCGGAAAGAGTTTGGTTAATTCACCTCGTCTCACTCACACTCAACGAAAGAGTAAGAACTAATAATAAGCTCCTACATGAGGTTTTTTGGGATTAAACCGTGTGAAAAGGGGTAGAAAGGTGCTCACTCTCGTAGAGTATACAGGTAAGAAACTCAAAGTTCATAAGGGAAGGATTTCATTTCTATTGTTCTTTTTTTTCCTACCTCCTATAGTAGGAATTGTAAAGAGTTTTGTCGACGTAAACTCACCTCAACCCACCTGAGCGCCAACTCGGATCAACTTATTGAAGTAGAATGAGAGTTCTTTTGTTATTTGACGGAATCATAGAATGATTGATAATACGCTGTGGATTCAACCAAGGGGGTTGTGTCGAGGTAGTAGTGGGATGGGTTTAGAGGAGGAGTTTCACTACATCTTCAATTTCGGTTTCTGGGCGTTCTTTTTCGTTACTTGAGGCATGAAACGACAGAACGGAAATGAAAGGGTTGTGGCATGAAATGGATATATGGTGGAGCTAGAATTTACAGAATAGAAATTATATTATAACACATCACATCTATTCTTAAATCCAAATGCAAATAGAAGACGCCGGCGCTAGAGTACAGAGCTTTACTTTCAATTTCTTTAATGGCTGCTCATGTTCAATTTAACTCAAACTTCGTACATCGTCTTTTGGATCACTTCCTTTTAATTATTTCTAATTAATTAACATTCAGAGTCAAATCTGGTAAAATTTTTTGATTCTTATTCGAGCTGGGTTAATTTGATTTTGATTTTGAAAGGTCTTTATTTAACAGTCTTTTCTCCGTCAACTATTACATAAGCTCTTCTCCCCCGAAGTGAGACTGCTATTCTAANCAAACTTCGTACATCGTCTTTTGGATCACTTCCTTTTAATTATTTCTAATTAATTATTACATTCAGAGTCAAATCTGGTAAAATTTTTTGATTCTTATTCGAGCTGGGTTAATTTGATTTTGATTTTGAAAGGTCTTTATTTAACAGTCTTTTCTCCGTCAACTATTACATAAGCTCTTCTCCCCCGAAGTGAGACTGCTATTCTAAGGTAGAAATTAAATTAAATTAGATAGTATTGGATCCAAGGTATATTTATTTATAAATGAGAAAAATTGGAACAAGCGACAATTATAATAGAATCATTACTCAATTCCGAAAGTCCAATACCAAAAACTAAATACAAATTTTAAATTTTAAATTTAAGTCTAATCTCAAATTCAAAATTCAGTTCCTAAAATTTTAAATTTTAAACTCAAAATTCAAAACTTTCAAAATTTTAGTCATATTGATGATCCATTTTTCACAAGTAATTTATAGATTTTCTCTTTCAATTTAGATTATTCGTCCGTGTTCAATGTCCAGTCTTTTGGTAGTGAGTTCCAAAGTTTACAAGTTTTAAATTTGACAGATTTTCGAAATGTTTCTGAATGATAGGTATCGATCTCCAATAATGGAAGGGTTCTAGAAGTTCTTGTATTTTTTGACAATTTATAGAAACTTCTAATTTTAGAAATAGGATTCTCCAAAAAAGAAAGTTACGTTTTTTAATCTTGACCAATCTGCTCTTTCTTTGATGGTTAAGAGTCCACAATCCTGAAGGATAGAATTAATAATAACATCTTTAGCTTTATATAGAATTTTTCGTTTAGTTCTGTTGAAATTTTTGAAGAGTCTATTCAGTTTTTTGAAGAGTAGCGTTGTACAGAAGTTTGTTGATTTTGTTCTGCAAAACATCTTATTCTAATTTTTATTGTATGGCTCAAATGTCAATACAATAATCGTAGGCTGAGAAGACATAGGCTTTTCTGAGACAGATGATGGTAGGGTTGGGGCATAATCTTCATATTGAGGTGATTCTTCCAATAGCAGAGCTCGTTTTGTTTTCAACATGATTTAGATGAGACTTGAATGAGAGATTTTCATCTAATATGATTCCTAAATATTTAAACTTCCTAACCCTCTTTATTATAGAATTTCCAAACGAAATTTCTCAAGTTGAGTTATTAAGTCGATCTCCTTTCTTATGAAACAATACAAATTTGGTCTTTCCTACGTTGATTTGAAGCTTCTTGTCTTTACACCATTGGGCCATCTTAAGCATCGAGTAAGAAAGTTTGGATGTGATGTTAGCAATGTCAGAGTCTTCACAATAAATGACCAAATCATCTGCTTATAAGAAAAAGGGAATTCTATCATTGATCCAATATCATTAATGTAGGCAGCAAATAGAAGAGGGCCTAAACATGACCCCTCTGGGACAGAGCGAGTTTCCAAGAATTCATCGGAAAGAAAGTCTTTTAGATTAATTTTGAATTTCCTTTGACAAAAAAAAATCCTTAGTAGTAGCTTCATGTATACTGGTAAGAAGTTGAATTTGATTTTCAAATTTTTTTTTAATNAAAAAAAAATCCTTAGTAGTAGCTTCATGTATACTGGTAAGAAGTTGAATTTGATTTTCAAATTTTTTTTTAATAAAATAGAATGATCTATAGAGTTGAAAGCTTTCTTAAAGTCTATGAATATTGGTCCGACTCTAGTGTTACGTTTGTCAATTTTAGAACCTATATCTTGAGTGAATGAAGTTATTGCAGTGTGGCATGAATGAAAACTTCTGAAGCCATGTTATTGTGCACAAAACATTTTTTCGATGAGTGGTTTAAGTTTATAAAATAGCACTGTTTCAAAAACTTTCGTTAGTGGGGAAAGTGGACTGATTGGTGGATAGTTTTCAGGATCCTTTTTTGAGCCTTTCTTTTTGTATAGAGGGACTACTGTACATCACTTAAACGTTGATGGAACTTGACATAGTGAGATAATTAAGTTGAAGATAAGTGTGATAGATGAATTTAAGAAAGGAGAGAGTTTCTTCAAGACAGTGGTGGGAATTGATTGTTTTGTTATTGAGTCGTTAGATTTAAGCTTCTGCAAGGCTAATTCCATTTCAGTATTCTCTAATGATTNTGATTGTTTTGTTATTGAGTCGTTAGATTTAAGCTTCTGCAAGGCTAATTCCATTTCAGTATTCTCTAATGATTAATTCATTAGAGGTGTTTAATTTTCCAGAATTAGATGTATTATCACTTGTTGGAAGTTACGTTGGGACTGGAAAGTAGATAGATTTATCTAAATTTTTAGTTCAAGTGAAGGAGAAATTGATAAATAATGTAACATTTCCATTTATAATTTGATACTTACTTTTTTTTTAATTTTGATTTTTGCAATTTTTCTTCTTTTTTTTCGTCCTCTCAAGTTTAACCTAAGAACCTAAACATTTACACCAACTGTAAGTAATTACGNCGTCTTCTCAAGTTTAACCTAAGAACCTAAACATTTACACCAACTGTAAGTAATTACGAGTGGGAAAATAAAGTGAGTTGAATTAATTACTACTTTTGAGTTTATATTATAAAGTTGAATTTGAAGGGTTTCTTGAGCAAGTTTGAAGGTCAGGATAGAAAAAGGGTTAATGAGGAATTATGATAACAAAAGTAAAAGAATAAATATTTCCGGTATATGATTTTCTACTTTCATGAAATTTATAACTCATTTTTAGACAATAAAACTATCAGACCAAGGGATCTGGAAATCCGACAGGTCACCTTAAGTCATCCCTCATTCTTATCCTTAATCTTTATCTCTACTTCATTCAAAAATTTATGGAACACAACACAACTTTAGAAAGGATTTTATAACAGTTTTTGAAAAAAAGAGTTCATGAGATCCAGTCAAATTTCGTAAAATCTGAGTTAAAAAAAAATAAGTTAAAAGGATACTTAATACTTAATTTAAAATATGTTTTTCAACCCTTTTGTTTGATGTTGNTGATTGTTTTGTTATTGAGTCGTTAGATTTAAGCTTCTGCAAGGCTAATTCCATTTCAGTATTCTCTAATGATTTAATTCATTAGAGGTGTTTAATTTTCCAGAATTAGATGTATTATCACTTGTTGGAAGTACGTTGGGACTGGAAAGTAGATAGATTTATCTAAATTTTTAGTTCAAGTGAAGGAGAAATTGACAAATAATGTAACATTTCCATTTATAATTTGATACTTACTTTTTTTTAATTTTGATTTTTGCAATTTTTCTTCTTTTTTTTCGTCTTCTCAAGTTTAACCTAAGAACCTAAACATTTACACCAACTGTAAGTAATTACGAGTGGGAAAATAAAGTGAGTTGAATTAATTACTACTTTTGAGTTTATATTATAAAGTTGAATTTGAAGGGTTTCTTGAGCAAGTTTGAAGGTCAGGATAGAAAAAGGGTTAATGAGGAATTATGATAACAAAAGTAAAAGAATAAATATTTCCGGTATATGATTTTCTACTTTCATGAAATTTATAACTCATTTTTAGACAATAAAACTATCAGACCAAGGGATCTGGAAATCCGACAGGTCACCTTAAGTCATCCCTCATTCTTATCCTTAATCTTTATCTCTACTTCATTCAAAAATTTATGGAACACAACACAACTTTAGAAAGGATTTTATAACAGTTTTTGAAAAAAATACTTCATGAGATCCAGTCAAATTTCGTAAAATCTGAGTTAAAAAAAAAATAAGTTAAAAGGATTGAATTATGAATTAAATTTTATACAAAAAGTTGGGAAAACAAACTAGTTGTATCTATGTCATTTTTTTTACTCTTCCTTCCGGTTTTCTTAACACTTTTGTTTAAAAGTAAAATTGAGTAGTGGTAGTGCTACTNAGGATACTTAATACTTAATTTAAAATATGTTTTTCAACCCTTTTGTTTGATGTTGTATCTATGTCATTTTTTTTTACTCTTCCTTCCGGTTTTCTTAACACTTTTGTTTAAAAGTAAAATTGAGTAGTGGTAGTGCTACTNATTTTTTTTACTCTTCCTTCCGGTTTTCTTAACACTTTTGTTTAAAAGTAAAATTGAGTAGTGGTAGTGCTACTGTTAGTGAGGATATTATAGCATGTGGTTATCACTTTCTCTAAGAAAAAGGAAGGGGTTGGCTGTATAGCTTAATGTGTTGACAAGTACTTAAGTCCGGAGATTTATATCCATAAGAAGTACTTTTGAACTTAAGGGAGGTTAAATTACCTAGCGGTGGTCGAAATAAGTGAATGAGCACTTAACAAACATCCATATATTCTGACCATTTTTAGACAGTCACAAAACCACAGATTTTCATTACGATTAAAGAACATAACGAAAACTTGGATGTCTGTAGTACTTTTTGGATGAGTTCTCCTCAAAACCTTCTCATGTTTGCTAGAGCATAACAATTTAAAAAAAAATTTGTCATTTCTCCTCAACTTCATCTCATCTGGAGAATGAGAGAATTATAATATTTTTTGAATAATTAGATAAAAATTTGAGTAGATATTATTCAAAATCCACTTAAAGATTCAATGTGTAGTTAAATTTCGTAAGATTATCCTAAAGGGGTATAATATAAGAAAGACAACAGTAATAATAGTTTATTGCTAAGTTATTATTTAATATTTTTTTTTTTTTACAATTTTAATCGCATTTCTACTTGATATAGGATTGAGAAAAAATAAAGTTTGACATGCAATGCAATTCCCTTATGCTTTCGTCAGTCAGTGGGTCTCTGCTATTTTTTTTTTCGATGTAATATTTCAACGAAAGCTCCCATCAGAATTAATTTCAGTTCTAATCAACCCAATCGATGTACTGCTCAAGGGATACAACAACCCCATGATGTCCTCATTTCTACCCCTTCAATTTTTACAACTTTTTAATATTTTCGATTAATTAAAATAATTCATATCTGGAATTATTATTTTATTATCATATTGAAGAAAATGAATATTTTACTATTTATTCTTAAAATAAAATTAAAATTAAAATTTTGAAATTTTGAAATTTTGAAATTTCTAATAATTATCCTCCTCTAATCTCTCAACAATGAATTATATTCAAACCATTATTGGTTATAATAATAACTTTAAATTATTTACTTGTTGTATTCATTCGATTATCAGTTTTGATCTAATTTAATTTTTTTTTTCAAAAGAAAAATTCTCATTGGAATTATTTTCTTCCAAATTGTTGATTTAAGAGCCGCAAGGGAATTTTGCTGTATTGTTATAACACAACAATGGTAGTAGTAGTAGTGGTGGAATTGTTAGGTAATTTTTGTGATAATAATGATACCATGGTCTCTTGGGCAAGAGACTAGTATTATCGTAATTGTATTTTTATTTTTTTTTTTGGTTCTTAAGACTAATTCGGACTCAATTATTGTACAGCAAGGGCAAAATGGTCTCGCTTTACATTTGCTATATCAGTTGAACATTTTCATTGTTATTATTATTTAAAAAAAAACCTTCTATAGCCTTGGTTGTTGGTTCCTTACTTCTTTCCTATCCTAAAAAATTTTTTTTTGATACTAGAGAGTTAAGAAATGAAATTTTCTGAAGGGTTTTCTAAGTGGAATTATCCAANTGCTATATCAGTTGAACATTTTCATTGTTATTATTATTTAAAAAAAAAACCTTCTATAGCCTTGGTTGTTGGTTCCTTACTTCTTTCCTATCCTAAAAAAATTTTTTTTTGATACTAGAGAGTTAAGAAATGAAATTTTCTGAAGGGTTTTCTAAGTGGAATTATCCAAAAATTATTACTAGGTGGGTTCGTCTTAAATGTTAATAAGCAAGTAGGGAAGTTTAGTTGTAACATGCAATGGTCCAATCCGAATCCTATCGCTCACATCTTCACAAAATTAACAAAGGATTGGATCACATGTCGAATTAAATTGATCACAAAGGAATCTACTACTCCCAAGAAAAAAAAAATGCCTGAGGCGGATTTTTTTTTTTTAATGTTCAACCCCTCATCTTATCTCAACGGAATACATAAGAGCACTTGAAATTTGTTAATTGTTTAATTATAACTATTAGATTACAACGCCAATGGACTTGGAAAGAATTCTTCTTTTCCAATTCAATATAAGGAAGAGAAATTGACAAAATAATTTTTTTTTTTTAGAATTTTTTTTTTTTTGTATTTTCACCCACCAGTAGTAGTAGTAGTGTTTGAGTGTTTTCGGTAAAAATAAAAATATAAATCCCGAATAGGAAGTTGTAAGATGGAGTTTCGAGATTTTAAATTGAGATTAGTAATATTGTTTGTAAAAATAATGGATAGGTGAGTCTCTTTGTAGTCTTCATTTGAGAACAATAGAAATTGGGAACAAAAGGGTTAAAACTCGAGGATTTCCGTTCTCAAGTTCTATTAGATTATTATTAGTTTTTATATATATTTATATATATTTATTATTATGATTATTTACCACCGTGTACACCGTCAATTTTTGCTTCAACTGGATTGGTTCTCTCTGCCTAATAATCCTACGTTTGATAAAGATCTTTTTTTTAGCTTTCTCTCTATGATTAACTCAAGGGATAGGGAATTGAAATTGACCAACTCCAATTACTCCCTTCCTTGCCAACAACAAAAAAAAAGTGTTCCATTTCCAACTGACTAATATATTATATAGTCTCATTTTATAGTACTCTTGTCTATTGTAAATGAAACAAAACACACAGGTTTGGTTTGATAATATCAAACTTTTTTTTTTTTTTGAATAAAAAAATAAAAAATAAAAAATATCCAAGATTTTGAATAATTTGTACTAAAATCAAACCAATTAGAATCAAATCACGGTGTTTTGGAACACTTACCCGTGCTTTTTTAGAAAAAAATGATAGATGCTAAAGCTAAAATTAGTCCATCTATAGTTAGTAGTTAGTATATTATTTGTAATCAAAATTTTGCATGCTGAGTTGTTGATTTGAAATTTTTTTTTTGCATTCACATACAATATGAAGAGACCTTTTAATTTAACAAATGATCGGAAGTTGGCGAAATTGAATAATTTAATAGTAAAAATAAATTGGTACTATTTTTTCACACGATGTTCACTTTAGCACGACAATTTTTACATTTTTTTTTATACTCCCTACAAGAAGCAGAGTAAGAATTTCCAAAGGTAAGAATACTCTCTTGAGTCTAAATTGTAATTATTAAAATAAGAATTTACATAAGCTTTGTAACCATAACCGGTCAATAATTGGTAGTTTTGGTCAGGAATAATTTTGATTGAAGGGGTTGAAGAGATGAAAAAAAAAAGCCGAAATTTGAATTTCATAGTTGTTGAGAGAGAGAGATAGATAGAAGAAAAAAAATGGATTAATAGCTATGAAATATTGCCGCAGAGATCAATTTTGTTTGTAAAAATTTGAACATTCGAGGAACAAGCTTTTGAAAAAGAAAGCTTGGAGCAGCTTCATCGCAAAAAAAAAAAAAAAACCGGATAAGATATGTCAGTCTTCTCCGCAACTTCTTTTGTTGTCTGCCAAAGTGTCCAATTATTCGTGATTAAGGCTCTACGTTAGAAAAAAAAATACTTTTTCGTTAATTCTCTAATAAGCTTGTCTAAGGTGTAATTATCATCATTCTCTCCAATTTATTTTTTAACCATGCGATCTTGCTGTATTCATCTTTTTTTTTTCTTATACGTTAAAGAGTAAATTGAATGCTAAAATTGTTTAAAAAAATTTGCCAAACTGTGCCACACCTATTATTTTCAAGTATCATTCATTACACTACTAGTAGAGTAAGTTAATGAAAGTTTTTCTACGCAAAAAAAAAAAAAAAAAAAAAAANGGAATGGACAGGATTGGTGTCAAAAGTACTTAAAAATTGATGAGATAAATCCTATAAGACAAAAAAAATTATGTACGAATTGAGAAGTCAGTTGGTTAGTCTGTTTTTTTTTTTTGTTTTTTTTTTCAGTAAAAATTTACAAAGCGTTGTTGGTCGTGTGACATGCAAAAGTAATGTCTGTGGGTATCAAAAAGCTATGAGATTGAGTTCCGACCATCACCCTTTAGCATGTCCATTGGTTGAAAATAATGTTACAATTTTTATAACATTTATACAAATCTAACGCTAACCGACACGAAACATTTATATCGTCAACTGATCCTTTAGGAAAGTGAGTCAATAATTTTACTTTTGAGTAATGGACTCTAGAACTTAAAACAAGATACTTTTCCCACTAGGGAAATAAACTTTTTTTTTAGGATTGTTTGGTTTCTTTTGTAGTGAAAAAAAAAAAAATAAGGGCTAGTGACTAGTGACATGGCAGAACTCAATTAGAAAAAAAAAGAGTAATATCGTGACTTGACCCCTTTTACTTAAGACTTAATGGATGACTGTACTCAAACTTTATAAAGACATATTATCTTTTATAAAAAAAAAAAAAAAACCAAGAGAAAGTTTTTAGAGTGAAACTATACCTACATAAGAAGAATAATAACTTTACCAACTTTTTAGACATATTTTTTTTTTGATAGATTGTTTTTATCATCATCAAAGTATATTTTATATCCTTAAGTATACAGTTTTCCATTATTTTCCAATCATTAGAAACCACTTGGACTTAATAATAGTTCCACAGTGGGAAAAAAAAATAATACTCTTGTTATCAGATAACAGTGACGGCAGCCATAAAACGAAAACCATTGGTTTCCGCAATCTTTTTAATCCTTCTCATGCACATGCTCAAATTTTGAACTTTTTGGTGGTTTCTTTATCCTAAATTTACTTCCCTATGAATTCAGTAAATAATAATAATTATTATTTCCCATGCAAAGCACAAATTAAAAAAAAAAAATTTTTTTTTAACAAAAAAAAAACCAGTAAAAATTTGATTTAAAAAAACAAAAACCGAATCATACTTAAGGATAACTAAGCTTTTAAGATCCTAATGAAAGTCACTTTATCTAATTTAAGCATCTAGGCAGTTAATTATTGATGGCGGGTAATTTCAAACAAAATTTGAACAATGTTAGCCAATATTAATATTGTATAACCAAAAGCCAATAATTATTAGTCATCGCATTTAGTCTAAAATGTAGAAGTTTGAAATAGAAATGAAATTGAGTGTATTAAATTGACTTTTAGCTATTGAACTTTGACTATTTTTAAACTCTGATATCCCAATTTCCCAGTTTTTTTCTTTTTTTTTTTTTGGAGAAAGTTGGTGAAACACGGGACTCAAAAAAAATTTTTTTTTTCTTGTAATAAGTTTGAATGAAATTTTGTGTTAATAATATTTGTTGTTTTTACCTGTTCCAGGGGTGTGTGATCGTCTGATTGAAGAAAGTTAGTTAAAAGGATGAGTGATTCGTTTTCATGAGACACGAAAGTGTTCGCATGCTGAGGTCCACTTGAACTTGAAAACGTCCTTACAAATAAAGTCTTCTTTACAACAAAAGAACCTACGCACGTGTGAAAGAACTCAAGATTTTCAAAAAAGAGAGAAAAAAAAAACAGACTTGGTCTTCTTAAATCCTAATAATTGTTTAGTATAACTTGTCAAGATAATTTTTTATCTTTTATTATAAATAGGTTGATCATTGAGGAAACCTTTGAGGGTGTGAAGGTGTTGTTGGTGTTAGGCGTGCTTCTAAAATATCATCAGGTCATCCATTATTAGGTAGAAACACGAGAGTGGTTCTTCTTCAAAATTCAATCACGTACTTTCAACCGTTTAGGTTCATTTCCTTCAATGATGACTTTCTCCATTGTTGTCATGTCAAGGAGCAATGTTGAACCTTTTTAGGAGTTTTTTTTTTATATAACTTCTCGCCAAGAGTTCTATTAAGAGATCAGTCATCACGGAATCTCTTCAAATCATGCATGCTACCGATTATCGTCACCTTCCACCGCTTTGTTACCCATCTTCTCATCTCATGTCTTGATTTCACTCATGTCAAGCTAAACGCCAATTTTTTAGTCTACATGTCAAGGTTTAGAAGAAGAAGAAAAAAAAAAAAAAAAGATTATATTAAATTTATACTCGAATTTCTTAACTTTGTGCTAAAATTTGTGTACTTGAAATTGTTCAAATTGTTGTTGAGTAGACTTTTGAGTATCAAAAAAATAAAAATTGTGGCGTCTGTCTCAATAACTTTGAATTCAGGTACTGTTGTTTTTTTTTTTGGTATTATTTGTACACAGTCCTTTGAAATTATTTTTTGAAAAAAAAAAAAATATATGTTCCGAGAAATCCAAAGCCAATTTCCTGAGTCAGTGGATAATAATATAATTCAGATCCAAAAATTGGTGAGAATGATTGACGTTTGGTGTAATCAAAATAGTTTAGACTTTAGAGAAGCTTTACCTTTATGTTTACAGTATTGTTGAATAAGTTTTCCCATAGATTATAGATTTCTCTTCAACAAAGTTTTTGTTTGTTTGAAATGCCGAAAAACCCTAAAAAAAGGACTGATTTGAGGTTTAAAAAAATTAAGGTATAGAGTTAGTAATAAGTGTCTGTGTCAGATCATGTCAAAAAAAAATATCCTCTTCCGACAGAAAATTCATAGGTAAACGTAGTAGTAGTAATAGCTTATGAAGAACAATTCTTTGAAAAAAAAAATAAGGACTTTAATTGTTGCAAATAAGTCCAAGTTAATGATAGACCAGGAAAAAAAAACAGAGTCCAATTTTCAACATTGAAGCCTTTATTTCCCAAATTTAAGGTGTTTTCATTTTTGAAGTAAAAATTTTATTTACAAAAGTTTAACTGAAAAAAAAAAATTATCAACATAATATATTCTCACCGCTGCTGCTGCTGTTGCCGCCGCCGCCGCCCATGGAGTTATATAACTTTTGTTATATGTATTATATGTATAAACAAGTATCATACAATTATACATATTACGTATATTTTATATAATCTACCACTGGAGATTTTTATCAAATTTTTTTTTTTAAGTTTTTGTGTAACATTCTGCGGTCGTCGCATGATGGATTTCGTCGGGTGATGATGATCGAAAAGTTCCAAAACCCTAGAAACTATTGTTGTAATTTTTTTTTTTTTTTTTTTTTTGGAGGATCGCGTGCAGAATTCGACGACCGGAAGCTGAGCTCCATAGAGTGACGTCCCCACGCAAACATAGGGTGTGTTAGACCCATGGAAAGCCCATTATGAGACCCCAAAAACTAACAACGATAAAGAAGAGAGAAGAAAAAAATGGAGACTTGAGGGACGCAAAGCTAACCTAAAAAATGTAGAATATTTTGGTTTCAACTCTTGATAATACGAAAGGGTTACAATTAAAAATTATTCCTAATCTATTGTCTCACAACTTCCGTTTTTTTTTTAAGTTTAAATTCCAGAACCAAAGTTTAGGTTGTCCGTTTTGTTTTTGTCCACAGTCTGTTGGGCATGGGGTCATGGTAGATGAGTTTAGTCAACTGTCCTCATTATGAGACTCATTTCTTGACTTCTTCATTTCCATTGTTCTTTCTATCAATCATAATAAACAGGTACTGGATTTATCTTCTTTTCAAATCAAAAAATTTTATCCAAAATTCACTACACAACTTAAAATTTTCATATTATAATAAGTCAACTCAAAAATTGAATTTACTAAAGATCAAGTTATATAAGAAATAAAAGAAATATTTAAAATTTTCTGTATAGTGAACATCGGCTATAGTAAACAATTTCCCTAAAGTATGGTAATGCTTTATAACTATTAAACCCACGAACAGTAGTACTAGTATCAAAAAAATCCTAAATCCTATCTAACTTAACAAAAAAAATTTTTTTTTTTTTTTTGCCAAGTCAGAATTAACCTGGTGAAAATGTTCACTCTCAGTTGGTAAAAACTTATGTTCTTTTTTGGTCTCGTTTTGGCACATAAGTTGATAAAAAAATTTTAAAGTCTCCTCATGTCGTTTTCCACATTTGATAAAAATTTAAAATGGTAGTTTAAAAAAAAAAAAAAAAAAAGTTTGAATGCGTGAGTGTGTGAGAAAACGTTGTGTCATGCTTAGGACCTTTTAGTTTTCCGTCTTTTCATGCCAAATGACAATCATGTAGGTATTTCTGTCATGCAATAATTCTGCAAAATCTTATTGTTTCGAGCTTGCATTGAGCTCATCAATTAATTACTCTCCTTTCACTTTTCAAACGGTAAATTTGCACGTCTCTTCCATATCGTGTCAAACGCATATTGTTACCAAAGACTCTGCGAACCTACAATTACTACCATTATTAGCAACTTTTCATTATTAACACTTTACACTTAAGACAACTTTTAGAATTATTAATTAAGCTCAATTAATAAAATAGAACATTGAACAGAAGATAATTTTGAATTTCTCTCACTTTACTTTCACTCTTCTCATCAACTTTAGACAGAGTAATTATTATTATTCAAAATTACCTAATTACTTAATTATGATTAATTAGAGAAATAATAATTAATCACCAATCTAACAACCCTAACAACCTAACAATTTAGTCATAATTAAACACTTATTCTTACCATCATCATTTATAGACCAAGTACTACTACATATTATACTTTTAGACTATTGGAAAGTGATTAACAAACAAAACCATTTAAAATTTAACCTTCACAATATAAAATTGGGAAAATAAAATCATTATTATTTTTATTTTTTTTTTAGTAATCATCAATTTAGATATAAAGAGTAATATGAAGATGAAAAATGAAATAAGAATAGTTGTAATTTAGAATTGTTGGTAATGTAAATAAAAGAAAGAAAATATTGTTTGATTGTTGAGGTTTGTGGGAGGGTACAAAAATATTTGTGAAGGTTTGATTCAACGAATGAGATTTGAGTAAAAAATGCCCATCGGATGGAAACAATGGACTTTTGAGAGGATGTTGAGAATAAAGCTATTATGTCTCAACAATTATGATTTCCCCTTGTTTCTTCTAATAATGAGCGTCTCTTGTATCATTCCAAAATGATACTTAACATAATTATAAATAATGACATGGGAATGAAGTTGGCTTAGGATCGGATTTTAGAAGAGGATAAGAAGAAGGTTAATTTTTTAATGCCACACTCATATGGCCATGACAACAATTCAAAAGGACTTCAGACTCAATAATTGTTATTAAGGAACTTTAGATTCTTACGTAAAAAAAATTTTTTTTTTTTTTTTTTACTTGTTGCAAAATAAAATTGAATGTAAAATTTTTTAAATGTATGAGTCTTGCGTAACGCCTATGATGCACAAGCATAAAATAATTATTGTTATTCTTTTCAATTCAAGATATTATGATTAATGATGATAATTATAGAAGGTAAGTAGGAGTTTTCAAGTTTTTTTTTTTTTTTTTTTTTTTTTTTTTTCTCAAATCCACAAAATTTTTGTTAACAATACAGTACTAAAATGAGACTACCGATACATAGTACATTACATGAATAGCACATGAATAGAGCACCAATAGAGGTAAATTTGTTATATTCGGGGTTCCCTTGGTCTTAAAAATCTAATGATTTTATTAGGTTAAGAAATTGAGTGAATTTATTTGAAAGTGTGCCAGGAGGAGGAGTCAAACCCATGAGATCCAATCATAATAGAGAGTAAAAAATTTTAAAGAAACCAATTATTGTCCAAAGTGTAGAAATCCATGGTTTAAACTTTAAACCTGAGATTTTTTGTGCTCATTATTTTCCTGATGTAAATTTTGTTAAAGAAAAAAATATATGTTCTAGTCTAGAGTGAATGCATAATTTCAATTTGATATTATTTTATACAAAATTTGGTTAATTTTTTTTATTTGACTACTCTTTCATTTCAATTTTGGTTATTTTCACCAAAATTTCTATTATTCTATAATTTTATATCCGGAACTAAAAGTCTAAAAATTAATAATGAAAATTAANTTTCACCAAAATTTCTATTATTCTATAATTTTATATCCGGAACTAAAAGTCTAAAAATTAATAATGAAAATTAATAATAGAGATTTCCCATCGGATAGGTTAATTTTGTGAATCAATTATCCTTGAGTTCCAATTATTGAGGTTCCAAATGAGGAGAAAATTGTAATAATTTTGATATTATTCTGTCGAATTGATTAAACGGACATGGAAAGTTCCCATATGAATTGTCATACTTTTTTAATAATTTCAATAAGGATAGGCATTGGAAAATATGTAATTGGACTAATTCATGGGATTGTTCAATGTAGTTATTTTATATTATTTATTTCATTTCAATCATATAATAATAATAATAAAGTTTGCGTGCAGAGACTCAAAAAAATGCTAATGAGCCCGTCTCTATTCTTCTTCATTCTTCCATTATAATAATAGCTATGGAACAATCCTCTTGGCTTCTTGCCTAACGAATTTTACTTTATTTTTATTTGAAAAAAAAAAAAAAAAAAAAAAAAANCTCACTCACTCACCAATTTCTATCACAATTATTAACCTAAAATTATTTTCATGCTTCAAAATGTGTTTTTTTTTTTTGCAAGCATGTGAAATCTGTGTTGTTATTTTTTTTGTCATTTTTGATCGTATCTTGAAGACGAGCACATCCTCAGGCAAAGTTAACATTGTTATACGCCTANTTTTTTTTTTTTTTTTTTTTTTTTTTTTATATTATACAAGTTTCCAAGGGTTGATTTAGTTCATAAGTTTTAATAAATCAAACCCACGAAATTGTAATGATAAGTCAAAAGCTTATCGTTGTAGAATGGATAAAAAGCCAATGAACTCAATTCCTTGTCTTAAGTTATAATATTTAGTTATTGTAGCTAGACATGTTTAATCTGAACAAATGAATTGATGACAGTCTCAATTGGTTGATGGATGTGATTGAATTTTACATTCTCACTCACTCACCAATTTCTATCACAATTATTAACCTAAAATTATTTTCATGCTTCAAAATGTGTTTTTTTTTGCAAGCATGTGAAATCTGTGTTGTTATTTTTTTGTCATTTTTGATCGTATCTTGAAGACGAGCACATCCTCAGGCAAAGTTAACATTGTTATACGCCTACGAAAACAAATTAAGGACAACAGCGTATTATTTTTTGTTTGAATTTTTTCATAAATTTTTACAAAAATTTAACAAAATTTTGATCATGTTTACATCAACTTTTGATTCAAAGTTGACAAAAGTTGAATTCTATCAAGAACTTTTGATTCAATTGAATCTACTTCTTTCTGGACAACGAAATTGGGTAAATTTTGTAACAGCTGTGTACTCTGACAGGAATCATGATTACTTTAACTAATGAAGCAAATCGTGAATGTAGGTAACAAATTTGGCAAATGTATCTTCGCTGATTTTCTATGGATTGAACTCAATTGATGTTTTCAAAGAAAATGTTATCAATTGGGTAGGATTTTATGTCTCTAATACTGAAAATCCAAATGTGTTGTTGCTTGGTCCATTCCAAGGAAAAGTAATAATTAAACTAACCTTATTCAAAACATAACCTTTGTAAAAATTGTGATTGAATTCTTTTTTTTTTTTTTTTGATTATTATACGAAGGTCGCTTGTAACCTGATCAAGTATGGCAGAGGTGTTTGCGGAACTGCAGCGGAAACGAAAAAGACTCAAATTGTGACAGACATCTATAGTTTTCCCGGACAGATTGCTTGCGATTCTGGATCAAATTCTGAAATTGTTGTACCGATTTTATCTCCAGAAAATAATGTAAAAGTTAACTTTTGAATTTTTAATTTACTATAACCTTTGTAAATAATTTATATGTTTACTAACCTTGTGTCAATAATTTCAGAAAGTATTAGCTGTTTTGGATATCGATTCTTTAAGCAAAGGAACTTTTGATGAAGAGGACAAGATTGGTCTGGAGCGTATCTGCGAAGCAATTGCTATTAGTTGTGACTGGTAATCAACACAATTAAGTTTAATAATAATCCGAATTCTAATGGACTTGTTACCTGGATTTTCCCAAATTATATAATTAAATGATTTGATCAGAATTGTGAAACAACAACTCAGCTTCAGCTAAATCATAGTCAAAATTATATTAAATAATTCAGTTTTTCTTTAAATTATCCTTATGTCAACTTGAAGAAATGTTATTAGCTATTCTAAGCATTTCTTCTATCGTTGTCACTTTAGTTCCAGTTTTATGCTCATGCTCTGCAATTTTTTGGTAATCAATATATGAAGTAATTCGTTTGTGTGACAGGAGAGATCGAATAGCAGATTGACCGGATAACTCTGTATGATTAGGATTAGTGCTCAGATCCTTAGCTATAACCTTTCCAACTTCAAACGCATTCTGCATAGTGGAAAGAATAACACCTCGAGGGCCTTCTGCCACCCAACCACAGCAATATACACCTAAAAGTGATGTAAGTGGTTAGTTTTAGAAATTAAGTTAGTAAGTACCAATAATTAATGATAATTATTACCAGACTGTACTTTCCCATTGTCATTTGGTATAATTCCTCGCTCATCGTCAAATGGAAGTTCCTTGAAAAGTCGACGTCCTTTGTATCCGACACTTCGAAAAACAAGGTCACAAATTTCAACTTCTCTGACCCCTGTGTCCTGCACTCGCTCAGTTTTTGAGTTTAATTCATTCACTGCAAAAGTCATTTTGAGCCTTTCACCTTCAGGATCAATGTGAAGTGGTGAACGAAGGAATTTCATCGAAAGTGTTTTCTCGGCACCCATAATAGCATCAGAATCAGACTGATTTTTTGTGGTTCGGTAGAGCAGCTCTGTCAATCGCTTTTTTGGTCTTGGTAATGCTAATACAAGATAACAGAAAGGTTTAACTTTAAGTTCAAATTTCACTATCAATAATTAATCAAGTTTAATTTGACCTACTTGAAATGAGATTGTCATTCACTTCAGTGAAATCTTTGGGGTTTAGTGACACTCGAATCCCACTGAGATTTATCAATTCCCTCAGCTCCTTTATAGTAAAAGCAACTTGGAGTGGTCCTCTACGGCCGAAAATTGTAACTTCCTTAATTTTGGATTTAGACAAAGCTTCGAGTGCATACGTACTGATGTCAGTTTTTGTAAGAATGTCAATAGGCGAGAGGAGTATTCGAGCAATGTCAAGAGCTACGTTCCCCTGTCCAATAATGAAAGCTCGTTCAGAATTAACCAAATTAATTTTCAAGTTTCGATTTTCTGGAAGGCCATTGTACCATCCAACGAATTCTCTTCCTGGAATCACACTTTCCGCTTCACCGGGTATATTGAGTTTTCTGTCTTCAGAAGCACCGTAACACTAACACAAACAATCAATCCAAAAATTTAATAATTTTTTCATAAATTGAAACATAAAGTAACTATTCTCTTACCAATAAAATTGCGTTATAGGAATCTTGTAATTGGCTAAAAGTAACATCCTTTCCAACCTCAATGTTTCCAATAAACGAAACTCGAGAATTTTTAAGAACATTTGTGAAAGTATTAATAACATTCTTGACTTCTGGATGATCCGGTGCTACACCATACCTAACAAGACCAAATGGAACTGGTAACTTTTCGTAAATATCCACTCGGCTGTTTTCCAAACTCTGTCAATTAAACAAAAAGTATCAGAAATAATAATTATTCATATTGTCATTCAACCTACATCAATAAATTATTCAAATTCAAAAATTAACTATTTAGAACTCTAAAAATTATAATTAAATTTACTTTCACAATTTGTTGAGCTGCATAAAATCCGGCTGGTCCGCTTCCAATAATGCAAACATGGTGAATACCTCTTGGAATATTACAACAGCTGACTGAAATTTTGTTTCTACATCCAAAACGTAAAAAACTCGGACGTAGTCTTAACCGTTGAATAAAAGCACCAGCAGAAGCCATTTCACTTCACATCGAATTAATTTTTAACCAAATTTTTACAATACAAAAAAATAACAATTGTCTCAATCTCAGCTGATCACTTCATTACTTGGTTACATTCAAGATAGTTTTTACGGCTTTACGATTAACAATTCGACTCAACAATTAGTTGACAAAAGTTGGGTAGTTAAGTGAACTGAACAGTAGTAAAATTTGAATTGAAAAATGTGATCCATTGAATTGAATTTCAAAATTTAGAATTGGAAATTCAAATTTTTTTAATATATTCCCGCCAATAAATTACTTTGTGTTTTGGGAGTATGGAGAGGACGGAAAAAAAATTATGAAATAAAATTAAGAAATGAATGAAAATTTTTCAAATTTTTAAGATAAGGAAAAACACTAAAAAAACCCTCAATTAAAGTAGGGTCATAAAATTTTTTCTTTATAATAACTTTAAATGGTCATAAAAATTTAAGATCGGATTAACGAGGTGTCATCTAAACGGTCGTAAACTTGACACCTAAATCTCTTTCATTAAAAGCCGCTACTACAGTAATCGTCGGCTATAAGACATGATTTGTAAGACGAACTCTGTCATTTAACCTTGATATTTCTTATGTTTCGAACGAGCATAATAAATTTATAGTATGCGAGGATACTGTCTAATAAGACAACCCGGTTATAAGACCCTGCTTTTCCGTTTACCATGTGAATATGTTATAACCGAAGTGGTACAAAATAAGACAGAATTCATTATGAACCGACAGTTTCAATTTCATCTCAAAATTCTATCAATTATTCCAATACATTTCAAATAAAAAGAGTTAAAGAAATCATTACCCTCGAAGGAGTTGTTGGTTGTTTCATTAAATATTCCTTTGGTTCAGCCCCAACCTCATGAAGATTTATGGCATAAAATTACATGATTCTTTTGATGATGAAGTTGGTAGTAGTGATGATTGACGAGACTCGGATGTTGTTGTTTTTTTGGTATAATTTGTGTTACGATATTATCTGAAGTAAATCCCAAATAAAATGGAAATGAAGAAATGAAGTTTGTTGAAAGATACGAAGGTCCCGTTACTCCGATGGCCCCCGCGTTCATCATCATGTTCTGCTTCATCTTCAAGTACTTCGATCATCTATAATTTATTTTAATTTATTAAAATTTAAGATTATGAGACAAAATCACTCCTTCCGTAATACTTTTGTGAATAAAATACTTCATTGATTGTAAAAAAAAAAGAACTACTGGGATAAAAACAGCTAACCTCTTGTGCAATTACACCCGCTTCCTTGTCAACAGCAGCTGCTAAATCCTTTTGTCCTTCATCTGACCGTAAGAATTCTGCAATTGCTTGAACTGGTGGGTTATTCTGTTCATTATAAACAAAATTTGTCGATGATTTTTAGGGTTTAGTAGTAAACAGAATAAATTAAATTCCATTGTACCATTTCATTTGGAAATTGACCCATTGGAGGTGGAGGATACTGCGGCATACCTCCTTGTCCTGGTCTTTGCCCTTGTCCTGGTCCTGGACCTTGTCCTGGTCCTGGGCCATGCCCTGGTCGTTGGCCTTGTCCTGGTCCTGGTCCCTGCCCTGGTCCTGGGCCTTGCCCTGGTCTTTGGCCCTGCCCTGGGCCTTGGCCTGGTCCTTGCCTTTGCGGACCCATTCTATTATCTTGACCCTAGAATACATGAATTGAGAATATTTACGACAGAATGGTAATCATTTTTCTTACCATTCCATTCTGACCTGGACCACCTTGACCTGGACCACTTTGACCTGGGAATTGTGGTCGACTATGAGAATCCTGGGGCTGATAAGTGTTCAAGTGATTAAAATACCAGAAATATGTATTGTTTTTTTTTCGTTTACTTACTCCAGGTGGTTGTCCTGATGGTGAACGTCCTTGACCTTGATTCGGAGGAAAACCACCGGGACGATTTTGTTGTGGTGGCCACTGGGCAGTGACAAGTGAGAAACACCAGACGAATGTAATAATAAGTATATGTGGCTTCATCTCTTTCTTAGATTTGAATAGTGGAACCTTTAAGTGTCAAATCTGTTTTCATTTATTAAAAATCAGGATGAAAATTATAGACCAACTGTCTGAAAGGTTTCTTCGATAAATTGTAACAGTTTGACCATGTTCATATAGTTGTCATGGAGATTAATATAAGAAGGAATTTTTTTAACTTGAATCTATAGGAATAATAATGGACAGGTAAAATAAACTAGGTAAAGGATATTAATGTTTCTTGGATCGCCAATCCAATTCCTCATCATAAAGCTCATCTATATCTTCATCACTATCCACTAATATTGTTTTATCTATTTGCATTAATTTCTGCTTTTTCACTTCCTCAGCCTTCCTTTCCAAATCCAATACTCTGAAAAGATAATGAATTACTACAATGACTTTGAGTCAAAATGCCAAAACCATTAAAAAATAGTTTACCTTTGCCAATGTGTCATTTGTTCTTCTATTTCATCCAGCTCTCTTGTAACTGTTGACTCTTCCTCATCGACTACTCTTAATGTTGAAGACTTGGCTTCTTCAGAAGCAATTTCCTTTAAAAAATTTTCCCATTCAATTTCATCTGGATTACGCCATTCAACTCCTCGTGCCTTTGCATCCAATTTAGGGTCATCAAAAAATCCTTCTGGAAGTCCTATTCCATTCGGTTTTGATGTATTACTGGAATTTTTTGTCTCTTCAATTTCCATTATACTGCTAGAATCATCATGTCCAGAAACAATAACTTGTTTAGAGTCTCGTATTAAACTCAAATCCACGTCAATGTTCCTGGATGCTTTATCAACTACTGGAGACAGTACAATATCTGTTGATGACACTGATGATGATGTAACAGTGACAGGGAATGGTGTTTTGAAGGTATTTGTATCTCCACTTTTTCTATAAACACTATTATTACTCTTGTTCGGACTTGGTTCAATAGCTAATTTTTTCGATGGTGGAATATCAGTGTCAAGCTGATTGGGTTCTTGTGGTCGCTTCTTGGACTTTAGCAGCTGTAAGTTGTCACGATGTGCTCGACCTAAAAATAATGATGTTAATTACCAATTTATACGTTTAATTTTGTTTATCGACATAAAATAGATGGTAAAATATATAAACCAAATCTTACCATTCACATGACCAATCCAAACCATTTCATTCTTGACAGGCTGATTACAGAGAACACAAAAAAGTTGACCTGCCGCGTTGTACTTTGCCAACGGTGATTCGATTTTCTTTCCAACCTTGAGATCGACCTTCTTCATTGTCCACCAATTCTAACTAATCGTAAATCAATTAAGTTAAAATAATTATTGATAAATAATAAAATAATCTCCTCTTGTGTCTTGTTCTTGTCAATTTAGAATCAATTCGGAGGACGGATAAAAATTTTGAATTTAAAATAATTTATTTCGCGCTCTTACTACTGAAATTATTCAAGTTAATTTAGTTCAAATTTTGAAAAAATACTCAATTTCATTCAGTAATCTCAATCTTCTCAACAAAATCAATTCAATTAAAATTTTTAGATTACTTTGGTAATTGTTTAATTCAAAATTATACTCCAAATCACTTCCTAATTTTCACAAAATTTCAATTTAGAATGGTTGTTCATCATTTTTAGTTAATAATTTAGTTATTTAAGTCCCGTATATGATTTTAATCTAATCATNCTTGTCAATTTAGAATCAATTCGGAGGACGGATAAAAATTTTGAATTTAAAATAATTTATTTCGCGCTCTTACTCCTGAAATTATTCAAGTTAATTTAGTTCAAATTTTGAAAAAATACTCAATTTCATTCAGTAATCTCAATTTTCTCAACAAAAATCAATTCAATTAAAATTTTTAGATTACTTTGGTAATTGTTTAATTCAAAATTATACTCCAAATCACTTCCTAATTTTCACAAAATTTCAATATAGAATGGTTGTTCATCATTTTTAGTTAATAATTTAGTTATTTAAGTCCCGTATATGATTTTAATCTAATCATNTTAGAATGGTTGTTCATCATTTTTAGTTAATAATTTAGTTATTTAAGTCCCGTATATGATTTTAATCTAATCATTGTTTATTTAGTTTTACATAGTCTCAGGATCATGTGATTTTCTGAAAATCTTTATCTACTTGTCTTCTTTGACCACTACGGTCACGGTGGTGGAGTGGTGATCTGGCAATCATCTCAATAATCAAGGTTTAAGAAGCTCAACTAATCGTCTAGTCTTAACAGGATTAAATAACAGTTTGGAATCATCATGTCAAGCACATTCGGAAAAGCAGTTTTATCAAAGTATCGACAACTTCTTCAGATTGGATATCAAAGACAAAATCTTCAAGTTGGACGACACATTATTGTCCAACAACGAACGGCTGTAACAAAATCATCTGGTGCTCTACTCCCAGAACCTACAAAAGACCCATTGGGTCTTGTTGGATTCAGTGGGACTGTTTTGGTAGGACTTGCCCTTGGAGCAACAATTAGTAAACACATTGCAAGTTTCTTGGAAGAAAATGAACTTTTTGTTCCATCGGATGATGACGATGACGACTAAGAAGCTGGTTAGTTTAGTAGACAACAAATGGCACAAGTATTCTATTCATATGATTCATTTACCTAAATCTCACTCTTCAGATCTTTGAAATCACAAATTTACTTAAGATTGTCACTCTTGTACTTTATTAGTAAACCAGTACTTATTTCCTTCAAATTATTTTTAATCATTTGAATTCATTCATTAGATTTAGGACTTGATTAGTCTAATTAGCAATATTACTAATTAAGTTTTCATGTTAATTGCCAATCAACTGGTTTCGACCGGTGATGTCGGGTGCTTGACATACTGTTAAAATCAATATTATGGTATAACAATGTCGATGCTTTTAATCTTTAAAAATTTTGGGTAATTCCCAATGGATTCTGATGAAAAACCCTTGTAGTAAGTGTCACTTCAAAATTTATTCAGGAAATATGTCAACGTCACATTAATAGAAGTGCTTTTTGGACAAAATCCTATCGTAAGACTTTAGAAATTTAACAAAAATGGCATAACTACGTAATTTTGCTTACCAACAAAATATTAAGTTTAAATAAAGCTTTAACTTTGCTTGATTCTAGGAAGAAGTTTTCATTTCCAGAAGATTCACTTCCTTCTAGTGACCTGAGTCAAACCAGAGCCAGAGCCTTTGTATAACTTCTTCTAAGCACATGAAACAATGAGTTTCCAACCAATTTGGATATTTGCAATAATAAGTTCGGTAAGTTATCAATTTCACCTTACATAACTTATAATTCAGTGTTTAATTATTACATTTTATTTTTAAGATCATTGGAATCATTATGGCCTTGATGAGTGCAATCGTCGTAAACGTTACCATCTCCGCCATGCAAGGTGGAATCTTCTCATTACCAACAAAAAGCATTGGTATCATGGCTATACAAGCAGAATTGGGTCAAGCAATACAATATCTCTTTATAAGTTGTGGATGTGGAGTGCTTGGTGGTATCGTACAAGTCGTCTCTACAATATTTGTAAGGTGCTTTCGATTAATTTAAGTATTTACATAACTTTAAACTAATGAGTTACAATTTAAATTTATAGATTTGTTTCGAAAAATACAAATGGTACTGCTGGTTTCAGCTACCCGTTTTTATCCTTTGTATTGCTGCTTATACACTGCCTTGGAGTGGGATGAACACTAGAGTTCGGGGGTCATATTTTGACGGGATTGACATCAATACTGGAAGTTATATACACTTCATAGTCGCCATTTTTTACATGACTTTTGTCGCTTTGAACTACGTCTTCATCTTGACATTCTTTGGAGTAGTGGGTTTCTGGGTATCTAATCACTATTACAAGGAAGGATCACTAATTTATGAAGATGGATATTAAGTCAATATTACNTGGAGTAGTGGGTTTCTGGGTATCTAATCACTATTACAAGGAAGGATCACTAATTTATGAAGATGGATATTAAGTCAATATTACCGAACCTTGTGTAAGCTTAATTTATCAAACTTATGATCTGAAGTGTTGGTTGATAATTAATTCATAAAAAAAATACNTCGCTTTGAACTACGTCTTCATCTTGACATTCTTTGGAGTAGTGGGTTTCTGGGTATCTAATCACTATTACAAGGAAGGATCACTAATTTATGAAGATGGATATTAAGTCAATATTACCGAACCTTGTGTAAGCTTAATTTATCAAACTTATGATCTGAAGTGTTGGTTGATAATTAATTCATAAAAAAAAATACACTTACTACTTTTATTATGAAGTTTGTGAATTTTTAGTTCCGACGAAAATCAATAGCTTCAAATTGCACAAATCATCAATGTCAAAGTTAACAATTGAATTGATTATCACTACCTGATATAAATCACATTATAAATTTGGTGATTAGGGTAGGAAACCTTTTGTCAAAGTATAAAATCCAATCAGTTGTAAAAAGTTCAACTTGTGACCATAGACAAAATTGATTAGGATTTGACCTGTCTCACTATTTTCAACTAAAAAGTCTAACCACAAATCAAGGTCAAGAGTTTTCAATAATGCTTTGGAAAAAAAGTATTTTCCTAATTGGAATTTTCATTTCAGCATACACTTCTGGTAATTTTGAATAACTTAAAAATCTCTTTTGNTGGTGATTAGGGTAGGAAACCTTTTGTCAAAGTATAAAATCCAATCAGTTGTAAAAAGTTCAACTTGTGACCATATACAAAATTGATTAGGATTTGACCTGTCTCACTATTTTCAACTAAAGTCTAACCACAAATCAAGGTCAAGAGTTTTCAATAATGCTTTCGAAAAAAAGTATTTTCCTAATTGGAATTTTCATTTCAGCATACACTTCTGGTAATTTTGAATAACTTAAAAATCTCTTTTTTCCTAATGAAAATTAATAATACCAAAATTTTGTTATAGCTTCACCTTTACAACCAAGAAGTCAAACAGGGACTNTTCCTAATGAAAATTAATAATACCAAAATTTTGTTATAGCTTCACCTTTACAACCAAGAAGTCAAACAGGGACTCACAATAATCGAACAAAGTTGACCAACAATGATATAGAAAGTTTGTTTGGGACTCGTATCATCGGTGGAAGTAATGCATCCCCTGGAGAGTTTCCATGGCAAGTTTCACTACAAGAAATTAAATTTGGTGGGATCTATCCATTCTGTGGTGGAGCCATTCTCAATCAGAGAACCATATTGACCGCTGCTCACTGTGTCGATGGTTGGCAACCTTCAGAATTCAATGTTGGTAAGAATGAATTGTTAAGATTTGTTATGGTTTACAACAATGTTGATTTTTTTTTAATAATATATGTTTTCTTACCCAATTTCAGTGGCTGGAGCACATAATATTTACAATCCCGATGGAAATGAGCAATCTGTATCAGTATCGGACATAAAAATGCATGAAGGATTTGACAGGTATGTGATCAAAAAAACTTTTAGTTCATGACATTACTGAGATTATTTGACAAGTTACAAAAATAATTGACATCTACTATTCTTCTTTTAAACAGTGACACCTACGACAATGACATCGCCTTGGTGACTTTATCTTCAGCGTTAAGTTACACATCTCGTGTCAAAAATGTTGCTTTACCTTCCGCCGGAATTGTCCCTACAGGTACTTGTATTGCAGTTGGTTGGGGTAATGTTCGCAACGATGGTGGAGAAGAATATGCTGAGATCCTTCAAAAAGTTGAATTAGATATAGTCGAACGAGTAAAATGTGAAGAAATTCTTGATGATATAAATCCAATTACAATGGGAATGATTTGTGGGAATCGGTCTTACAAAGGGACTTGTAAAGGTGATTCAGGCTCTGGATTCCTTTGCAAAAGTACTAGTGGAAACCCTTACTTGGCTGGAGGTATGTATAAAATAATAAGGCTTCATATACAAATTATATAAGATAATTTAACAACCAATTGATTTCTTAAAAGTATAATTATTATTTTAATTTTACAGTAGTAAGTTGGGGTGTGGACGTACCGCACTGTGTATCAAATCCTGACTACCCCTCAGTATTCACAAATATGGCTCACTATGCAAATTGGATCAAATCTGTTTCGGAATTTTCATAAATTTCTAAAATAAAATTTTATATTTTCGTTATCATTATTATTATTCAATAAAATTTTTTAAATAATTTGATCATCAAAATGATTCACCTGGATTTATTCACAAATTGCAATTAAGCAACCTACTTAAAAAAANTAAATAATTTGATCATCAAAATGATTCACCTGGATTTATTCACAAATTGCAATTAAGCAACCTACTTAAAAAAAATTTCTGACGAATCCATTAGCATCATTCAAGTTTCAAATAAGTTTAGTTGATATCATGATTGTCTTTGTATGAAATACATGTTTACGACATCAATGTCACTGCTTCACGGAGTATAGAGAAGTTTAAAACATTTCAATTGTTTTTCAAGTANTAAATAATTTGATCATCAAAATGATTCACCTGGATTTATTCACAAATTGCAATTAAGCAACCTACTTAAAAAAATTTCTGACGAATCCATTAGCATCATTCAAGTTTCAAATAAGTTTAGTTGATATCATGATTGTCTTTGTATGAAATAATGTTTACGACATCAATGTCACTGCTTCACGGAGTATAGAGAAGTTTAAAACATTTCAATTGTTTTTCAAGTATNATGTTTACGACATCAATGTCACTGCTTCACGGAGTATAGAGAAGTTTAAAACATTTCAATTGTTTTTCAAGTATACTGATAAAAAATCAAGTCTTTGAAAACTGGAAAAAATTTTTCCAATATAAATTAAAGTACAATTCAAGTTCAATGGGTAGAAATGAGTCTTCTAATTAAAGTTGAACCATAGTTAACATTTCCCAAATCATTTTAAACAAAAAAGTCAGTCCAACTCACCAATTAGAGAGCAATAGAAGTGCAATAATGAAGTGCAGTAGAAAAAACATGGTTCCCATTGTTGCAATGATCTTCCTTGCAACCCGTAGTTTAGAAGGTAATTGTGTATTTCTCACCCGAAATCCTTCTCAAAGTGGTTTAAATTTGTTTACCTAAATTTATAAACATTTTTGTTTTGTTAGCTTGGCCCCTACAGCCAACTACTGTTAAAAGAATAGAGCACAACAATGAAACAAATCCGAACGGTTTACGAACCAATAGATTTAGATGGAACATTATCAATGGAACTGATGCTTCNAGATTTAGATGGAACATTATCAATGGAACTGATGCTTCACCTGGAGAATTTCCTTGGCAGGTTGCTCTCCAAGATGAACAACCATTCTGTGGTGGTACCATTTTAAACAAACAAACAATATTGACCGCTGCTCATTGTGTCGACGGTGTAAATCCTTCAGAAATCACCGTTGGTAATGAAAAATTCAAATCCTGAAGATAAATGATAAAATGGAGTTAAAATAAATCCTTCTAATATTAAAATATTTTGATTTTGTTACCATTTAGTTGCTGGGGCACACGCTCTATACGAACAAGACGGAGAGCAAACTGTTGGAGTGTCCAGCATCTTAGTACATGAATCATATGACGGGTATGTGTCTTTGTCAAACAACCCTAAGATACAAAACAAGATGTTGAAGGATGAAATGAATAATAATAATTATTGAATTGATGAGAATATTTCAATTACCCAGGTCAAAAGATGACTTTAACAATGATATTGCCTTGTTGACTTTGTCAACAGCACTAACTTATACAACACGTGTCAAAAACATTGGCATAGCTTCTTCCGGAACTGTTCCAAAGGGTTCTTGTACTGCTGTTGGTTGGGGTAACATAGAAAACGGCGAAGGAGACAACTTACCTCGTGTCCTTCAAAGAGTTATCCTACAAATTGTAGAAAGACAGAAGTGCATAGAGTTTTTCGAAGATGAAGACGACTCTCCACCAATTACACAAGGAATGATATGTGCGAATGAACTTTACAAAGGGACATGTAATGGTGACTCTGGTTCTGGATTCATTTGTAAATCTTCAAGTGGAACTTCTTACTTGGCTGGAAGTATGGAGAAAATATTAATAAGTATAAATATTAATTCTTTCAAATAATTTAACTAAATCTTTTCAATTTTGTTAATTTACAGTTGTGAGTTGGGGTCAGCAACCATATTGTGTTGAGAATCCAGAATATCCCTCAATATTCACTAATATTGCACATTACGAATCTTGGATTATGTCTGCTCTGGGATCTTTATGAATTTTTTTATATTTTGGTTATTATTCAAATAAATTATATTTCGTTTCAAACTTGAGGATTCTTTCCAAATTAACCAATACCCAATCCAAACTAACGAACCGAGCGTCATTTGATAATTCAGAATNCTTGAGGATTCTTTCCAAATTAACCAATACCCAATCCAAACTAACGAACCGAGCGTCATTTGATAATTCAGAATCAGAAAATTATTCAAAAAAGAAAAAAATTCAGATAAATACTGGTGATACTCCAACTTCATTGTAAAGCTACATTGGTAGTAGTTAATAAGAAACTTTGACGCTAATTTAATTAAGACGTTTGTACTGTCTGATNCTGGTGATACTCCAACTTCATTGTAAAGCTACATTGGTAGTAGTTAATAAGAAACTTTGACGCTAATTTAATTAAGACGTTTGTACTGTCTGATGCGTCGTTTCGCTAAATTTATCAATTTCCATGCTAAAGTCTATAAATATAAGTGGAATCTAGAAAACGCCTTTCAGTCTTTCACTGTTAATTCCCAGTATCTGTACGTTAAGCTAAAAAATTTCTATAGTTTTGTTCATTTTGAGTTTTTAGTGAAACTTAAAATATAATTTAGCATTATGAAGTTTGTAGTGTGTATTATTATTCTTACCTTCAGCATCTTGATCTCTCTAGTCACAGTCGCCGTGCGAGCCGATACCTCCAATCATATAATAAAAGAAGGATTCTCTTCATCATCAGGAATGTAAGTAGTAACATTAAGTTAATTTGTCAAAAAAAAAATTTTCTAAATTAATTCTTAGAGTTATGATTTTTTCTTATAAAAATTCTAAAAAGATATTTTTTGTTGATCAGGTCTGGAGCAGGGTCAGATATACCGCCGCCATTACCACCACCTGTCGTCCCACCACAAAGTTATACAGTTCCGCCATCTTTGGCATCAATATTCCCTGGATTTGGAGGCGGTGCGGGAGCAGGATTTCATAAAAATTTGGATTTTAGTATCGGGAGTGGAGCAGGAGCTGGAGCTGGGTATGGACCACTATTAGCTGGACTTATTCCTGGATTAGGAGCACCAGCCCCAGCGGTAGTACCACCACCACCACCTGTTGGTGGAGCATCCATTCCTCCAGGTAATTCAATAAACCAAATTCAAGTTCGTCTCTTGACTATTATATAAATGATTTGCTGGAAAAGTTAAAAGAATTTTAAAATTTTAAACTTTCTTTCTAATTTCCTAATTATTCAATTTGAAATTTTAGATATACTTCCTTCTGTAGATCCTTATCTCGGAGGGTCATCGGGATATATGGGTATCCCTGGATTCATGGGTCCTTCATATATACCCTATTCATGGTTAGGATCTGCTTTAGGAGCCAAGGGTGATTTTCTCTTCCCTATTGTCATATTTATGTTCGTGGTGGTGGGTATTTGGACAGTGGCTCAGTTTCTCTTAGCATTTATCGTACCGATGATTGCTGCGAAATTGGCAGTTGGAAAGAGTCTCCTTGCCGCAAAGGGCTTTAAACGAAGAGACATTCCAGATCCAATGGCTGATCATGAAGACGACCTGGAAGATGCCACATTGAATATATTACCATCATTAGATAATTATGTAGACAAATACGAGACTGATGACTGGTAATTAGTTTAAAAAAAAAACCTAGAAAGAAAAGAAAAAAATTTTTATTAGTTTAATTTCACCAATGTTCTTTGATAGTTTATGTTGAAATAAAAAATTTGAATTGCGTCGTATTTTCATATTCATTTTGCAAAATACTAAACTTTGTTTGTAAATAGCACGTGGGATTAGTTTGAAAATGAAAAAGATAAATATCTAGTTAACTTACTTTGATTTCACCGAATCAATTTACGTAATTTCAAAAATAAAAACACAAACAATGAAGTGGTGATAATTTCTCTTGAATTAACGTCACTGTGTTACTTCAAACTCAAATATTATTGTCGAACGCAGTATTTTACTGAAATTAAATAATCAATTTGTTTTGTTTTTTAGGAAATCTAAAGGACTCATTTATCAATTAATTAGAAATTAATAATTAATTGTTGATACGAAAATCAAAATAATTAATATCGAGTTTTGAACTGGGGGAATCAAGAACACGTTTTGTGGGATTGTTGTTGTGACTTTTTTCTCTTTCAAAAGATACTCATAAATTAATAATGGTAGAATTTAAGGTTAGAACTTGGAACTGAAAAATTATTTTTCAAAAATTTGCAAATGAAGTTTGATCATGATTTCACCCGATTCAATTTCAAGAAGTGAGAATGTCTTGGTCCAAGGCATTTTTTGATTTTTAGTTTCCTCATAAATTGATGAAATGGAAATTTCTGTTCGTCCCAAAAATTCTATAGAAAAAATTTCAAAAGATTTAATTTTCAAATTTTACATTATTAGTTAATAAAAATTNACTCATAAATTAATAATGGTAGAATTTAAGGTTAGAACTTGGAACTGAAAAATTATTTTTCAAAAATTTGCAAATGAAGTTTAATCATGATTTCACCCGATTCAATTTCAAGAAGTGAGAATGTCTTGGTCCAAGGCATTTTTTGATTTTTAGTTTGCTCATAAATTGATGAAATGGAAATTTCTGTTCGTCCCAAAAATTCTATAGAAAAAATTTCAAAAGATTTAATTTTCAAATTTTAGATTAATTATTAGTTAATAAAAATAAATTCAAATCTTACGATCAGGTGAAAAATAGTCTTTGTCATAGACAGTGAAGCAGAGAATGTCTTCATGAAGATCCTTGACTGAAAATTGCATTGAATCATTCCATTTTGGGTTCAATGTTCCATTGAGAACACGAGTTTCACGAATCTCTGAACCAAGACTTACTTCACAATAAGGATCGCTTTTACCTATTACAAACCAAACTCATAATCATAATATCCAATTATTCAATAAATTTAACTTTTAGTTTATGAGTTTGCAGAAATTAAAAATTTGTGCAAAAAGCAGAGCCATAAGCAATATTCGATCACTGCAAAAAATTCGCATACACACAGAAGATGAGACAGTAAAAAATTAAAATTAAAGAAGAAATACCACGGGTGTCGCGATTAGCTAAACAAATTCCTTCCAGTACTACAACCATTAGATAACCAACCGGTCGTCGTCGTCGAACTAAAATTAAAAGTGCAAAACTAATAATATAAGAAGCTTTAGTAATTTTGTATATTTTGATGAGTTCATTAACGTAAATTTGCATTGTTGTTCTATTCTGGTTTTGAATCAATCTAAACTGAATGAGAACATTGTAACTCTACTACGCTTTTCTCTTCAAATTGTATAAGTAATAAAAATCAAGGTGCATTAGTTTAGGCAAGAGCCGTGCTGCAGAAGTGAATGAGCAAATTCATGGGTTTAGTCAATTGTTAATTGTGACCTCCCAGAAGCTCTAGTTAACTTCTTACCACTCTTTGCTCTATCAAGGAGATTGTTTGCCTCCATGACAGTCACGAGTAATCTCCCAACTGCCTTCATTTTTTCTAATAAAAACGGTCACATGGGGTTAGTATTTCCTTTCTGACTAGGAAAGGCTTTGGAAATTAATTGAAATTAATTAAAAGAATTGAATTAATATTAACAACTTCTTATCCAGTGGGTGAATAAAGAGAAAACAAATAAGGATTTCCAATTGGCTCACTGGATTTTTGTCTCTGAAAATACTGCTGTTGAACTTTATGGTAACTCTTTTGTGCTTCTGTGATACTTTTAATCCACAGTCGCTTCTCGGTAACACCAGGAGCAGATACAACCATTTGATACGTCTTCCTGTCACTTCGAATTGTAAATTCAGCTTCACTCAGCCCACCGTCATCCTCAACGACCAATTCGTTCAAGAACAGTGGCTATATGTGGGATAATAATAAATAAATAAATTTAAAAAATATATTTGAATCTACCAATAATTATGTTGTAAACTGTGATAATGGTTTTGAAGATGTCTTTGCAGTACCTTACGATAGATCTTGAACTTGTGATTTCTATTTCTATCAAATGAGAATTGAGTTTGGTTTAGTGGTTTATTCGGCTGGGCAAGAAGGAGAAAGTCATTGAAAAGCAGTCCCAGAAGCTCTTTACCACTTTTAGTCTTATTAGAGAAAAAAAAAATTTTTTATAAGGATCCCTACTAGAAATTATGTCTCAAAAAGTTAGATGTATACCTTTTTTAGAACGCCGTGATGGAGAAACTTTCGTGGACCAAGTGAATTTGTGATAGAGTTGNCAAGAAGGAGAAAGTCATTGAAAAGCAGTCCCAGAAGCTCTTTACCACTTTTAGTCTTATTAGAGAAAAAAAAATTTTTTTATAAGGATCCCTACTAGAAATTATGTCTCAAAAATTTAGATGTATACCTTTTTTAGAACGCCGTGATGGAGAAACTTTCGTGGACCAAGTGAATTTGTGATAGAGTTGANTTAGATGTATACCTTTTTTAGAACGCCGTGATGGAGAAACTTTCGTGGACCAAGTGAATTTGTGATAGAGTTGAAAATAAGACGTTCATCCAATCCAACACAGTTAATATGATTTTGCATCCATTCTAAACGATCTGAATTCTCTCTTTCTCGAACGCCTTCATTAACTTGAGCACAAAGTTCTTCTACCTTGGCCAATGCTTCTTCTAAATTTTGTCTATCAGGATGTCTGTCTGGAGTGTGTTCTAAAATCTAACCAAGAGTTTAAAATTTAACTTGACGAAACCAAATGACATCTTTATAAAAAAAAAATTCTAACTAAACACACCTTTTTGATAAGTAGTGGATAGCGCGTTATGCGCTGCATCGGCTTGATCAAAAATGAACTAAGTGGTAGATTTTGCGCTTTTGGATTCATTTGACACTGTTTAGTGAATTCAAGAAATGCTGGTTCTTTTTCAGACCTTTGTTGAATAAAAGCTGCAGAACGCAACTGTGCACTACAAAACCGTATGTAGACTTCCATCCCCGGCATCTGCGTAAACGGCCCATAATCAATTAAACTCGTACGACAAGAAATAATGTTTTAAAATACTCCTCTCACATGCTGACACAGGATGTCTCCAACCATCAAAATCACATTATTTTCACTCGTCTTTGATCGTACTGTAAATGCCTTGAGGAGTTTGAAACTACAAGCAATGAGATCTTCCCAATTGACAAATATTGTTCTCAAGTCATCATGTGCAACGAGTCCAGAACGACGGAGTGGATACATGAAGCACTGAAAAANGACAAATATTGTTCTCAAGTCATCATGTGCAACGAGTCCAGAACGACGGAGTGGATACATGAAGCACTGAAAAATATATACATATATATATATATAAACTTAATTATCTTACATTTACTCAAGTTTAAATCTCATCTTCACTTTACCGTTTCCACATTTGTCATATCTGATATGTAATTCTCTTCTGTTTGGATAAGTTNGACAAATATTGTTCTCAAGTCATCATGTGCAACGAGTCCAGAACGACGGAGTGGATACATGAAGCACTGAAAAAAAAATATATATATATATATATATATAAACTTAATTATCTTACATTTACTCAAGTTCNGACGGAGTGGATACATGAAGCACTGAAAAATATATACATATATATATATATAAACTTAATTATCTTACATTTACTCAAGTTTAAATCTCATCTTCACTTTACCGTTTCCACATTTGTCATATCTGATATGTAATTCTCTTCTGTTTGGATAAGTTCTTTGATAGCATCTTGACGACTACTTTCTTCTGATCCAAAACTCATGTTAACACTATGTGTTGAGTAAGGAATACTCGCCACGGCGTAATTTTCGTACTTGTAACCAAACCCTGTGGTGTCTGACTCTGGTTGTGGTGTTTGTGTCAAGCTGCTTCCTCCACTATAGCTCGAGTCTTGCTCACCATTGATAAACTGTCCACTGTCCCAGTCCTCATCATCATCCTCATCTTCATTGATCGAAAAATCCCTATTACCATTCTTCTGTTCTCCAAAAGCTTCTTGGAATTGGAATAATTGTACTTCCGTAACCCTCCGTTCAACACCAACTAACCAATAATTGAAAAGATAGAAGAAAACATCACAGTTACGATAACAATTTGACTAAAATTCTTTTATTCCTATTGCAGTAGGGTCAATAGTTAATTAAAGACCTCAAGAACCCTCAAGGAATGCACTAATACAAATGACTAATAATTTCACCTTGCGTCATGGGTTTTGGAATGCTCAGCTCGTCCATATCTGAACTCTAATACACTTATTACTCTAATAATATCATCAACGGTCTGTAAAGGAATAACGAACATATCAGATACTATTCATCGCTTAAAACCATCATCATTAATAAGAAGCCAAGAAACTTTAATGAAATGAGTATAAACAAATCAACCCTAGACAAATATTATTCATGTCGGAAGCAGCAGAATGAGAAGCATATAGAAACATCCTGCTTGTTTTAAGTCTCATGGTAAGTAGGGTTTCTAAATTATAATTTAGAGACTTGAGTAATTAATAATAATAAAAGTTATGATGCAAGAAAATGAAATGAAATATAAAGAAAATTAGAAATCAGAGACCCCACCTACCATGTTACAAAACAGTGTTTAGAGACTCTACTGCTAGTCTTCAAAATCAAATTGTGTGAAGAGGTTTTGAAATTACTAAAATTAAATAACAAATTATCTGAAAATATAATCTTAGGAGTCAACAAAGTAAAGCACCGAGACTTATCCACTTCTCAATACCTTCAATATTACTATTGAATAAACTACTAAAACCCTACTCCAACCCAATGACTCTGCTTCAACTGCCTTTCTCTACCCGCTTTACTAATTTCCACCAGACCAGAAGAGGACAAAAGGTCAATAGTACTTTGATCATGATTGCTTCAATAATAGTAGTAGACTCATAGTTCCTGAAGATTTCATTTCTTTCGACTAGAAGAACCGGTAGACTTATTCATTTTACACATCAAGGATTTTGATAAATTTGAGATTCATTTAGACTTGTCTTGTAACATGGAGGATTGCGGAGTCTCTTCAATTAATTTTTAACTCTTATTGGATTAGTCTCTCAATTTCATTTTCATTTGCTTAAGTGCAGTGATGATTTCCTACAAGGAAGAAACAAAAAGAAATGTAAAGGAGAAAGTCAATCATATTAGGGAGACTATCCAATATTAAAAAGAAATGGACAGACCATTATCAAAATTATAAATCAACCAATGAATTATTATGGAGTTAGAGACTAAAGCGTGCGATAGGGTAGCCTAGGGCATTGTACATTATTGAAAACTAAATGAAATTTTGTAAAAATTCAAGTTAGAAACACTTTCCTTTTACTGAAGGTAGATCATCTAAACACTCTTTCGAAAATAGGAATATTTGTGATGATCCTATTCCATGGTGCCTTTGTATAAAGAAGAAAAAAAAATTAAACTTACATTGGTTAACCGCCTCGTCAGATTGAGACATGGGTTGAACATAATTGACAGGAAAGAGACCTATTGCAGTACCCAATTGACCTCTCCACCAATCAGGTTCATCTTTGGAAATTATTGTGATTATGTCATCCTTTACGAAGGTCAACTCATCCGAATTCTGCGCAGTATAAGGATATAGGGCTATCATTTGTTCTGTAAATTTTATAGATAGAATCATCAAATCAGGTAAGGTTTATTAGGTTGTAAATTAAATTAACCTTTGGAATCTGTGTAAACTGGAGCGATTGTTGTAGGCATAATCAAATCATCAAAGGGAATAGGAGTAGTACGTGAAGAAGACTGACGAGATCCACCACCTGGACCTAAAATTTTGACATAAGATCCTGGAAACCATCCAATTTCACGTCTTTTCCCTTTCGCCTGAAATGTAATTCAGAAATTTTACTATGTACATTGAAATTATGAAATGAACATCTAAAAACTCAAATTTATATGTAATATTTTAGTTTTAAATATAGAATTGTGTCCAAACCTGCAATTCACCTTCCCACCAACCAGATCCAGATTTTTTCCTCACAGTAATTAACTGACCACGAGTTAGTGTTAGTTGACCCTCTACATTCCCTGCCTGGTAATTAGCTAATACTGTTGCAATTTCATATTTTTTCGTTTTGACAGTTTTTGGTGACTTTGGTGGTCCTTTGGCCAAATCCCCAATCTCACGCTTTATCTCAGCTTCTTCGAACGGTTCTAACTCAGTCTTCGAACCTTCTTCAAATGATGGAAAGTCAGCGGTAAAGTTATTGATTGGGACTAGGACGTCATCTCCTATGCTATTCCCAATATGTTCTTCTGTTCCTACTTCGCTCTGCTTGGCAACATAGTTGGCTGGGAAAATCCCACAGCGTTCTGAACCAATTGACCCTGTCCACCATTCCCCTTCACTCTGTGACACAAAGATGATTTCCCCAGCTTCAAATGGTAAATCACCTGGTTCTGGTGAGTCGTAAGGGTACATCGCCACGTAATACTCTAGAATAAAAGTAAAATAAAAACAACCAGCCCTAAAATGTAGTTTAAACAAGCATCCAAACTATAAATTAATAATTTTTTTTTTGTTTATAAAAAAAAAACCACTTCAAATAAGAAAATTTTAGCAATTTATAATAGGAATATAATAGCAAGATTTTTGACATACCTCCACCTGTTGCATTGAAATGTTGACTCTCAACGGAAGCCTGAGTAATTAGATCCGTTGAAGTCGCGATTCTATAAACATGCGAATTACTTATAGGAAATTAAGCAAACCCAACAAACCCAAACAAAAACTGAAGTGACTTACGGAAAAGCAAGTGCTTCATCCGCTGGAATAATTTCAACAAAGGATTTTGGGAACCAGCCCGATTTTCCTTCTAATGTTCCTGCGATCCAACCAGGGTCAGGAACAACAGACGCATCTCGCTAAAAAAAAATTAACTGATATTAAAATAGCATATTCATAAATAGTGTTGCCGCGATGCATAGGCAAACCGATGAATCGACAGCCGATTCAGCTAATTTTACTAATCGACCTTGCATCGGCAACGCCGATCCAAGGGACAGTCGAATCGGCTGCATCGGCCGATTCATTCTGAATTGTATACTTGAGTGAAATAATCCCAAATTGGATTCTTTCTTTTTACGATATGTGCTACGAAATAATTTAAATAATTGAGCAAGTACAACGTGGAAACAAATACAATTAGAATATTATTTATAAAAAAATTTAATTTATATATAGTGGACCTGGCTCTGGCTGGGTTTCGTTTGTATTTGGGATCATTACGATTTCGTTATCCGATTGGCTCATTATTACCAAATTTTTTAAGATTAGCCTAACTTAGATTACAAATGAAACCAAAATTCACGATGTTTTGTGAGCAGGACGTTATTTAGTCGACAAAACATTGCTTGTTGTGACAAAACAGTTTGGTGTCAACGCATGAGTCATAATCGACTGCATCGGCCAAAGCATCGGCCGATGCATCTGCATCGCCGATTCGAAATGACACTGAATCGGCGCATCGGCCGTTGTGGGTTTTTGCCTGCATCGGGGCAACACTATTCATAAATTAATTTATTCGTGTTACTTGAATAATTGCTCCAGCAGCAAATGGCAATTCATCAGGATTTCTAGATTCAAAATCATACAAAGCGCGGTAGTACACAGGGCCAGTACCATCCTCTCGCGTCGGGGTCTCCGGTTCCTGGAGTGACGAAGTCCTCTTCACTGGAACGCCCCAGGCAGCATTGTAGTCAAATTCAGCATGGTGCTTTTTACGCATTGTAATAACTTTTTCTCGCTTGTCCTGGTACTCTTCGTAAATTGATTTACAACTCTCAATAACCGTTGAAAGAGTGGATTTGAGCTCGTCTAGTTCATTCACAGCAACGTCTGCATCGTTCTGCTTTTTTGCTAGCTTCAATTCAACAAATTTTTTTTTTAATTAACATTTTCCCTAACTCAGCAACAAAATCTTGAAACTTACCTCATTCTTCATATTTTGTAATTTTTCTCGAAGTTGTTTTAAATTAATGTGTTTGACTTCACTTTCAGTTGCCAATCTATCGAGTCTACTCTTTTCATGAGCTGCAAGAAGCATTCGATTATTCTGTTCCTTTAGTTGAGCCTTCAATGTCCCAGTTTCAGTCATGAATCCATCCCTCTTTGCCCGCATTCCGTCAATTTCTGATTTCACTGTGGAAACTCCTACTCGAGTTTCAGTAATTTTCCCTGAGAGCTCTCTCACTCTGTCAGACTGAAAGGCAGGGTAAAAATACTTTCGCTTATAATATAGCGAACATTAAAGTAAAAAAAATAACTTACAAGTTGAGACAACTCTAGACCAAGTCCATGATTTACACCTTTCAATCGTAGAACTTCATCCTGTTCCTTCTGACGACGTGCCAGAAGTTCCAAGCGTTTATTTTCCTCCATTTCTAGCCGCCGCTGTCTTTCCATTTCCTTTCGTGCAGCTTCCTTCTGCTCTTCAGCATTTCGAAATTCTTCCAATCTCCTTTCTTCCATTTCACGCTGCATTGCCATTTGACGCTCAATTTCTTCTTGTTTTCGTCTCTCTTGTTCCAGTCTACATAGAAACCATAAAATAGATAAACATTTTAGATTATTTTGTTGAATTTTAAATTGAGTTGTTAAACCTTTGTTTTTCTCGCTTATCGAACTCTTCGCGTTCCTTTCGGTCACGCTCTTCTCTTTCGCGATTAGCAGCTTCTTCAAGCAGCCTTCGTCGTCTATCTAGTTCTGCTTGTCCTTTATCAAAGTTCATCTTCCTCTTGTCCTCGAATGACGTTCCGCCTGATTACATCATAATTATACCTCAAATTTAAAAATAAATTTTTGTTTTATCTTTACCAGGAGAAAGTAAAGGCTCAGGATCTAGCATGGTGGGTGTATTAGATCCAGTACTGTGACCACTGAGGATAATGGATCCTGGCACACTTTTGATTGATTGTTTCCTACTCCCTCCGGAACGAAAAGAGGGAGGAATCAAATCGGCAGGCAATTTGGGTGGTAATCGACCAGTCTAAAATTCACAAAGGTAACAAATTTTAATAATTTGATAATTTTAAGTAACAAGATAACACGCAGGGCAGAGTATAATCTACCGCGTATGATAGAAGTACCTGTTTGGCTACATCACAGAGATGCATGGCAAGAATAAATTCTTCGGATGAGAGTCGACCATCTGCATCCAGATCCGATAGTGCCCAGACAGTTGCCAGACTCTGTTGTGGAAGTGTAGTGGCCATGAGAATATTTCTCGCCTGAACTCCTGACAGGTATCCAGATTTTGATCTATCATTTTGATTGAAGAGTTGAGTGTATTTGAGACGTGATGGATTGGGAACAGCCCATTCCATCAGTGGGGAAACTCTGCAAAATAAAATCATTCAGCCCCTGTTCACACCTGACATTTCCAATAATTTTAAATTATAAAAAATAACTTCAACTTGCTTACACTGAATCTTGACTAGTAATTGACATTGATCGGTTTTGAGATGGAGGAATCCCTTGAAATTGAGCTACTGATTGCTGCTGCTGCTGCTGCTGCTGCTGCTGCTGCTGCTGCTGCTGCTGAATCAGTACTAAAATGAAACATTAAAAGCAATAATTCAAAGTTAGTGGTGAGTCTAGAATTCAATTCACTTACATTGAGGATCGTAACTAAGTGGTAAAGTAGCCGGTGGTACAGCCATGGGCATCATCGGTTGCGTTTGGTACATATTCATATTGATGAGAGGCTGTTGATGAATTGGTCCTGACATCCCAGACATCATCGGAGAACTGACTCCACTCATTCCCATTCCAGAGCCAATTAAAGGAGAAACCGATTGCTGAGGCACCATTGGAGCTATTGGTCTCATCTGCATCATCGGTGTTGGTGACATAATACCTGAATTAGATGGGGAGATAATTGGAGTTGACAGAGTCCCTGTTCCTGACAATGAATTCTTCAAACCCGGTGGCAGAACTTGTGGAACTTCGAACCCTTTTAGTTTCATTGTGATTAACTTGCATGCAACGCTAAATTCATTGATGTCCATTTTCCCATCACAATTGACATCTGCCAATGCCCTACAGATAAATAAAAGTTACTTTGATTTCATAATCAGTTTATTATGACTCAATAGATAAGTAAAGTAAAGGCACCATATTTGTCCGAGAACTGGAGGTGGTAAATTAGACTGAAGTAGAAATCCCTTTGCTTGTTCCCCTGTGACAAAGCCTGCAGTTGGTCCAAGTGCATGGAATTGGTCAATATGTCTTGAACGTTCAACAGAAGTTATAATCCAATGATCCATTGTCCTTCTTTTCTATACCTTCCTCTAAATTGATTAAATACGTTCACTTGATTTGAACAAGTTGTGGGTTGAGCTTGACAGTTGATACTACAACTACACTCGACTGTTGACTTATAGAACTATACGTAATCGCAATACCTTGAACATGGTTACACTGGACAGTTATAGTTTTACATATTGAAAATACNATAGAACTATACGTAATCGCAATACCTTGAACATGGTTACACTGGACAGTTATAGTTTTACATATTGAAAATACCGAGTAAGAACATATAAGACACCTTGACCTTACCAAGAACTTCACTTTAGTGATGGAATGGTTGTCAGTCTCCTATCTTCAAAATGTACAGAAACGACTCAATTGTTTAACTTCTGACTTTTTGAATTGTAATATTGTGACTCATGGAGATTGAGATCCAGATTAATTTGATAAATAANATAGAACTATACGTAATCGCAATACCTTGAACATGGTTACACTGGACAGTTATAGTTTTACATATTGAAAATACGGAGTAAGAACATATAAGACACCTTGACCTTACCAAGAACTTCACTTTAGTGATGGAATGATTGTCAGTCTCCTATCTTCAAAATGTACAGAAACGACTCAATTTTTTAACTTCTGACTTTTTGAATTGTAATATTGTGACTCATGGAGATTGAGATCCAGATTAATTTGATAAATAANTTTTAACTTCTGACTTTTTGAATTGTAATATTGTGACTCATGGAGATTGAGATCCAGATTAATTTGATAAATAATTTTTCTTATCTTGGTTGAGAAAAAGGGCGGAACTGCTAAAGTAAAAGTTAGCAGAAGAGAACAAAAGGAAAGGGTTGAGTGAGTAGTTATTGACAGTTCCTGTGGTGAAAGTCAGGAGAGCCAATGCGCCAAAATTCAAATTCACTTCACTTGAACTAAGCACTCACTTTCTCTTTCCCAAGTCTAACGAACAAGAAAGTAAGGAATCCGTCCACTTTCACTAATTTAAACAATATCAATTTCAATTTCAATTTCAATTTATTTCTCACCAATCAAAATCATAAGAGAAGAATTTCTTACTCAAATTTTATTATTCTAAAGTTATGTATTTCATGATTACAAGGTAAGTTCAATATTGATCGAACATTTAGTTTTATTCTTATCAACTAAATTAAGTTAGACTTTCCCAAGGAGGAGTCTACCTCAGACCTTTCACTCATTTTCACCTTAGCCTTTCCTAATGAGCTGTAATTCAAACCCAAGGAATTAATTAATCAGTAAATAAGTTTATATAATTCAGACTCATTAATTAATAACTCAATCTCTTACGTCATTTTTAATGGAACTGATTGTCTTCTCAACATTCTTTAACGTGCTTGGCGGGATATGACGCTTCAGCGTTGATTCAAAACTACCATGTACGACGAGACTCGCAAGGGCAAGTTTAGCATGGGTTCTTAGATTTAAAAAAAGATGTTCAAATTTGTTAAATTTTCAGTAAACAATTAAAAATTTCTAATTATAAAACCACTTACCGTGTTTCTAAACTACCCTCTTGTAAAAATTTTATCAGCATTGGTAACAATTTATTTGGATTCTGATGTAGCACACGTTCAGGCCCGAGTTGTTCTACAAGAACTCTGGTGACATGAGCCGTTGTCGCACGAACTACAGTGTTACGATGTCTACAACAAAGTAAACAATGTTAATTGTGTTTTATGTTTAATTATTGTGAACATGGTTAACAGTGAAGGAATGTTATACTTTGATCCGTAGTTTTCTAGTGGAGTTATAGCCTTCGCCGGTGTTACGTGTTTTACCATAGCCTCGAGAGCAGCCATACTTGCATCACGAATAAATTTATTCGTATCTGCTGTTTTATCCAGAAGTTTTTCAGCAATTTTTTCACAATCCTGTAATAAAATCATAAATCCTTATAAAAATTTGAAGATTTAACAAGATAATAAGATAATAACAAGATTTTTTACCTGTTCCATCGACTTTCCCAAATTCACAAAGAGATCTTCAAAAAAGAGACACGCTGCTCGTGTTACTTGTGTTCGCAAGTTGGATAAGTGAAGAATAGCTGTTCGATTGATAGTAGGAAGTTCTGATTTTATGTAATCTTGATGGTGACGAAGAAGTCGCGATAAAATCCCAAATCCATCCACAGTGATCTCCCTAAAATTTGTCAAAAATCAAAATCAACTTACAATAATGGAATAATGTAAAAAAAAAATGTTTTTTTGTTGCTAACTANAATTTGTCAAAAATCAAAATCAACTTACAATAATGGAATAATGTAAAAAAAAAATGTTTTTTTGTTGCTAACTAGTGTTTACCATTCTGTAGAACCCAGTTGACCCAGGGCCTGTGACAAATTATTCTTTGGAGAATCATTTGACCTTGAAGTTGCTGGGAGTAAGTGACTGCTACTACTACNAATTTGTCAAAAATCAAAATCAACTTACAATAATGGAATAATGTAAAAAAAAAATGTTTTTTTGTTGCTAACTAAGTGTTTACCATTCTGTAGAACCCAGTTGACCCAGTGCCTGTGACAAATTATTCTTTGGAGAATCATTTGACCTTGAAGTTGCTGGGAGTAAGTGACTGCTACTACTACTCTTTGAAGGTACCAACCGACCTGTCACAGTGTCACGAGACTTGGCTTTCCTTGGTGGAATTTTAGTAGGACAAGATTTCTTCAACCAATCCGAGTGTTCAATACTCGAAGCACTGGAGGCAGTAGTAGTAAAAGTTCCTGGGACAGCCATTGGAATTGGCGTAACAGAACCACTTCGTCCTGTCTGAGTAGGAAGAGAAGCGACAGAGGTTCTAGAAGATCTAGCCATAATTGGTTTTCGTATGACAAACGGTGAATTATTTCCAACATCCGGATCACTTTGACTTGAAATTGATGGAGTAGAACGTTGAGGGAAGACAGGGACATCATTATCAGGAACAGGACTTTTGGAAGAAATACTTTCAGTAGGAGAAACAACCTAAGGGCAACGTACAAATCTCAATAATAATAATTATTCTCATGTTTCCTGAGTACCAACTGATTACAGTGATACTTCTTGATTTTCTATATAAATGATGACTTACTCTAACACTTTTGAGACTACTGACACCAGAGTCTCGATCTCTGCTAATTGAAGTCTTAGCTCCCACGTAATCATCATTCAAGTGAAAGTCATCGACATCCGCAAGTGAACGTTCGTAATTCCGCTCCAGTTCCTGAAGTTGATATTCAGATAATTTCCCATGGGCGAGCTCATCTTTCTCATAAACAAGACTATCTCGACGCTTCTGATGTAAAACTTTCAAATTCACATACATATTTTAGTCAATGAGACGAAAGGGACTCTTTTCTTTTTATAAAGGCAGCACAGCAGCGTTACAAAAAAAAAAACTTCGAAGAAAGCAAGGAAAGTTGGAAAATAATTGAAAGCAAAAATTAAATAAGCGCGACACAATAAGCAATAAGTGGCATAACAACAATGATTTAAAAATTTAAGAGGCAAAAAAAAATCATTACCTTCGTGTTGTTTTGAATATCCGGTGGCTTGAGTTATCCCAGTGACCGAACCCTAATAAAAATAATGGAAGTTATTTAAAATTCATAAAGCATGCAGTATTAATTCCAACACGAGCGAAATTTATAATGGCGAATGGGCAACGAATAAAAAAACCAAGAAGTAAAAAGCTATTTTTATAGATGTTTTTCATAAATTTATTGTTTTTTTTTTTTTGCAAATTTGGAAAAATCCGGTATTGCTTTTGCATTAATTTTGAAAGGTTATTGACCACTTTCAGAACACCCACCACTTAATGAACACTTAATGATTTTCATTGTTTATCGTAATAAGGAAACGGATTTTGTCCTTATACCGTTCAACGATTATTAAGTGCACGAAACAAGAAGTTATCATATTAAAAGTGAAAGTGACAAGTGAAAGCTATTTCACTTTAATAACTTATTCGTGTCTATCGGATGACCTCATATTTTCCCCTCAGTAAGAAATATTTTCGAATGAGGTTAAGTGTATTGTATATTCAACTATTCAACTCCTGGATTCAGCACAGTACATGCAACAAAAAATAGTACGTTATAAAAAAACGAGAAATTTTTTTTGTAACTGCTGGAGAAAGTTATATGTGTTACTTTCACTTGAGACTTTCCTCAATAATTATCTTATTACTGCGTGTTTCATAATCTAAAAAAGAAAATTAAACTTGGAGCAAAGTTACCCAAGGGGGGTGGTTTTTTTGTTGTTTAGTTTTTGCTCTAGTTTTGTCTCTTATTACATGTTTTAATAATTTATCTCCTGCCCATGAACCAGTTTCGTAAAATTATTTCCAATTTCAAAATTCAATTTCCAATAATCAACAATAATTCAGCGTTAAAAATAATTTGATTCAAAATGAAAAAATTGTACCGTGTTTGATGATTTTCGACGACTTCTATCTGAACTTGACCTGTATAGTCAAAATTATCACCAATTAGAATACTAAATTTCTGGATTGATTAGTCAAAAAAATTTTTTAATTTATAAATTTTATATAAAATATTACCTGTCTGTACTTAAGTCAGAGTATCCAGCACCATGTAAAATCCATAAAATATCAGCACCAAATTCCGTTTTACTTAAAATTGGATCTAATGTCAATCCTGTCTCCACTTGTTCTAGGTACATCTTTGATAATTGTTTTGAAGGTAGTACTAATCCATAATCAATTAAACCATTAGGTGATGGCGACGGAAGTAATCGCCGAGAAACACGGGCTGAAACAGCTGAACTTGGATTACCCGTTGTAGCCAACGGCCTAAAGTAATCAATAGAAAACAATCAATCATTCATCATTTTCTAAACCATACTTTCATTATTATTAATTTTGGAATTTTTTCAGATTAATTCTTATGAAAAACGAACCTAACAACGTGACTTTGGAGGGTTATTATGTAATGAAATGAGTAACCTAAACCATTTTGATATTTTTTTGTACATGTTACTGACATTTATTTTACCAGACAATGAAAATGTATCAGTTACCTTACCTATTTTGCTCAATTACTTCTCGAAGAAAAGGCATTGCTATTCCAGGACCAAGGACATGAGCTACTACTGCTAAACATTCTATCGCTGATTGGCGAATTCGTCTCTTTGGATTCCAAAGACATCGACAGACCTGGAAATGTCAAACAAAAACTACATGTAACCACCTTCATAAGTCAATAAGACTGACAGATTGACGTAAATTGAAACAGCAAGACACTAAAAATGTTAGATTTTTAACAATGTTTTATTTTTGTTCATTCATCAATTTCCCAATAACTCCAAAGTGACTTGGAAATTCGTATTTAGTCTGTCATTTTATTAATGTAATGACAACGCCTTTGTACTTTGGATTTATAAAATTTTGATCAAAATTACTAAAAAATTTNGAAACAGCAAGACACTAAAAATGTTAGATTTTTAACAATGTTTTATTTTTGTTCATTCATCAATTTCCCAATAACTCCAAAGTGACTTGGAAATTCGTATTTAGTCTGTAATTTTATTAATGTAATGACAACGCCTTTGTACTTTGGATTTATAAAATTTTGATCAAAATTACTAAAAAATTTATCTAAATATGACTAAAATATTAGGGTTTTGATAGAAAAAAATGATAAAGCATTGTTTTAAATAATCGCAAACAGTTAAACTGAACGAGATTATACGATTATTGTGTCTGTCAGGCGCCACCCATGTAAATTTTATTATTAATTTTTATTCCTTTCCTTACCCCTTCTGCAATTTTTTCTAAATCAAAATCATCTCTTGGGAATGTGAGTAATCCATAAGTCAGTCCATCAATAGCGGCTGGTTTCCGCTTCATATTATTTGAATTGATAATAAAAATGAGGTCATCAGCGACAAGTGATGGACCAGCTCCTTGTATGAGTTTACCCAATGTTAGAGCTGACTCAGGTGACCTTGATTCTCCAATCAATGTACACAATTTCTTTAGAAGTGGTAAAAGATCAAGGTTATACTCATAAGGTTGGAGCTCTCGGAGCCTGTCACCAAAGAGACTGATTGTCGTCAGTGTTGAAAGTTGTGATCGGAGTGTTGTGAGAGAGTTGGTCATTTCCTGTACCATTGTAGCAAAATTCGATGGTGGTATTGATCTTAGAGACTTCATAATCGTCGATGAGTCCATCTGTAACAAATTTTATATAGAAAAAAAAANTGGTGGTATTGATCTTAGAGACTTCATAATCGTCGATGAGTCCATCTGTAACAAATTTTATATAGAAAAAAAAAAGTTCCAAAATTTCATACTTCATTCATTTATAGACTTGAAGCTAAAAGTTAACAAGATTAATAGCNAAAAAAAAAAGTTCCAAAATTTCATACTTCATTCATTTATAGACTTGAAGCTAAAAGTTAACAAGATTAATAGCTAACTTGGCATTGAGAATTGATTAGACTCATCAAGATTAATCCCATTTCTTGGGTTTTAATTAAGCCTTTTAAATGAAAGCTTTCTGAGTAAATGGAATCGATATAAAAAAAATTAAAAAAAAAAGTCGCTTCGTTCGCTAACAAAACTAAATGTATATTTTTGTCAAAATTCAACTTTTATGATTTGACTTGCAAATATAAATTACAAAAACCCAACTTTAATATCCTTTACTTGGAGAAAGTACTTTTCTAAAACTTTCTTTTTTAATTTTGGAAGTGAAAGTTTAAAATATAATTTGCCCTTGTTATGTCTCCTGGCTATAACATTTATTGGTTTGAGTTGCCAGGGTGGTCAATACTTTCTCTAAAAAATTTTTTTTTCAACCTTGAAAGATATGGAAATTACATTCACAAGTTACTACATAATACTAAACTTTGTGTCAAATGGTAAAATGAGTGATGAAGACCAATCAGAACCATTCATAGTACTTTTCTAGATTAAAAATATTTTTACTCAAAACCTATCAATTAAATTTTATGGTGAAAGTTGGTTTGGAGAAAGTTAGGACTCCACGAGGCATAACAAAAAAAATTCTTAGAAAATATTTGATTACAGACTGTACATCTAAACAATTTATAGCCATTCAAGTATGTATTCAAATTACGAATTCATTATTTTCTTTTTCACGATAGCTCCTGTCTTGTTTTTGATTTTCTTAATAGTAATCCCAAATAACCTTTAACCTACAACTTTCTTGTAGTATCTTTAACAAGGACTAAACAGTATCAGGTAGGTTAGGTTAATAATGGTTCTTACAAAAAAAAAGTACATTTCCGGACGAATTTTTTCAAGAAAACTAGAAAATTTTACATACAGGGTACTTCATCAATATTTTCACTCACTTCTATTTCCACCATAACTCCTCCCACTAACTCATGTCGACGCTTATAATATGAGCGATACAGAGACCCAAATAATACAAAAAATTAGTGAGTAACCGCTCACTTATACGTCAAACTATACATTATTCACTTTGCTAATTTCTTTTCCTATTCGGATTCAATTCTCATAGCATTTTGCATCTGTTTTTCTGCTTCATCAAGTGAAGTGAAGAGGATTAAGCGATTTAAGTGACATAAGATTTGTAATAAATACGTGTTAGTCAGTTTTTAGAATATGCATTGGTTAACCCACGCCATGGCCCACGCCCACGACATGACAAAATGACGTCAAGTGAAAGTATGCTTTTTAAGGAAAAGAAATGCTAAAGCACCCTGTATGTTAATAATTTACTAGGTTATGTGCTCAATTTGATTTATTTTCAACTTTTGGTATTTGAAAATGATTTTCACGACCACTGACACACTTTCACTTGAAAAATTGGGTTGGGTTTGATATACTTTTGACAAGCTTTGAGTAAATCTCTGTACCTATTGTTTGAAAAGAAAGTAAAAATAAATGAGTGAAAGACACGGAAAAGTCTCGTTAGCTTTCAACACGACTCCCTACGTCATTAATTCTATGACTCGTCGATTTCAAATTTCATTTGAAAATCCTTATATTTAGTCATAAAATTTCATCTTTTTGTTTGATTTACTACTTCCGTAGTTCTTAAAAGTCATTACTAAAAGCAATATTTAATAAAAGAGAAAGTGTAAGAATGAAAGGAAGAAAGCAAGGTGCTGGACATACAAATCCAAATTCACATAAGAAATAATCTTTAGTGGTTATGTATTAATTACTTACAAGAAAATACATACATTAGTTCTGTATTCTCAGCTCTCAGGTGAAAAAAAAAGAAAAAGTTAAAATAAATTTTTTAGCCGAAAAAAAATTTTTTTTTTTTTTGGAGAAAGTAAAAAAAAATTTTTTTTTTTTTTTTGTTTCTTACCTCTGATGAATCCAAAATTTCTTTAAATTCTTCACTTGATGTGTAATGTAAATGCTTTTCTTGCCAACTAAGTACCAATTCTTGTCTTGATTGGAGACGAATCAAATCTTCAATTTCATCATCAGGAAAATTTTCATCTCTAATTTCTGATGTAGTCCTTCCAGTTTCTCTTTCTGGAGTAAAAGAAACCCGTCTACTTCCGGTTTCCTTTTGATTACTCTCTTCATAAAGATGAAGTTTTGAAGAGAAAGAATCTCTCGGTGACTTTCTTCCTGATCCATTATTATTTTCTCCTTCTGATAACTCTTCCGTAGGGGTAAGTAATCCAAGTCTTTCCTTTGCATGTGATATGGTTGGTGAGTGATAGACCGGAAGTGGTGGGTAAGCCAATTGTCTTTTTTCTAAATCATCCGGCTCACTGTCAGATTCTGATTGACCATTGTCCACTTCATCACGAATATCAATAAATTCTGTATCTTCTCCTAGATCATCACCTCCTTCACTTTCGTCACTGTACATGAGTCGATGAACTTCGATTGCTACAGAAGAGTCGGCCATACTTTACTTCCTTGCTGAGCTGAGTAGTTATTAAACTTTTAGGTTACTTTGATACTATTGGTAGATCTAGTAGATGAATGTCATGATGAGAACAACGATGGGATTGTCAGACTGTCACTGACAGGAAAAACTTTCACTCTCCTCTCACCAAACTCAACTTGAATACTGAAGAGAAAACAAAACTTTCTTTGGTTATTTAAACAGAGGAACAAAGCATGAATATAGGTTTAGAAATTGCGAAATAGAAATACAGAATCAATATTATTCTACAACTTCTTACTTTCCTACCTCTGCAAAACCGTTCTGTCATAATTCCATCAATAGGAGTTTTGTTTTAAACTATCAAAAAATTTTATACTTATTTTAAGAAAAATTTCGTAAACACTTCACCATTTAAGAAAATAATGAAATTATTGTTGAATTTAAAGAACTAGATCCGTTCACCTATCGTTTTGATGAACGTAGTCAATAATATCAAATTTATTCTTCAGGGTCAAGGTTTCTTTGATTCAAGGTTACGGAAACTTTTTTTTTTTTTATACAAATATGCTAGAAACGTTATTCATGAGTTTCCAGGGTAACTTTTAAATTCTAAATTTTTTGGATTTCTGAATCGGACCTGCCGACAGGTCCCGCGGAAGCCTCCAAAATCGTATTCGAATTTCTTCCAAAAAACTCTTTTTATTGAAAAAAAAATTTTTTTTTAATTTTAGAATAATTATTATTGGAAATTTGACTAAATACTCTTAGCAACCATACTAAGATAATTTTTGTCTTGAGACTTGTCACTTCAGCAGCGCGAGAGGAAAAATCGATTTGAATTCAAAAATTAAAAAATTAAAAAATTTTGTTTCACAAAATTTCAAATTTTTTTTAGATTTTTTCTTTATTTTTTGATTAGGTAAAGTATAAAGTTAAAAGAAACAGTGACATAATTACATAATACTAGTTAAAAAGGCTCCATCGCTCCAAGTCATAATAAACAAGAAAGTGGTTTAAAGTTTCAAGCTAGTACGTATGAAACTACTGGATGAGGTATGATATAATAATAAGGTAATCGTTTAATGAATCTGCAGAAAAATTTTGAATTTCTTTGANATAAAGTTAAAAGAAACAGTGACATAATTACATAATACTAGTTAAAAAGGCTCCATCGCTCCAAGTCATAATAAATAAGAAAGTGGTTTAAAGTTTCAAGCTAGTACGTATGAAAATACTGGATGAGGTATGATATAATAATAAGGTAATCGTTTAATGAATCTGCAGAAAAATTTTGAATTTCTTTGATTCTTTGTAAATTTGATAGTGAATTTGGAAGAATTATGACCTACAACATGGCGATCATGTCAAGAATTTTTACTAGATTCTTGAAAAATACTGGTCAATCAAAAGTTTCCCCGTTCTACAAAGTTTCGAATGAACAGGGCTATCATCTACTTCGTACGCCTGCACCTGTATTATGTACACCAACTATTATATTTCGTCTTGTATCTAAATCTGTCAATACCCTTGAATCGTATGGGTCACCGCGTTCAAAATTTCCAAAATATAAATTCCTGATTCCTCCTCTTATCCTAGCTGCTTTAGGAATTACAAAAGTCTATCTCTCCACTCCAAAGAAACATGGTATTGATAGAATTTATTATTTCTTACATAGCTTTCCATCTTACTATTACTATGCCTAAATTTTAATTTCATAACATTTAGCCGAAGAATTATTGTATGCTGCTCTAAAAAACAAAGCGAGTGAAATGCGCCTATTGGTGAAAATTGGTGAGGTTGACGTCAACTCTAGACATCGACTTGGGTGGACACCATTAATGGTAAATCATTGATGATAATCAAACAATTCTCTACTCAGAATTTAAGTAATGTATTTAGCGGAACATAACTAGGTCGCTTCTGTGAACAGCAACTATGAAGCAGTAAAAGCTTTACTTGAACTTGGAGCAGATCCAGATCTAAAGGAAGAATTCACTTCAACCTATTTAATGGCAAAATCTCTACATACTGATAGAATTATAGGTAAGTTTGTCTTCAAAAAATTACTTAATTCTAATTCTAATTGGTAAATTTAATTTAAAGTATTGAATTGACGTTGCTTTTCCAGTCCATCTCGATCGGGAGGATGAGTTCAGTGACCGACTAAGAGCTGATACAAATTTCAAAGGATGTACAGCACTGCATTATGCATGTCTCGCAGATGACTTTAGTATTGTCAAGTTATTGCTTGAGAATGGAGCTAATCCATCAATTTTGAACGACGCTGGTCATCTGGCTTCAAATTATGTCAAAAGCCCAGAGATTAAGTCTCTCTTCATCAAGCATACAGCAATTGTAAATTTTATATAAAATCTGATTATGTAAAAAAACGTAATTACACATGCTTCTCTAGTACGAAGAAAAGCGAAAGGAAAAAGAAGCAGAAGAAAGACGAAAATTTCCATTGGAGCAGCGTATCAAGGAGTACCTGGTAGGCCAAGAAGGAGCAATTACTACAGTTTCTAGCGGTATATTTTTTGCAACACTTAAGTTTATAGTAAGTCTATTGTTATAAACGTTTTTCTTTGCTTTAGCAATTCGTAGAAAAGAAAATGGTTGGACTGACGATAACCATCCACTAGTATTTTTGTTCTTGGGCTCATCGGGAATCGGTAAAACTGAATTAGCCAAGCAAATTGCAAACTATTTGTACAAGAATAACAAAAGCGCATTTATACGAATTGACATGTCTGAATACCAAGAGAAGCATTCCGTAAGTTTGTTAGAGCGCAACTAATTGTGAGTTTATTAATAGTCGAAATTTTGATTGTTTTATAAGGTCGCAAGATTTATTGGTAGTCCACCAGGATATGTGGGACATGAGGAAGGTGGACAACTCACAAAGCGTTTGAAAAAGTGTCCCAACGCTGTTGTACTCTTTGACGAAGTAGAGAAGGCACATCCAGACGTCCTCACTGTCCTTTTGCAACTATTTGATGAAGTTTGTTTTCAATCCTTAGTAGTTAGTAGTATGTGTCAACAATCAATCAATATCTGTTGTTTTACATAGGGAAGAATGACTGACGGACAGGGAAAGACAATTGAATGCAAAGGAGCAATATTTGTGATGGTAAATTTAAATTATTTTATAAATTCTGAGAGACATTTGAAACGTGTGCTTGAATTTGTATTCTAGACTTCGAATTTAGCAAGTGAAGAAATTGCAGAGCACGCTCTGCAGCTAAGAGAAGAGGCTGAGCGCGTCAGTCGAGATCGATATGCTGGAAAGATTGGTAACATCATTTTAAATTTAAGTTGTAAGGTTGTTGAGTTTTGAAACATTTTATTATCTAATCAAAGATGATTGTGAACTTTCGGAAAAAATTACAATTTCGTCAAAGTTCAAAGAAAATGTGGTAAGAAAAATTCTCAAGAAGCATTTCCAACGTGACGAATTTCTTGGACGAATCAATGAGATTGTCTACTTCCTCCCATTTACGAAATCAGAATTGATTCAACTTGTTACCAAAGAGCTCCAATTTTGGGCTGGCAAGGCACAAGTGAAACAGAACATTGAACTGAAGGTAATTACTTATAATTTTATCAAGGTTTATCAGTAACGCTCTGTTTTATTAATTGTTACAGTGGGACAATCATGTATTGGAAGCTTTGTCAGATGGATACAATGTTCACTACGGTGCTCGCTCAATCAAGCATGAAGTGGAGAGACGAGTCATCAATCAGTTGGCTTTAGCTCATGAACACCAACAATTAATCCCAAAATCAACAATTTATATCACAGCAGAAGAGACAGAAACTACCTCAGGTGAAGAAACCTCAGTCATTAAACTAAAAATTAGAGTCAATGGAGATAGACTGATAGATTTGGAGAATCCTCTCAAACCTACATTTACAAACTTCTCTTGAAGTACCTGTACCAAATTTTTTTGTATGGTAAATAATTACTGACCGGTACTCCTATAATAAATGATCTGTGTTTTTTTTAGTTTTTCCAGTCTATATCTTCAAAGAGCCACATTTGTGACTCATTGTGACTGTCACAAAGTACTAGAGTCAAGCTCTCACCTAATGTCTTAGATGGTAAATCCAAACATTTCCCACTGGGGAGATGAGTCACATGGTGGAAAGTTTTGTCATACTTCCATCGCTGACGTTCCAAAGTATTACAAGCCATAATTCTCACTTCATTTTCAGAACTTTTAAACTCAGGTGCATCGAGACAGACGGAATCGTCAGTTTTGATGTATCCATCTGGTGTCATTACAAATATTTGTGGTGGGTAGAGTTCAAGGATACATGTGTGAAGAGTAGCTTGACCATATGGTTGACTAAATGTCTTCGCTTTTGGTGACTGTAGACATGTACGGGATTTTTTGTTTCGAATTTTCCCAACGAAACGATCATGAGCTGGGAAGAAATGAGAAGGCCAAATATTTTCCAAGTACCATTCAAACGTCTTGCATTTTAGCTTCTGACGAAGTTCTACTCGGCGCTCGACTGATTGGTTCACAGCTTGCGCCGCCACTTCTATGTAAATTAGTAAAAAATTTTAATACTTTTTTTTTTTAATTTTCTAGAAATTTGTTCGAGTTCATTTTTACCTGGATGAATTTTGAAGTAAAAATTTTTCCATTCATCCATCCATACGAGAGCAACACGAGCTAAGTTTGAGTGCAGAATGTCACCAACCCCACGGGGAAACGTATAAGGGCTAGATTTTCGAAACAAATGAGCAACATGACTACAAGGGTGGATGTCCAACGATGCTCCACACATCCAACCCTATTTGTCACCAAAAGGTAAGATTACTAAATCCAAATTATTACCCAAAATTCACTTACTCTAAATGAAATTTCAATATTTTCTCCACCCCAGATCTCCATTTGTTCATCATAGGAACCAAGATCGTAGAAGAATTTCTTATCAATTGCAAACAGACCCCCAGCGATGACCGGTGTGCTGGTAATTCAATTCATTACTAACCTAACAACATTTTCACCCTTTAATGTCTCTAGTGTTATTATTACCTAAAAGGCGTCGTTGGATTAGGTTGTCGTTGAGCAATGAGATCAGACGACAGTGAAAACCATCGAAAATGTAATTGCCAATTAATACCACCTTGGTGGAGCTCGAAACTTCTCACATATTGAAAAGTTTCATCGTTTATTATGTCAATTACAGGACTAACGATGGAATTCCTTTTTGTTTGAATTCGAGACAGAAGCGGTTCCAGCCATCCTAAATTCAATGTAAAAATCAAGATAATTTTTTAGTGAACTCAGCATAAGGTCTGGAGTTTCAGTGTCAGATTTTCTTACTCTCAGTACATTCACAGTGAGCGTCTAAAAATGTGAGAACCTGACCAATCGCTTCTTTTGCACCTAGTAGTCGGGCTTTGATAAGTCCTATACGACTTTTGGATCGAATTATCCGAACTGAAACTGGAAGCAAAGCCACATGGGATTCCAAAGGAGCCAATAAGAACTCTAGAAAATCAACAGATTTATCAATCTTAAATAGGGTAAGTTTTGTTACTAATTGTTAAATTTACTTCTTTGACTAGCATCATCAACTAGAATCACTTCAGCGAGTGCTTCTCTTGGTGAGCGATTGATAACAGAGTAAAGTGTCCTGAGAAGTGTACTCCAAGCTTCATTGTGGAACACAATTATGACTGAAGTAGTAGGAAGTGGACTTTTGTATATCAAGTCTTGACATTGCTTCCGACGAACATCTGGTAGCGTTCTATTCAGTGGTATTCGATCACTGGCCATGATATTATAGCGATTAACTTGGAATAATTTGTTCATCTTGGGGGATTCAAAGGAAGGGAGTATCACCGCTTCGCCATTTTTACCAGCTTTTGGGTCGGGGTTATACATATTTGCATTGAGTATTTCTGCAAGGAAGATGAAACTTTAACAAACTGCAGGTACCAAGGTAGGAAAAAAAATTTTTACTGATTGTTGTACTAATTTCTTACCATCAGTCAAATTTTCACTGTGTAGCCAAGGCAAACTATTGCCTTGGTAGTAACCAATCACAACGTGGATGTCACGAGGATTTCGCAAATCACGTGCTTTCGAATACTTTCCACGGATTGGTTCGTAACTAAAAATATAGACGAATGACTTTTTATAATAATATTCTTAAAATTAAAATCTACATATAGATAGAATGGGGCTTTACCTGTGATTTTGATTTCCAAAATTCTTAACAATTTTACAAAATCCGAAGAGTCCAATACCGAAAGCTAGTAAGAAGTATACAACCCGTCGCTTCATGCGGTGTGACATGTTTTCTTGCACTGGCAGAATCTTGTTATTTCCTTTTAAAATCCTAAAGGTTGTAAAACCAATGAAGATATTGAAGATTAGTCATGTTAAGGACTCTCTGTCAATGACCCCGTTTGAGATCGTGTGAAACTCAAGACTGGAAGTTAATTTTTGTTTTCAACAATGGAACTCATTGATAAGTCGGTAGAAGATGAAAAGAGACAAAACGAAAAGGAAATTAGGATTACTTTTTGCAACAACTTCCCTTCTATTATCCCAAATCCGATTGGCTCTTTATTACTCTTGTTACTTACAAGTGCAGTGGTTGGAAACTCACCCACGCGAATCATTAAAATACTCTGGTAGAATTTTTTTTTTGCAAATTGACTATAGGCTATTGTTATGGGTTTAAAATCTTCTTAACTACTTTTGGTAGGGGAAAAGATATTGATTTTGACATAAGTTTTTATAAAAACTGAACTAAAATTCCTGAAAATTTTACTTCTCTGAACCATACCTATGATATAACAATGTTATCCACAACAATCACAAGAATTATTAACTGTCTGCTTTCTTCACAGGTGAGTTTTACAGTGATGAATCTCCTTAGGCTCTCACATAATCCATTGTTGTGGGAGATCTGTTATCTCTTTGAACAAGTATATACTCTGGCCCTGGGGCTGGATGAAAAGTATACGGGTGAATTCTATAAGAATTTTTAAACATCATACGTAACAATGGATTCTGTATTGTTGGTTTCAGGTGCTATGGATCAAAGGAAAAGATAACGGAACTATGCATGTAATTAGCGGATGCCATTTTTGTCATTGGATTGATTTATGGTTGAAGCAATCCAATATATTCACACGATAACTTCATGTGTTTCAGGTTAGTAGATTGTTTTATATTCAATTTTAAATTAAGAATTCAATTAAAAATAGAGATTACGAACAATGATTATTGCACCATATGTCAAAGGTTAATTCCTAATGTTTCATTTTGTTGTTACTACTGTTACAGATGAAAAACTTTTCCAATCCATATTGCCTCAATAGATTCACATCAGCATCATTCAAACTTCGTTCTAGAAGTGGTGAGGAATCGGAGTCTGAAATTGTGTATGGAAGAGACAATGGAGGAAGGTCAAGGTCAAAGACGTCATCATCCGATGACGGTTCATCAAAAATGCCAACCTTTTGTCGTGTTATAGCTTCACCATCACCTTTAAATGAGTTGGGATGTCCAATATTTTCAATTGATTGATTTTCAAATTTTGAACTTAATTCTGTGGCTACTAAGCTCCATCGGCGACAGAGGTTTGGGTCAGAGGTAATTGCTCGAAATGGTTCTGGAAGCTGTCGTCTGAGCGGAATCTTTGCGTAGAAACTTGTTTTCGAAACTTTCGTCTCTTCGGGATGCGAATGTTCCATCGGATGCAATGAAATGGGTTCACTAGAACAAAAAAGAAAACAATAGAAAAATCGAACAAACTGGGTCTACAAGCAACAAAAGCAATACGAAATTAAGCAAAGGTAAAGTTTCAAGACTCATCAAAAATGTGGACCAAATGACCTTAATTTTTTTTTATAATTTCACTGAACAAAACTGAAATAAGTTTGGATGGCACTTACGCTGAAGAGCAGTAAGATGCAATAGCCTTGCGTCTTTTTTGCTTTTCACCTTTATTTTTTGCTTCCAGCGCTGTTTGAAAAATGTCAGGCTCAATTGACATAGAGGATATGACTCCACTCCCAAGGTCAACCAGAATTGGAGTACGTTCTTGTACAAATTGTTGAAACATTTGAGAATGTGTGAAGACATGCTTCAAAAATGATCGTCTGGAGGCTTTTGAATGACGAATGAATCTGTTCTCAAATAAGGTAAAAAATAAACAATTAAAAATAATCAGTAATTGATATGATCACTAATCAAAGAATGAATGATTTCTTACCTAGCAGTATCAAAATCAATTCTTTCCATTTTAGTAAACCCTGCTTCATATTTTCCAAGGAGTTTTACAAAAACCTTGAGAAATGAACGAGCAAGGTCATTCCCAGTTGCTTCATTTTTAACCAATCGTTTTTTTAATTTGGAAATAAGTCCAGTAGGTAATGACTTGAGATCCTGTGGGAATGGACTTGTTACAGTGTCCGTATCTGTATCAATATGAACATACTCAGTCGGAGTATGAGATCCTTGTCTCCATTGGTAAAAAACTGCGTCTTGAACACCAATAATGAAAGGCATTGGTGCATCAAGACAATCTGACATGGTTACTGGGAGTACAGGAACAAAAATATGTTGCCAGTGACAAGGATAGAGAATTGCATTACATGCAACTGAAATTGAACTTAATCTTGATAGTTTCGATGAAGTTACTACTATCCTTCGTTCTGCGAGGAGTGAAGCAAAGATGAGTATCATAGATTTTGGAGTAAAGAAATTATAAAAATCAGACAAACATCTCTAGAATAGAAAAGAAAATAATTAACAACTTAATGATAAAATTATTATTGAGATTTCATAACTTCTGGTTATGACTCACATTATCTAAAGTACTGGGTAATACTGCGTTGTTTGGTAGTGGAAACATGAGCTGTGGCACAATTGGATTAGTTTGAATATTTTCATTGTTGACCTCTGAAGAGGAAAGTGATTCATTGTTAACACGAGTCATAACTGGGGTCAAAGAAGCTGTAGTTGAAGTGCATTGATAAAGCTGCTGTAGAATTGAATTCATTGCTTCAGTATCAGTATCAGGAAGAAGAGAGACATTGTTGTTAGTAGAAGTATCCAAAATTCGATAAAATATTTTCTCAGCATATGGGATGTAGGATAAGAAAATGGTTGATATGACGGAATTAGTTTTAACCTCACATTGTTGTCGACAGTAACCAAAAAGCCATTTTCCATCTGTGTCAATCCGGACATATGTGAAGTGTTCGATGTTTCCGGATGTTCTATAAAAGCAAAAAAAAAAAACTTTTTAANGCCATTTTCCATCTGTGTCAATCCGGACATATGTGAAGTGTTCGATGTTTCCGGATGTTCTATAAAAGCAAAAAACCAAACTTTTTAGCAACATCGCATAATATCAAACTAATAATCAAAACTTACTCTTTAGTATCAACCGGAAATGCAAATTTCCCATCGTTTTTTATAATCTCAGTCTCATCTGCTTCAAATGGGAAACTATAGACAAGTTTCGGTGAGTCATTAATAAAAGTTAAATCCTTTTCCAAAACGATATACTGTTCGAAATTGGTTCTCAAACTGTTTCGATTCCTTTAAATTTGCAAAAAAAAAAAAAAAAACATTTCATAAGTTTCTACTAGTTTGAAATTTTTGCAAAAAAAAAAATTTTTTTTTTTGTTTTTGCTTACCTGATACGAGGAGTCATGACCAAATTTGTAGTATTGTTAATCATGTGGTGACCCAGTTTAGCTAACCACATAAAAAATTGAGTGTACTGTAAGCTTATTGAACCTGTTAAATTTCTCGAATTTTAGACCTTACCAACCACACCCTACCTCAACTAAAATAGACAAAAAAAGGTTCAAAAAACTTGTAAAATTTCTATTGTTTCAACCTATGTAATTGTTTGAGTCTTGAGACTTGAGAGTTCTGTCTTGTTACCGAAACTAATAGCAAATGAGTCAGAACCAACAAAAATGTGAGATTAACTGGTGGTCTCTCTATCAGTTGAAATATGAATATTGTCGATGATGGTGCGGTTAAGTGCTAAGTATGATTACTCAGACTTAGAGCTCCAATGACGCGAGGAAATTACGACGACACCTTGTGTTATCTGCTCCTCTGGCTCTCTATCCAATCACAAATAACTTACAAACATGATGAATAATAATATAGCCAATCCAGTACTTACTACTAAACCATAGCTTCATCATTCCACAAACTACTATAAAAGTAAAAGTTATTCCAAACTTAATAAATTCTGCATGCTTCATTGCAGTTGTTGCAAAAACTCAAGACAAAAGCTACAAGAATGAATAGCAATAATTTTTACATATTTGAAACCTATTACCCTAAAGGTTCGGGTTATAATTATATACCGAGTATTTTTAAGTGATGGGAATAAAAAAATATTATAATCCTTTAGCCAATCATATTCGAGTGATTTATTCGAAAATGATTGGTTGATATTTTTCAATGATTAACATTTAGAATATTGAAATTTTCTAAAAAAATATTAATCATTTTAATTAATTTTAATAACGTCTTTACTCAAATTCGGTTTTTGGCAAGCTGGACATAAGACTCAGCAACAAAAATAGAAGGGATTCAATCAAAGATTTTGGTGCTATTTNTATAATTATATACCGAGTATTTTTAAGTGATGGGAATAAAAAAATATTATAATCCTTTAGCCAATCATATTCGATTGATTTATTCGAAAATGATTGGTTGAAATTTTTCAATGATTAACATTTAGAATATTGAAATTTTCTAAAAAAATATTAATCATTTTAATTAATTTTAATAACGTCTTTACTCAAATTCTGTTTTTGGCAAGCTGGACATAAGACTCAGCAACAAAAATAGAAGGGATTCAATCAAAGATTTTGGTGCTATTTNGGTTTTTGGCAAGCTGGACATAAGACTCAGCAACAAAAATAGAAGGGATTCAATCAAAGATTTTGGTGCTATTTAGCTTATTAACTAATTAATAATCCAAAATGACTGATTTTTTATCTAATAGTTAACTATTTACCTAGAGATTTGGTAAAAAATAAAGGCGCAATAATTAAAAACTAAACTAATGATTTACAATTATGAAATTTTAGTTTTACGAATGAGGTAGAGTTGTTGGATAATTTGAAGAATACTTTTGACCTATGTCACCAACAAAATATCTGACTTACCATAAACCTGCCTGACAACAAAATATGAAGAGTTACTATTGGTTGGGAAGTGATGGTGATGGTGATGATGATGATGAATAATCAGAATATGATTTTAATAATAAGATGCACGACTCATCACACATTTCTTGCTGATTTGCAAAAAAAAAAATATTTGATCCTTGTAACCTAATCGTGACAACCTAATGTGACGGTCGATGGATCATGATTTTGTTTCCATTATTGTTTTGTGTTGTACGTTTTTTTTTNGTGACAACCTAATGTGACGGTCGATGGATCATGATTTTGTTTCCATTATTGTTTTGTGTTGTACGTTTTTTTTTGTTTACGATTAGTAGGTAGAGTTGTTGTTGGCTTGACGACAGTGGTAGCACTAACTGGCACCGCNTTTTTTTTTTGTTTACGATTAGTAGGTAGAGTTGTTGTTGGCTTGACGACAGTGGTAGCACTAACTGGCACCGCTGCAGCAGCATTTTTTTTAAGCATGTTGTGTCAACATTTGTAGAAGAACTTGATGATCCATACTGTTGAGTGTAGGTAGATCAATCCCTAAAGCTTTGGCCATTGTTGTCATGTCCAAACCAAATGATTTTAGTAAATCTTTAAAATCTACTTCTTCTCCTGTTAATGGATTAAGTAATTTTGGACAACTTTTGTTACACTGTGGCCAAGAACATTTTTCAATTAGTCTCATATCACCTGCTGGAAAGCCACCAGGACTTCCACCTTCACCTTTTAACCCACCACCATCACATAAACTAAACCATCGTCGTTGTCGTCTTCTTCGGAGACGATTCTTACTCCGGTCATCTCTAGAACTATGGTTTCTATTATTATTACTACTCCTAAAATTATTTCTATTGTTACTATCATTAGTATTAAAATTAGAGACTTGGTGGGATGGGTTGGTTCTCCTTGACTGTTTTCTTCGTTGTTCATTATTCAAACTTTCTCCATTATTAGAAGAAAGTTGATGATAATGATGAGTATTTTTTCTATTATTGTTCATATTACTCTTTTCTCCATGTAGAGCTCTAGGTTTTTGTTGGTAAGAGAGCTGTGATGAATATGGAAGAACCGGAATTGTCTGATTGAGCTTCCGCCACTGTTGAAATTTCTTCCGTTGACGTCTCCGACGACGTCGTTTCTTATGTTTATTATTGTTGTTGTTATGGTTTCTTCCTCGGTTGTGTCGACGACGATTTCGACGAGATGAATCATTGGAGTCTATTACTTCCGGAAACAAATCTTGAGTAAACCTCATTGCGGAAGAAGTGACATCGAAACCATTATGATTATGACGACGGCGTTTCACACTGTTATCACTTTCTATTCGCTCTGCTTCATTTTCTTCAAGACTAGTTGCTTCTGTCCAGTAATGCTGGGAGGAGTCACTAAAAAATTTTTTAACAATACGTTTAATTAATTTGATCATTTTCTACATCTCCATTTGTCCAGAATTTAATTAGTCTACCTTGACGTAATTGAATTTGACTCTTCGATAATTCCGCCTGACTCCCAACATTTGAGTGCTCGGGGTAAGTAGACAGAGTTAACCTCTACTTGTTTCCANTCGATAATTCCGCCTGACTCCCAACATTTGAGTGCTCGGGGTAAGTAGACAGAGTTAACCTCTACTTGTTTCCAGTCACGATGCGTGAGAACAGTATGAGAAATACAGGAAGGAATCATCAAGGATCTAAAAATTAGATTAAAAATTGAGTAAATNTTCGATAATTCCGCCTGACTCCCAACATTTGAGTGCTCGGGGTAAGTAGACAGAGTTAACCTCTACTTGTTTCCAATCACGATGCGTGAGAACAGTATGAGAAATACAGGAAGGAATCATCAAGGATCTAAAAATTAGATTAAAAATTGAGTAAATTTTTTTTTTGTTAATTTGACAAAGAACGTGTTTGATTTATGATTAATTGCTTACGTTACATTGATGAGACTCTTCTTCAGTTCGTCACCAAGTTTGTAAGCATAATCCCATTCTTCTTTTCGAAATGCAGGTGTCGGGAGATTACTCACAAGCATCTGAGCTTCATCAAATAGCCACTGGAACACGAACAAGGATCCTAAAATTTGAAACAATGACTAAATTTGCAAACAAGTACAAATTGAAAAAAAAACAAGACTCATTTTTGCCAATTTTTTATAGCTATTAGGTCTACCTTTGAGGGTGGGATATAATTTGTATCCAAAGAAACAAGACCATGGCTCTTCTGGATACTCATTCTGACAATTTTCTGGAAGTCTTGAGTTCCATAAGGACATGCCCTTCCTCAAGGAAATCTCAGGTGGACAGAGAATAACATCATTACAATCCCCATTTTCCACAAATGATGGAACATTATCCAAAAACCATCCAGAATCTGCTACACCACGAACCCTAGGATTCTCATCGTCACCAAACTCTTGTCGTAAAAGTGATTCCACATGATCCAAATTCAACATCACCCCCGTCCCACCGGCGCTGTCAATAAAAAAAAAAATTGATTCANTCACCAAACTCTTGTCGTAAAAGTGATTCCACATGATCCAAATTCAACATCACCCCCGTCCCACCGGCGCTGTCAATAAAAAAAAAATTGTTTCCAAACTAATCAATGATTTCTTATTTTCAAAATTATGGATTAGATTTTGCATAAATTGTCTCATGAACATACCTACTTCCTGCCAAAACCAATGTGGATGTGGATCTTAACCCTTCGATACTAATTAAACTTTTGATAACTTCATCTACAATGAGTGCACCCATGAAACTGAATCCATTTCCGGCTGGTTTTGAAACAGTTCCACTCCAAGAGTCACTGGAGCAGTATGGTACAAATCTATTTTATTTTTATATTTAGAAATTATAACATGTAATTGCAAAATTTTATAAATTCCCAGCCATAGAGTCAACATTTTCTTACATGTGATTTGCATTCGACCAATAGGGATTCTCTTGAGGATCGGACGAAAGTATTCCGCCAACTAAATTCATCAATAGAATACACACCTCCAATTATCGTACTTATTATTGATTAATCTAAAATTAATCTAAACCAATTAAGTAATCAAAAAACAATCAAACATACCGTGCCTTGATGAAGGCCAAGTAATCGAACTCATTAGATTTCGTAGCCGGACCCAACGGTTTTGGCAACTTCGATCGTTAAAACAGTACCACCCGCCTGGAATAATCAATGAATTGTCAATATTTGCTAAATTATTAGGAAAAACGAAAAACCCTTTGATACCATTCGACCATTCCCTACCTTCGAGAAATATAATCCAAACATTATTACTTCGGTACGGTGATTTCCGAATGTAGTACCTAGAATATAAAAATAAAAATAAAGTTTAGTCGAGTTCAGATTTGATAAAATAGGTAGTTTCTACAGACAATTGTTGGACAATTGTTGGTAGAATGATAGGCACAATAAATTATGTAGGGGAGGAGTGGTAATAATGTAAATTAAATGAAACAAAGCGAAATTGCCTGAGAAGAAAATCAATTAAGCAAGGACATGAAGGGATTATCATCTTCTATCATCACATCACAGTTACCGCGCCAGAACTAATTTACACCACTTGAATTTCAATATTGTTTTAATTCAATTTCGTCAGTGAACAAAGTTACGGCGATGAATTTAAATTACAACAATTAGATTCAACCTAACGACCCATCATATTATTACTATAAATTAATTATCTCAAAAAGTTCAAATTTCATCAATTAGGCAGAACTCCCTTTACACTTCCTCTCGGTTAATTGTCTATATAACCAAAGAACATTCAAATTCAAAATTTATTATTATCTGTTAGCACATCACATTTTCCCAACAATTAACAATCGCACTTGAAAAAATATTAGAAACAACCGATTAATTCTCACTACTCGATTAGGAAGCAAAAGAAAAAACTGTAAAAAAGTAAATTCTACTAAAATATTTTTTTTTTGTTTTTTAAATTTTTTTCTACGGGAGCCTAGTTTGCAAGTGACAGATTACATTGTTAAAAAACAAAAAAAAAAAACATTTTTTGACATACGAGTTATAAGAATGGTTGCAAAATCCAATAATAATTTTTCTATTGTTATAAATCAATAATAGAAACTGCTTTTTCATTTTAGAACTCAATCCTTTATGTTATTTTTTATCTCTCTTTCCTAAATATTCGAGTGAACAATGATGAAGATTCGAAGCCGCAAATCATGAAATGTGATCGAATTCTCTCAAGCCACTTTTCAAAGTTGGAATTTCAAATGGGATGAAAAAATCAAAGGAAAAGGACCGCTCTTGAGTAAAAAAAAAAAAGTAAAACAAGTCCTTTTCATGCCACCTTGAGAAGATGAAAGGGTACCGCCGAGCATTTATATGTCCATTTTAGAAAATGTTCAGAGAAATGCATGGGGTTTCTCAAAAATAATAGTGATTCAATTCAAAGAATAACAGTTTCAACTATTCAATTCATCCTGTTAGAGTATGGAAATGAACTCTACGTCACTCTCACTCTCGCTGTCACCTCACCATCATCAGGCACATCAGTGATTATTTTCAACGAAAAATTCAAAAGAAAAGACCAATCACCTAGATCATTGTGAATATTTAGTGTTTAGTAAAAGAATTCAATTTGTACAAAAAAAAAACAACAACCTAAATTGCTGAATCAAATTTTATTGAATTTTGAGTAAAAAGGAAAAAAAGAAAGTGGAGAGATAAGAAGGAAGGAGTGAAACGGTTAACTTTTTGACAGAAGCCAATACCTTAACTAAAGTTGTTGCTTCTGTCGGCATTTTTGAGAAAAGTACAAAGTGAGATTTATGGGGAGTGGGGGTGGGGGGGAGTAGAGAACAATAGGTAATGAGACAAAGATGAGTGGGATGACTTACCCGGCTGGCGTGCCGTCGTTACAAGTGATTGATTTATTGGTGAAATGGACAAGGTTGAGACTCTGCTTTTCACCCAAACCAAAAGGTGACCTCTCAATCCGTGACATCGTCTCGGACTCAACATTACTAAATTCACTTACAACTAATTTATCTCCTCTTTCACCGTTTTTTAAATTCCCACTCTTCAATAATTCAGAATTGTCCTTGAGAACTGACACTTTGTCTTCGGCTGACCACCAAAGACCCTTACAAATTAACAACAAAAATTATACGTCTAACCACCTTCTTTTAAAGTAAGTGATTTTTTTTTAAATCTTATAAATTATAAACTTATAAACTTACCTTTGATTCATCCAAATTTATATAATTGGCACTTGACAGTAGTGATAATTGAAGAACCAAATTGATAAGATTTACATACCATATAAGAAAAAAAAAACACTTCATTTTCATTAACTGTTGTGTTGTTATGGTTAGATTCCAGTTAATTTACAATATACCTTGACTACATGTCACAACGTACTATTTTCTAGATTTCATTTGTTGTCTACAGCAAAAAAAAAGTAATAATAATTGACCATTGTTTAGGATTAGATTAACAATAGTTGATTATTGTTAGCTAGAAGGAAGGAAGATCACTTGAGTAGTAAGTAGTGTTATTGAGCACAGTTACGTACCTACGGTTACGTACCTTCCGACTCAAACCCAATCTCTCAACTAAACTTAACTTCATCCAAATTTCACTGACGAGGAAACGGTGCGGTAGTGGTTGCTGCTGGATTTTTTCACCTTTTTAGTTATATAGAAAGAAATTTTTGAGGGTTCCTCCCAAAAAAAAAAAAAAAAGTCCCAAAGGTACCTTTCTCGGTAGAAAGATCTGAAAGTAACCCTTTGACTAGGCTCGGTAGGTAACTTTTTGTCTAATTTTAAGTCTACGGGATACCCCTAGCAGCCTGTTGTTTCTCTTTTTTTTTCTTTTCATGCTCAAGACCAATTAATTATAAAAACTCGTCCCTCCGAAGGGACCAATTTTCCAGTTCTATGATCAGAAGCCTACTATAAATAAAATGGTAGTTAATTTCTAAAGTCCATAATTGGCACTTTTACGTGTATATTCTGCTTGTCAGGAGCTAGACACAAAAGAAGCGATGATCCAATGTATCCTCCTCTAACTAATCCGACGACAACACAAGTATCATCAACATCATCCCATACTAATTATCATCATTTTCTTTAATCATCACATTTGTTCAGACAACCGAAATGAGGAATCATGCATGCTGATCTCACAGAGTCTTTGCCAACACTAACGATACCGCCGATACCGTATTTCATCAGTATTCTATCTCACCTTTACATGTAAATCCTTCTTTCTTACTTATATATTCTTATTTAAGTTGGTTAGGGTTTCATTTAGGTTGAGTTTATACAGGTAGAATTGTTTTCAAACATTAACGAAAAATTTAATAACTTTGCAAAATAATTTGATTGATTATAAATTTCATTTGGTTTCTTCTTTTTTCTCAATGAACACGGTTTTAATTGAATGTTTTAAAGTAAAAATTATTGTCCTTTTGTTAGGATTAAAGTTAATGATGCCGCAGTTGATGATTTGGTCATAGATGTATAGTAGTGTCTATTGTCGGTGAGAATGTGATTGAAATTTAATGGCATATTATTAGAGCTACATGATTGGCCTATAAACGTCTTGTTTGTTATTCCTTACTTCAAAGGTACCGCTTACAATTTATTTCACATTAGGATTAGGAAGTTGTGGAAGAAGGTAAGGTAAAAAACTGTTTTTTTTTCATTAGTTCTTCTTAAGGATGAATTCATCCATAAAACTCAAAACTTTTCATATCATCAATATAATTGAAATTAACTTATAGTCCTTTCAAAAGCGGTCCTCTTCCTGTTTTAAATAATACTTAGCCATCAGAAGATGTAAAATTTAAACCTGTTTTTTTTTTCTCTCCTGAGCCTAATCAGATAAGCTTGTTGACATTTTGACACAATATTAAGAAAAAAAAGTTGAGCTTCCGTAAAGTTTTTGGCAAAGGATAAAGTGTCTGCCGCCAGAAAAAGTTCACCTGGTTCCATTATTATTTTTTTTTGTTTTTTGTTTTTTGATTTTTGTTTTTAAGAAATACAAACCTTAGTAATATAACTCGGAAAACTGAAGAACTGGAGCAGACTAAATTATAATAAGTTAGTAGTCTTCTTTTTGAATTTATAAGAATTGTTTGAATGAAATTAGATCTGATGATGATGGTTTGTTGGTCTGTTGGTTTCTTTTTTGAAAAATTTTTGAAGAGAAAATCCTATTAAATCTCTCTGTCGGCATATGTCAAAGGGAAAATGTTTACATAATAGGCTAGAGAACAGGAGAACTTGAAAACCACAAGTGTCCGTAGGGTAGTTCAAGTTCAGCTCAATTGTCCCCATGTTTCCTCTCTTGTCATAAACAAGTTGAAGCGATAAAATTTTGAGTTTCGGCTAAAGCGCTGGTCAAGCTTCAACGAATTCTATCATCGAAAGTTATGGGGAAAAAAAGTAACCTAAAATTATTATTATTATTATTGTTTTTTTTTTTTGTGTGATTCAAATCGTCTCACTATAATTATTATTTTGATTCTTTTTTTTTTGTTATCGACAGTCTTAACTGCTTAGTACATACTTAGCAGTTACTTAACTGAAAGCAAATGGAGAAAGTCATTATGTGAAATTCAGGAATGATTATTTCAAATTACAAAATTATACATTATAAATGTAAATTAGATTATTTAAAACAGAAATTTTTTTTTAATGACAGACGGACTTAAAATATTTTGTATAACCCTGTCCTGTGAACATGGTTCGAGTAAATCGTGATGAAGTTTCTTTGTGTAAAATAACATTTGGGGGTCCTCCTTTTGTTTATGACCCATGTGAGGGGAGACTTTAGAATTTTGTGGTTAGAAATCGCTGGAGCACTGGAGGATATCTTTTATCATGCTCATCATGATCTTTCGGTCCATCTTTTTTATACCGACAAAGGGAATTTTTTAGCGGTAGGGACTGTTTGGTTCGGGGTTTTTTGGTGATGACGCCCTTTGAGCTCTCTAATCCGTAGTTACTACGTTACGCACTAATGATCCACTTCTTTTGTTTTTTTTTTTCTTCTTCTCTTCTTCCCGTCTTATTATTTTGACAACCCATTAAATTTGTCAGGAGGATTATACATAAATCTTCCGTCAATTGGCTCCGGAGAGAAATCAAACAGTTAAGGGAGTCTCCGTCTGAAATTGTAATTAATGGGTGTATCGGCTGCCGCTGATTGAGCTAACGAATCCCTACTATTTAAGAATATACTTGGTTTTTCTCGATATAATCCACTACTTTAGAATAGACTTCTAAAGTAGTGGAAGTAGCACTAAAAATATTTTTTTTCTGGATATTCTAACTTTGGAAATATCATATTGAATCAAAGTGTANCTGATTGAGCTAACGAATCCCTACTATTTAAGAATATACTTGGTTTTTCTCGATATAATCCACTACTTTAGAATAAACTTCTAAAGTAGTGGAAGTAGCACTAAAAATATTTTTTTCTGGATATTCTAACTTTGGAAATATCATATTGAACCAAAGTGTTAGAGAATTGAGTCCAATATAGCCAATGGTTTAAGTATACTTTTAGTCCAAGTTAAGAATATACTTGGTTTGGATGGATTACTTAAAAAGTCGTTAGTCAAGGAAAGACGTGTAGGGAAAAAAAAATATCCGTCAAGGCTCATCAGGGTCACATCAGGTACCTTAGAATTATGGACAAGCTGCTGACGGCGGTGAGTCTCATTAGTGATGGATGGGTCAGAAAAATAATGTCGATGGAAGATGACCTAGACGCAAAAAAGAAATCTGCTTATTCATTTTGTTTTTTTGTTTTTTCTTAAGAAACAATAGAAAATTCGGGCTTTTTGTTTCTGAGAATGCTCCTAAGCAATACTATTAGAGTAATTGAGTTCAACGACTCGTCGTCACCAGAATACGAATAACTGATTTCTGGTAACGATGACCAATCAGTGAGGTCAGGAGAGAAAAATTGGTAATGTTAGGACTTTTTCCAAAATTGGCGACGTCAAAAAAAAAAAAAACAAAAAAAAAAACAACCTAAAATGGATACAGCCGAAAATGAAATGTTCATATACCAAGAACATATAAAATTTGAAAAGGAGTGTGCCAAAAATGGCACAAAAAAAAACTTTTTTGTTAGGTTGAATTTTATGAGCTTTTATTATTATTATGCATAATTCAAAGAAAAATTTTTTCAATAATTTGGCAATAATTTGTCCTTGTGTGGAAATGATGACTATCCAACTTGCCAACAATTGGCACGTCCTCCAGAACAATTACCACCTGACCAACCATGAGCTTGACAACATTGTGTAACATGAGCTGGACCACGATTGCAAACTTTGTTACAAGCACTCACTGCTTCAGCTCCTATTGCAAAAATTAAAACAGAGTAAAAATTCAAAAAATTTTGATATAAGTTCGTAAGCTTCAAGACAGGGGGTGTTACCTGATGAAATGGAGAGTATAATGGTTGAAATTGCTAAAATAGCAAAAAATATGTGAAATTTTGAACTCATTGTGCTAACTGCTAATCAAACAACAAAAACTTATTTGTTACTATTGGGTCCTCAAAATTGGTTTTATAATTTTTTTTTTAATTTCAACTCAACTAAAATAAAGCATTATTTCAAGTTTTATAAGAAAAATTTTTTTAATCATTTCCTAAACCAAAATGTACTTCCTGTGGAAACATCCTGTCTTTTTAATATATTTTTTTTTACTCATTTTGCAGAATTTTTTCCACTTAACACTATCTTACTCATTGAAGACAAAAACAGAAGTTTTTTTTAATATGAATTCCTTACCCATTATCAAGTCTGCTAAAATTTTTATCTTTTGATCAAAAATGACCAAAAATGAACTTGGCAGATTTCTCAGAAATATAAAATTACACCGCCCTGCCAATT
>NIPM01000085.1:0-225340 GCA_002738285.1 Holacanthella duospinosa | reverse complement strand
CTCCCTCCCCCCCCCCCTCCCTTCCCCACGGTTGTCGCCAATGACAAGGAATTTTAAACTCATGTACCTATAGACTGTATACCTTTACAAATTTTTATAGTTCTGTCGGTTTTTCGTATTTTTTTTTACAATCAATCAATCCTGTTCCTAGAACTCATAATTAACCTTGTCTTAAGACTCCTACTTCTCCGCTCCATCATCCAGCGAATCATTTTCAAATAGAACAAACCTAAGTAACATCCGACACATTACTTACACAGGTCACACTGAAATTATGTTGTTGAAGAGTTTTTACCAAAAAATTTTTTGGTGCCAGAAGTCTTTAGAGACAAAAAGGGAAGAAAAATACTTTAATTTTTTTCTAAGTAGCTACCTTTAGCACGGCAAAAACAAACAATAGGCAGGGCTCGGGCCACTTTGTAAATTTTTTTTTTTTATGAATAAATATTATTTTATATTTTAGTCTGTCGGTGGGCTATATTTTGGTCTAATTGACAATATAACATGTTAACTACTAAAACATCTCATTGGCGACTTTGGAATGGACCAATTACCTCATCGTCTGTAAACTTATTGTTTATTTGAAGATGATTTTGGGCAATTTCTTGTAATATCCATTGTTACTTGAGAACTTGACTCAACTTAGACATTATTGTCTTACTATAGTAAGTTAGTAACGAAACCAAAAGTAAAAGTACTACAGAATAATATTAAAATGAGTAGTGGAATAAACAGGTTTGGCCAATGAGCTTCTACGGATTCATCCAATCATCCAAATTTGGTTTTTATTATAATGTGTCATTTGGTGACATTTCTTTTGTTATTAGACGACAAGTCCTTAGCATCATAAATCAAATGACCCCTAACTGACCTCCTATTAAGGTCTAGATGTAGGTAGAGATGAAACAACTAATTTAAAGTCTACTTAAGAAGATAAGTTGACAATTCAATAGGTCCCTTTAAACCTTTGTCTTTTTCAAGTTTCCCGATTCTATTGTTTGAAAAAGACATTAAAAGGGGTAAAATGGAAAGGCGATAAAGCGGAGATGTTTCAAAATGTACTTTTAAGATGAATGTGTTACTAACTTTTTTTTTGGTTAATAGTCTGTCAATCAATGTGTAAACTCAGGTAGAAATCGATGACTAGAATTTGACATATTTGACCTAAAAGTGAGTCTGGAAAAGTGAAATTCATGAGAAAGGGTTAAAAATTTTGACTTTATACCCATCTTTCCTATTCATATCTGAATAATTTAAGTAATTGAATAATTATCAATGAAAAGGGTTAAATGTTTACTTTTTCAATTTTATTTCTTTATTATTAAATTAAAATTCAACTAAAATGTCTAAATTTCTGAAAATTTTTGTAACCTCCACAATCACCTCTGACAAGTTATTATGATAGACTTGGTGACGACAACCTTTAAAATTTACAATAAACAAAATAAACTTTTTTTTTTAATTATAATTTAAATTTAATTACAATATTTTTTATAATAACTCCATGTATTAGATGTAATTGTGGTTTTTGCGGTCATTTTCATGTTTTGTCTGATTCATAAATTTGTCAGTTTATTAAATTCATACTTTGGTCAACTAAATGATTTCTTTTTACCGCTTCTGAATGGTAGTAGGCTGGTGCTGGTAGTAGGCTATCAAACTCTAATAACAAGTAACATCGATTAAATGCTAATCAAACACTAAGTTTTATAAAAACTTTCTCTAAATGAAAAAGTTTAGTATAACTTTTAACTTTTTTTTTAACTTTTCTTGTAACCGGACGACGGAAAGGGAGTTTTTTTTTTTTTTTTTTTTTTTTTACAAATTTTTTGAAATGAGTACATGAGGGAAAAAAAAAACTTTGAGCGGAAGTTGAAGGGAAGAAAGGGTTAGGGTATTTGGTCTGAGGAATATTTTGAACGGCGTCTTTTTTTTTCTTCTATTTTGACGAAGATCCAAAATTGGGTGTGTGTACTTTCTCCAGTCATTGAGTCGACAGCATCCCTTCCACTAGCTCTTCTCAAGGGAAAGGAGTCAACGGGAGACGATAGGAGGTCTTGGACTGGAGTCTTTGAGTCATTTCCCGTCTTAGTTACCCGGCTAACAGGCTCCTTGGAGAAGTTTACAACTAAATTTCTCAGTTTTCTATTTGGATGAACTCAAGAGATCTATTTCTGTCTCATTCCCTCAAAATGTCGCCACTTGGAAAGTCGAAGGAGACCTTAGACAGATGGATCTTCTCAAAAATACAATACAACTAATTTGGTTTCATATTACGTGATTTACTTACAACAAAATGTTGAGTTTAATTTAACAACTTTCACTTACCATACATTTTTTTTACTATTAAATAGTGCTCCTGGACAAAAGGAACTTTGTCAAGAAAATGATTTTGGTAAACAAATTCTCAATATTTTTGACTATCGAACTTTTCATCATCACAATTTTACCATCGACCTATTCATTGCCACAAACAATCAGAATTGGTAAGTGAACAACTTTCTTTATATTGTGATTATGTTGTTTTTTTATATCTAATTTGCTTATGCTTTCGCTTTCTTAACAGCATAAATTTTACTAAATGTAAGCAATCAACAAAAGGCACCTATTGTGTGAAAATTTTTTTAAATTTTTACTCATTCCAATTGATTTAAGTTCTATTCATTGTTGAAATGAAACAATGAGAATCAAAATTCCAATATTGAAAATCAACAATTCAGTTGGATAGTTAACATAAAAGCAAAACAATCCTAATTAGCAACAATGGTTAGTTAACATTTGTTGTGACCTTGTGTTTCTACTTTTTAAACAATGACTTTCATTAGTGTATTTTTAGTTTATTTTAAATTAAAGTGAAGTTAGTAAGTTGTTTCTTCATGTGCAAATTTTCAAAATTTTTGAATCTGGAAGTGGTNGAAGTTAGTAAGTTGTTTCTTCATGTGCAAATTTTCAAAATTTTTTAATCTGGAAGTGGTTTAGTTTAAGTGGTTAGATTAAAAATTAAGTTAGGTTTTTGAAATTCATTTTTACTAACNTTGTGACCTTGTGTTTCTACTTTTTAAACAATGACTTTCATTAGTGTATTTTTAGTTTATTTTAAATTAAAGTGGAGTTAGTAAGTTGTTTCTTCATGTGCAAATTTTCAAAATTTTTGAATCTGGAAGTGGTTTAGTTTAAGTGGTTAGATTAAAAATTAAGTTAGGTTTTTGAAATTCATTTTTACTAACNTAATCTGGAAGTGGTTTAGTTTAAGTGGTTAGATTAAAAATTAAGTTAGGTTTTTGAAATTCATTTTTACTAACTTTCACTTCCGGTTTTACTCAACTGTTTCTCATCAGTAATCAGCTATTAATTACATCACAACAATGTTGTGAAAGTTAAAATATGTTAAAGTATATTTTTATCAAGACTTGTGTATTTCTGATTGTTCCATATAATTCACAAATTTTCTCTGCATATGTAAATAAATTGGATGAAGAATGTCCAATTTCTGCTAATGGTTGTTTTGAAACTTTGAATACCAATGGACTATTTTGTTGCCGATTCATTCCCATTTTTGGCAAATTTTTTATCTTTTACAAAGAAGAAGACCAGATTTTGGAAACAACGACGCAAGTGGTTATTTTATAAAGAAAACTCAGATTATTATCGTAAGACAACACAATAACTTAGTAACAGTTGCAGAAATTTTGCACTATTAGAAACGCCAACAAAAGAACTTTCAAAAAATCAAAATTCAACTAATCTTCAAATTTTAAGCGACTATTGGAATTTCAAAGTACTCCTTGAAATTTTGATGTACAAAATTTTTGCTAATTTGATTGACTAGGAATGTAATATGAAGTTTTCAAACTCTATTTCGGATCTAACAAACCTTAATTTAACCTAGTTTTTTTTTACTTTCTCCGGATGTAAAAGTTTCTTTAATACTGTCGCCTATATCAGAATTTTGATGTAACTAACAAACAAGTTTCAACCTCTAGAAATTTCTTCGTATTCTTAAATATAGTTATAGGCAAAGGTTCAAGTTGGAATTGAGTTTTTCAAAAAATTTGACACACTATGCACTGCACGTAGTCAATTTCCTTACGGAAGTGAAGAATGAGAATGAGACTCATTTTCACTCATCCGTTTTTTTTTTTTTTTTTTTTTNAAACCTTAATTTAACCTAGTTTTTTTTTACTTTCTCCGGATGTAAAAGTTTCTTTAATACTGTCGCCTATATCAAAATTTTGATGTAACTAACAAACAAGTTTCAACCTCTAGAAATTTCTTCGTATTCTTAAATATAGTTATAGGCAAAGGTTCAAGTTGGAATTGAGTCTTTCAAAAAACTTGACACACTATGCACTGCACGTAGTCAATTTCCTTAAGGAAGTGAAGAATGAGAATGAGACTCATTTTCACTCATCCGTTTTTTTTTTTTTTTTTTTCAACTTTCTCTTTTGTAAAATAAAAAATTTATATGTACATACTATAAAAAAAAATTCTTAAAAAAAAGTTCTTAAAATATTAATAACAGTCTTCACATGGATCATAAATGAAATGAGAGTTTATACTATCATTGAGCTCTTAGGACTTCTATTATTAACACTGTAAATTGTTAAATAGTAGAGAAAAAGTGATGAAAGTCTCAAAAATGACTTACGACTTCTTAAAAATGGAGAAAGTCTGATCTAATGACTTTCTATNGAGAATGAGACTCATTTTCACTCATCCGTTTTTTTTTTTTTTTTTTTTCAACTTTCTCTTTTGTAAAATAAAAATTTTATATGTACATACAATAAAAAAAATTCTTAAAAAAAAGTTCTTAAAATATTAATACAGTCTTCACATGGATCATAAATGAAATGAGAGTTTATACTATCATTGAGCTCTTAGGACTTCTATTATTAACACTGTAACTTGTTAAATAGTAGAGAAAGTGATGAAAGTCTCAAAAATGACTTACGACTTCTTAAAAATGGAGAAAGTCTGATCTAATGACTTTCTATAATTGCACAAATTATGAAAATANGGTTTTTTTTTTTTTTTTTTTTTTTTTTTTTTGTGAAAAAAAAACTCAAGTAAATTCGTTTTTCTTTCTTGTTAAGTAAGTTGTCAGCAAATTTTGTTGAGTTTATGTAAGGAAGAGGGATATTAAAGTGTTTTGCAAGACTCAATGCGACAAAATTTGACCTTGTATCTAGTACACTGGATCAATTTCTGAAGACTAAGAATTCTGAAATTGAGACTCTGATATCTAATAAAGATATGTCATTTTGGATTTATTCGAAGACAATTCAATCCTTTTGAAGTAAGAGAAGTAAAATTTTCTACCAGTTTTTGCAAAATCTTGAATGAGTCGACTCAACTTTCACTATTTTCGCCATTATATAACCCAATCTTCAAGTTTTATATCTTTTATGATTGAATTATTTCCACTATTCCCTAGGCCCAACGTCACCAATGAACAAAAGTATACTTTTACAACAATGGAGACAGTAGTTTCTCTTTGATTCCTGCATAATAAATATTTATGACTTTATNAAAAGTATACTTTTACAACAATGGAGACAGTAGTTTCTCTTTGATTCCTGCATAATAAATATTTATGACTTTATCCTGATAAGAGAAAGTACAGGAGAAATCATTTTCAAGTTCAACTTGGTTAAATTATAACGCTATTAATTAAACTCTCGAAAAGACGTTTTTAGAAAACTCATTGTAAAATTATCTTTCTTCTTAAGATGATTTTCTTTCGCTTTTGTTGTGATTNAAAAGTATACTTTTACAACAATGGAGACAGTAGTTTCTCTTTGATTCCTGCATAATAAATATTTATGACTTTATTCTGATAAGAGAAAGTACAGGAGAAATCATTTTCAAGTTCAACTTGGTTAAATTATAACGTTATTAATTAAACTCTCGAATAGACGTTTTTAGAAAACTCATTGTAAAATTATCTTTCTTCTTAAGATGATTTTCTTTCGCTTTTGTTGTGATTCATTGTTGTAAATCTGTTTCAGGGCTTTTGATTTTGACATTTTCTATTGCAATTGTTCAGCTTCGTAAATTTTATGTAAATTTTCAGAAAAAAAAAATTCATTATTGTCATGAATCCTTTCTGTCCGATTACCATAAATCCATTTATTTTTTCCATATTTTCTTGAGTCAAATGTCCGAAACAGAAGAAATGATAAATGATTTCCCACAATGAGACCATTTTATAACAAAAAATCCTATTGGTCAAATTGAAATATATGTCGTAGTGTTGCCAAAATTTGCAAAAAAAAGAAGCCCCCATTCTCATTACTAATCCCATTGCACACTCCACCGCTATATATTTATTATGCATCTGTGTTTAAAGTCTAAAAAAGTTACCAAATTATTATTAGTATTATTTTCATATGACTTAAAGTTCTGACTAGAATAACAAAACTTTCACCACTTTCTCCACCTTTTTTACATAATTCTTACGATAAAATGAAAATAAATCTTCTGTAGTAAATTGCAATTTTCTATGACAAATTCATTAAACTGATTGTAAAAAAAAACCCAAAATTTCATGTCATTGTATGTCATTGTCTAAGTCATCATCAGAAGAAGAAAAAGAAGTTTTAATCAAGTTGATTGCATTAGTGTGTTTCTAGTATTTGGTACTTGTGTCTATTTCCAACGACTCATGTCGTACGGTAGCCAACTCATGTGGAAAAAAAAGAGAGATTTGGCCAGTGTAATTTTGCAGAGCCAAAAAAAGAACGACCTTTTTTGGCAATAATGACAGTCGGAAAGAAATTCCGGTCTGGAAGAAATGGGTGGAATACGGTCTCGTTTTTTTTTTTTTTTTCTAATATTAATATCAATTTTATTATAATCGGAAGTTTAGAGAAAGTTTATATGGGACGTACTGCTGGGCAGAGAATTGTAATAGCTTAGCTTTCTCTGCTATTCTTTTTTAGTTCTAAAAATAGATGAGAAGGGAGTGAAAGTCCATTTAACTTTCACAAAAAAAAGTATCCCATGGATATGAGATACATGAAGCTCATGAAGAACCATAAGAGTGTTCATTTGTTAAAGTCAATAGAAAAGTATCATCCGAATGATCATAAACTGTCACCTAGATATTCTATGGAGAGAACTTACACTACAAAATCAATCAATTAAAACAAAATTTGACATTCAGTTGAATAAGCAAAAAAATGTGAGACTCTAGAGATATAAAAGTTTGTAACTTTTTAAAATTTTAATATAAGTTATTTAAAAAATCAAATTATTGGGATTTTTAAGGAAGTGGTGAAAGTTAACTTTCTCCAATATCAAAAATGAGTTTAATTTTTTTTTTTTCGTTTCAAAATATTTTTTTAAATGAAAGTCGTCAACTTCTCCTAGTGGTTATGTTTTTAGCAAGACGACTTCAATTTTGACATAAAATTTTCTAATATTTAAGATTGGGTTTAAGATTATTGAGTTTCAAGTTTATATTTGTTTGCTTTCACTCCAGCTGGTTTGATGATATTTCATATTTTGTTTTCTATACATAACGTACCTCACTTGAATATCTATAATGGACCATTTATTCTTATTCCTTTCACAAATATTTGAACTTTCTTCCAGTAAATTGAGTATTTTGAAATTTCAGTAAAAATAATATCCAGAGTGTTCAAACTTTTTCCAATCCTGTCAAATCGTCAAGTGGAAATTGTCCAAATTCTATGCTTTCACTTCACTATGATGCTTACACTTCTTATAAGCTAGCAGGATGTGAAAACAAAAAAAAAAAAATTTTTTTTTTGCGTATTCTGTACTTAGAAATATATTCAAAATAGTAAGGGAGAAAAAATAAAGCTATGGTAGTAGAAAAGTAAAATGAAAATAAGATGTCATGTCCAGAAGATCCAAAAGTAAAATTTTACGAGTAAGCGTAGAATCCTTGAGACTATTATCATAGAGTTTGTTATGTCTACATACATACACTCACTTTCTATTGGCTCATTCAAATGTGAGCAGAATAATAATCGTAGGAAGGGCTTATAAAATATTTAACAATGGAAATATTAGAAAAGTTGGAATATGAAAAGTAACGAGACTCATTTTTGGCACATTTCGATGAAATAAAACCTTAATAACACATGAGAATTATTCTCAAGAGATATAGGATTCAGAGGTCTCTTAAATACAGAGTACTCATTTCTTTAGTAATTATAACAAATTTACACAAATTTACACAAATTTACACAAATTTTGTTACATAAAGTCTCATTGGACTTTGGAATTAGTATGAGAAAATTAATATTGTTCAAATGTTATTTCCCCATGTCTTCGATCCAATCCATAATTTCGATCGAACTGTATAAATTTTGGTGAAATGGAGGAGAGTCTGGATGGTTTTGAAAATTTGAAAATCGTGTGTTGCATAAATCGTTTAATTTTTTTTTTTTTTCAACATTTTGACTTTTCTGAAAACGGAAGTTATCATTTTGTCCTCCTGAATAGGAGCCGGATATAAGATGTCGTAAACATGGGTCTCGTTGGTTTTGGTTTTGCATTACATTCTTCAAGATGACTTGCCTAAGCTCTGTGAAAGTGCGAAATTTTGGGCAACCAGGACGAAACACTTGAGTTTATTTTTATCACAGTATCTTGGCCAAATGCCATGAAAAATTTCAACTTAAATCACCGTCATTTTTTTTTTTTTTTTTTTTTAAAAAAAAAAAAAAAAAAATATTCTGAACCAAGTCNTTCATCCAGTTCTCATATCCTTTGTATATATTTTGTAATAATGTCATTTTTTATTTTTCAGTTAATCATCAAAGTTAACTCAGTTTTACTTTTATTGTTGGCATTTTGAAGGGCATTGTTGATCAAGCGTTGAGTTGATCTTGAGAAAAAAATATTGTATATTTATATGTATTTTTCCTTTCTAAGATTTGGAAATAAAATAAAAAAGTTTTTTTTTAACTCTATTCAGTATAGATCAAAAAATACCGACAAAAGATTCAGCTACACGCATTTTTAGTGTCACAAAGGAGAAAATGGCTTAAAATGAACAAAAAAAAAATTTTTTTTTGCGGATTTTTTTCATTTATGCAATAATAATAGGAAATGTGTGGAAAATCTGACAAAATTTAGTGAAGAATGGGGGAAGAGAAAAAGAAATATTATGAAGAAAGCCATAGACTCACTTATGGGTGTCATAAAATGAAGAATTGCCTTTTGTATGATTTTTTCTTCACTTGTAATTTTTTTTGGAGATTTTTTTTTTCTTTTTTGCTTTTACTGATTTTCTAAGAAGTGTTCAGAAAGCTTTGCCATTTTTCTTCCTCAAGACTCTTATTTCTGTAGCAGAAACTGACTTTCTCTATTTTTATTTCTGTAGAAAATGAATTGGTCTTTATTTAGATAAAGTTGTTGCTTCTTTATAAAGAGCCAAGGGAATATTTCTAAAACAAGAGAAAATAGTCGAGTCCAGTAGACTAAAATTTAATAAATAAAACCAAAACTTAGGACAACTGTCCCAAAAATACTAAAATCAAGTGGTTAAAATTTTCATCTGTTTTGGAAATGAAGAAAAATCTCTCATTTAAGCTAATGGACACTTGGAGAAAGTTTTGGATAAGATCCCAAACTTTTCTTAAAACTTTTTATAATCCCAGGAGCCAATCCAGTGCTTCCATTTGCATCAAGAGTGTAAAAATATATCTAGATGAGGAATTAAAAACTTTATTTCATTGTTTTCATTTCTGCTATTCTACTAGAAGCAGGGTTCGCCCTTTAGCGCTAAATTCAACTTGCTTAGCGCTAAATAGCAGTTTTAGCGAAAATAGCACGAAATAGTACTAAATAGTTCTAAATAGTACTAATTACAAAGTTTTTTGAAATTTTTATATCCCACAAATTGCCAATAATCAGTTTGATAACAAAGTTTAAGTTGATTACCTGAATTGGCTTTACTATATTTCAAATTTTTAAATTTTGAAAGTTTTAAATTTCTTTACTAATACAGAGGTGACGAATAAGAACTGACAGGGGATACCCCACACTCCTACCCCCCACCCTCTATACTTTCTTCTCCAACTTCCACGAATGGGCAATGGATTAGTTACATCGTAAGCAAAAAAACAAGTCCATCGACTCTTGTTTACCTTTTTTTTTAAATCATATTCCGCGCCAAATGTTTCAAAAAATTTTAATTTAGCAGAGTGCTATTTAGTAGCAACGGTCCATAGCGCTAAATAGCAGTAAATAGCGCTATGTTAAATTTGCTATATACTGCTAAGGGCGTACACTGACTAGAAGGCATAAAATTACGATTTTAACTTATAAAATTGAGCTTAGATTTAGTACACCAAGTAATTTTAAACTTATATAAGGTAATAGAAATTACTTTTGAATTTTTCAAACTCTTATCAAAAAAAAAATAATAATAATTATTCATATATCTGCAAAATCAAAATCTATTGTCTTGTTACATAATTATTAATGTCAATCTCTGCTCTAAGNAATTATTCATATATCTGCAAAATCAAAATCTATTGTCTTGTTACATAATTATTAATGTCAATCTCTGCTCTAAGTTGTTTTTATAAAGTTGAGTTTTGATGAGTAAAATTTGAATGTAAAAAAAAATTCTTAGAAAATTAGTAATGAAAATTAACTTTTTTGTTGTTAATAAAGTAAAATTTGAGTTGTTAGATAAAGAAAAAATGAGTTTTATAGTTTGAGTTTGAGGGCGTGAAAGTGAAAGTGGAAGAGAAAGGAGTAGATTAATGTATTTTCTGTTGTCGTTCATTAGTCTATGAGGATAGATGGAATTGGATGATGAAAGATGGAGTTTTTCTCCATTTCCTTTCCTCCAGTTATTTTCCCCTTGAAGTAAGTAGTGAAAGTAGTGTAGGAAATAACTAATTTTGAAAATCTAACTCTAACATTTCCAACCATGATCATAGAGATAAGTTGAAATTTCTATGAAAATGAAATGGAGTCTACTATCACATCAACTACTTTTCTCATCTTTGAACATCCAACTTTCTCTATGCTTCCACAATTCTCTCTCTTCACTTTTATGAACCGAAATGGAATTACAAATAGGAGAATACTCTAGACAAGAGGAAATGATATTCATTCCCAGACTCTGACAATGACAAGGACTCTACAAACTCAAATTAACAACTTTCTCCGCCATCAAACTTACAAGTACACAGCGAGAGGGATTATAATCACTTTTTCATTATTTATTACAAAAGAAAACAAAAAATTCAATATTTTTTTTATTCCCAAGTATATTTAATTTTTTAAATATATATCATTTTCTGATCAGAGTTCAGTCAAATAACATAAAAAGTTTTCGTACCAAAAAAAAAAATCAGATAATTTTTCTTTTCAAATTAAACTTCGTTTTTATTTTATTTTTATGTTTCAACTAATAAGTTACAGTTATGGAAGGTTATCTTTATGAAATTGTATTTGATTGATTAAATGTTTGATTCTGTGTCCAAAACGCTTATATAAGATCTCTTATTCTTATTTTATTAGATTACTATTATTCGTATTGAAAATTTAAAGTTGAACGAGTCTTACCAAGCTGAAGTGAAGACTAATTTATATGAGTCATCATCCTCTCCCGACGGTGTCATTGTTGAAGGACTACAAGTATTCAACAATGACTTCAGAGGGTGAGAATAACNGTCATCCTCTCCCGACGGTGTCATTGTTGAAGGACTACAAGTATTCAACAATGACTTCAGAGGGTGAGAATAACGAAATATAATCAAATTTTGGTCTAAAAATTTAAACGTCTAATTTTATTATTATTTAGATCTGTTTTTTTTTTTTAATTTTTATATTTCGATTCTCAGAAATCAAATGAACGATGTGTGAAACTTAGTTTAAAAAAAAATCAGGCGATTTTATTCATTACCACAATGGTACAATTTGTCCCAGTGCGGTTGTTACTTGGTTTATCGATTTGATCAAAATTAACCTCTCAATTAATCTCATTTACTAATTTTTGTAAAAACAAAAAATAAAAATAAAAACTCGTTTGGATTCAATTTTTTAAAGTGTTAAAGTTTTTTATTCCACTTTAAATGAAATTGAAGCTAANATAAAAACTCGTTTGGATTCAATTTTTTAAAGTGTTAAAGTTTTTTATTCCACTTTAAATGAAATTGAAGCTAATAATGTAAATTTGATTACAGTTTTATCACTGTAATTAGTTTAGTTCTAACTTGGTCTTATTTATTCTTGGTTAAAAATAAAAAAAATTTCGTTATTTTTTGTTAGTTATTCTCGTATTTAAGTTCGACTTCTTACCNATAAAAACTCGTTTGGATTCAATTTTTTAAAGTGTTAAAGTTTTTTATTCCACTTTAAATGAAATTGAAGCTAAGAATGTAAATTTGATTACAGTTTTATCACTGTAATTAGTTTAGTTCTAACTTGGTCTTATTTTTTCTTGGTTAAAAATAAAAAAAATTTCGTTATTTTTTGTTAGTTATTCTCGTATTTAAGTTCGACTTCTTACCATTATTAGTGAAACTCAAAACAAATAAGTTTTTCTCATAAATTAACGTTTTTTATGGAGCTACAAATGGCTGATTTTGCTTCTATTTCCATTGACGCTTCTAACTTTTCCCATAAGTTTGAAATTGTGAGATAACCAGAACTTTTTTTTCTTCTTTTGATTGTTGTTGTCTATAGGTGGACTTTTTGATATTTCGGACCCTTACGAAGAGACAGCATTCAAACATTCAGCTGAGCGGATTAATGTTGATCGAAACGCCTTTCCGCTTTATGACTTAAGCGCTCAATTGGAGAAAGTCCAGACAGGGGATTCGTACAATGCCTCAAGAAAAGGTTTTAGTTTTTTTTNCTTAAGCGCTCAATTGGAGAAAGTCCAGACAGGGGATTCGTACAATGCCTCAAGAAAAGGTTTTAGTTTTTTTTTCTCTTCATTTTTTTTCATTGCTTTCCACTTGTCCTTTTTCATAATTTTCCTCTTCATTTACCTTGACGACAAAATTTTTTTTTCACTCAAATCTTAAGTCTTCTACCACTTACCCCTAGATTTGACCAAAATATATATATATACACAANCTTAAGCGCTCAATTGGAGAAAGTCCAGACAGGGGATTCGTACAATGCCTCAAGAAAAGGTTTTAGTTTTTTTTCTCTTCATTTTTTTTCATTGCTTTCCACTTGTCCTTTTTCATAATTTTCCTCTTCATTTACCTTGACGACAAAATTTTTTTTCACTCAAATCTTAAGTCTTCTACCACTTACCCCTAGATTTGACCAAAATATATATATATACACAATATTACATTATTTAAAAAGTTTGAGAAAAAGTGTAGCATTATTTATTAAGTACATTAGTTACTATTAGAAAGTAGAGAATTCATTCATTCACTTTCACATTGAGAGAAAGCTGGTTTATTTGAAAGCTCATGTTTGAAATAATGTTCAAATCGAACCCTACAAATTGTGATGACTTGCTTTAGTTATTTTGTGGAGTGCTGACACAGATGTTCAAACTTTCTCTCTAACTAAGAGCAAAAAAAAAACTACATAAACTTTCTCCGAAATCTTTTAAATTATGAGGTCCTTTCTGTTGTAAAAAGTAATGATTGTCAAAGCACGACTTTTACTTTGAGTCTAGTCGAAAATGTTTATATCTTCCGAAAGAGATATCCGAATTTTATTTAACTTTTAGTTTAGAAAAAATTTTTGAGAAAGTTAGTTTATTCAGAAAACGGTGGTTGAGGGTGAGATTGGTTGTTACTTTATACACTCAATGACATAAGGTTACTTGACTAACCTATGTCTTGATAATGTGACCAATAGGAGACAAGTTTCTTTTTTTTTTTTTTTTTTTTTCATATTTTCCGGTACTTAACTTACGATAGTCATAAAATTTAGCGTTAGAAGATAAAATGAAAGATTAGTAGATGAGAAATGAGGTTAGACAGAAAAGTAATAGTAGTGAAAGCGTTAAGTGAAAGTGGTCTAAGTTTTGAGCATCGTTGCATCCTTCTTGGTAGCAAGAACATGATAGTTGGTGAATTCCGTCATTTCTTCTAGATACACAATAACTATCACTTTCCACATTCTCTTTAATATATCCACACCCACGATTCACTCTTGGCTTGATTTGTTCTGAAATTAATTACAAGAGCGTACTATAACTTTTTTTTTAATTGAAAATGACAGAAGAATCTTACGTTTTTCAGTTTTTGTGACTCCTTGAGTCATAGCAAAGCTACCAATGACNATTGAAAATGACAGAAGAATCTTACGTTTTTCAGTTTTTGTGACTCCTTGAGTCATAGCAAAGCTACCAATGACTCTTGAAATTATTTTTCGACACAATGTACTCTCTATATAGATTTCCTCTGTCATATTTTCACATTGGTGGTATTGGGTGTGGTTATCACTGTTGAGTATAATATTCTTGATACATGTCTCGTGATTCTTTTTGATCTCTTGACATTCTGATTCAATACTCAAACCAGTAGTATCCATTGTAAGACACTGAGATTTTTGAATTGTTTGGTGACATTTTTGAAGGTAGTTGGGCATTGGGTCGTCGTCACAGGATTTATTCAAATGTGAGTTGCATTGGTAGCAACTGAATTTCGCAACTGAAAATATTCAATCAAACTTTTAATTTTTACAATGTTTAAATAATTTTTGATAAATTAATGAACCATTCATAAATTACTTCATGGATTCAAGTAAAATTCATGTTATTTTTTAGTTACTAGGAATAACGCCACTGCAAATCTTATTCTATAATTAATCTAAAATTGTATGGAATTGNGTTATTTTTTAGTTACTAGGAATAACGCCACTGCAAATCTTATTCTATAATTAATCTAAAATTGTATGGAATTGGCTAGTTAATGCCTTTCTTTAAGAATGGAAGTGCTCACCTGTTGATGAAATTGTTGTCAATAGTGTGAGAAACACAAAATTCATTATTACTTGAACAACTTATGNGTTATTTTTTAGTTACTAGGAATAACGCCACTGCAAATCTTATTCTATAATTAATCTAAAATTGTATGGAATTGACTAGTTAATGCCTTTCTTTAAGAATGGAATTGCTCACCTGTTGATGAAATTGTTGTCAATAGTGTGAGAAACACAAAATTCATTATTACTTGAACAACTTATGAGGTAGAAGCAGGGTATTAGAACAACTGGTAGAAGTGTAACTTTTTGGTGACAATTTATCTTGCGGACAATTCATTTTTATTAAGGTTGAGGAAATTGTGGTTGATTCTTACGAATTATAGGGGTTTCCAGAAAGAAAAAAAAACTAAGGTGAGAGGAGTCATTGTGAAATTATTTTTGGCACTTTGCCTACTTACAAAAATTAATAATTGTTGTTAAAAAGTTCAAGTCAAAATTAATTTAATATTAAACTTTCATTTTAATAAGTAAATAACTGATTTCCTAATAATCCTATAGGTAACCAATAATAATCAAGTAAGAGAGCTTTGATTTGGTTCAAACGTTTAATAACTAAAAATAATTAAGTAAAAGTTTACATTTTTTTGATTTTGGTATTCATAACTCCAACAGTATTGTTGTTACATAAAATCTATATGGAAATATAGAGAAGGTTATACTACAAAATGTGGTAGATTCTTTTATAAAACTTAATGTCAGAAATGCAACAGGAAGAAATTTTGTCTAAAAATAGCTCTCTTGAGATCTACTAACTATATACTAGTTATAAGGTGATGGGTTACAATTTTGTGTGTGCACTAGAGAGAAAGATCAGAGATTTGGGAGTTGAATGTCGAGGCTCAATTCTGAATAAAAATTCTAACCATGAAAAAACCTACCCCGAAAATTAAGTCCCGAAAATTTTTGGTCTTTTGGATTTCACATGACTGATTTTGTCCAGGTTGGATTTTGTTTTTAACCGGATCTTTGGCGTCGGATTTTGAACCCTAAAGATTCGGTTGTAGGTTATATCTTTGGCGCCAGATCTTCATGGTTAGGTCGAGACTCTGTGTAGTTGTATTGTGTACTATTTTGGATTTAGGAAGGAAATAAAAAGACCAGGCAGTATTATTGCCTTACTTTTCTTTATTTTATATCCCTGACTCTTTTGTTTTCTTCAATTCCACCATCACCATGAGCCAATTGTGAAGAAACTTTCTTTTATCGAAAGATAAGTGTAGCTCATTCTCAAACGAACCACCATTTTCTCTCTATAGTCTTCGTTTCGTTACAAACTGAATCCTACTAAGACAAAAAAAAACAATATCCTTTGTAAAAGCAACTTCAGTTTTTTGCCAAGTTCTTTTGGAAATGATACCCTAAGCACCTCTTGAGCACAAACAAAATTATTATTAATACAATTGTATTTTTTTTAGCAACTCTCCTTGTAATCTAAATAGTCTCAAGTTTCATAATAATTTTATAAAATTAAAGTGAAACGTGGAGTTAATGTGGTGAATAAAATTCAAAATTCAAAATTCCCTGTATAAATTTAGGCAATGAACCTTGACTTCCCGTTGGTTTCATTTGATATGAAATGTTACTCCCATGAATCACTTTCACTCGTCAACTTTTATTACAAAAGATTTCCAACTCAGTACTCTCGAAACGGGAGAAATTTCATATTTCCAAAAAAAAAAAAAAATTAATATTCCGTTTGATGGGTTGAGAAATATAGAAATTATTCTAAAATGATTCAACTTAAATTATTATTATTGTAACCAAGGCTTCATTGAAAAAATCAGAGAAAAGTGAAAGTAAAATTTGGAATTTTATTATTGGAAATTAAAAGGGAGTAAGTAACAAAATATGAATGATCTTCAAAGGTCCCAAGACGAGAGAATTTTAATGGACTTTTTCAGATCATCATTTTATAAACAAAATTTTCCGAGATCACTATACAAAAATTTTTTTTATAATTTTGTTTCGGTTCATAAAATTGATTAAGTTAAAGTGTGCTCTCATCTTCTCTGAACTCATTTTTTTTTGTGTCTTTATCAAAATTTGAAAAAAATTTATTCTTCTCTCATAATTTTCAGTTACATGAAGAACCAGCAGTAGAAAAAATGGTAATTGAAAATATATAAAAAAAAAAATCTGGGGCTAAAAACCCGGATCCAAAATTCCCCACTCCCATCTTCCCGCCCCCGTCGGCGCCATTTATCCGACACTTTGAAAATCCGGCTTTTGAAATATCCGTTCTGGCGGTTGAAATATTGACGAGCAAATCAAAAATCAGTCAAGCAAAATTCCGATACATTTTCAGAACAGAATTTTTGGCGCCGGGTTTTCCTTTACCGGATCTTCTTTAGAAGCCTCAAATTTCAAAATTACTTGAAAGTCTAATGAAATGAACTTAAAAAAAAAAAAAAAAAAAAAAAATACACGTAAATCATGCACCAAAAAAAAAGTCTACAAATTTGAAAGTGAAAGTGAATACATAATATATGAATCGGACAAGTTGGAAGTTAATAAGCAAAAAGTAATTTAAAATTCAAAACTTATAAAAACTTTCCCTTTGTCATTCTCACCTTTATTTATTACTAAAAATTATAAAATTATAAAATTATAAAATTATACTCTGAAGTGTTTAATCTCATAAGTCTCACTTGGTTCATAGTTTGTGAGCTTCTGAGTGAAGGAGTTGCAGGTGTGATTGGTCCACAGACTCCAGCAACAGCAAGTCATGTCCAATCCGTCTGTGATGTCTTTAATATTCCAAGAATTGAAACAAAGTGGGACTTCCGATTGAGTAAAGGAGAATTTCTTATCAACTTATACCCCCATCCAGAAACACTCAGTACGGTATGAAACCACCAATCATGAGTCTCCTTTTTTTTTTATTTTTTTTTTTCGTTCAAAAGGAGTCTTTGACATAAGCTACAGACAACACAGAGCATCTGTATCTAATAAATAAAATACCTTACATTTCTTACCCACTTTCTTCTTCTTTTCACTTTCTCTTCTTTTCACTCACCACTTCCTTTGGTAAGGAAAGGGATCTATAAATTTCAGGACTCATGCTTTTACCCTTACTTACCATAATAACTTATTTCACAAGGACTAAAAGATACGCTTTCTACATATTTATGTACCTCTTCAACTAAAGTAAAGACTTTTCTACACCAAAATTTTATAAAATTTATATTTTCAGAAAGTTAGAATGAATGAACCTATAAGACTATAAGAGGGAGGGAAACAATGAATGAAAACAACCCCTACAGGTCATCTCACAATAAACCATCAAAAAGTGTCAAACTTTCTCTTTTTTTACACAAAAAAAAACTAGTTCTTTTGAGCTTAAACAAAAAACTTTTTTTTNAAAGTGTCAAACTTTCTCTTTTTTTACACAAAAAAAAACTAGTTCTTTTGAGCTTAAACAAAAAACTTTTTTTTATTCTTCTTCTGGTTATGTTCATGAAGTTATACATATAAGAGACAGTAGTCGACATTATTTTGAGACTTTCAATTTGCCAATTGAATTTTCTAGTATGACTACTTATACAATATTTAGCAACTTTCTATTCCTTTACGATGCAAGGATTATGTAAATTCTATTATTATAGAGCACGACTATAGAATATGTGACATAAAAAAAAAATGAAAGTTTGGGTTTATTTACTATCTTTTTAGTTTTTACTAAATAGGAAATGAAAGTTTTTAGANTATAAGAGACAGTAGTCGACATTATTTTGAGACTTTCAATTTGCCAATTGAATTTTCTAGTATGACTACTTATATAATATTTTGCAACTTTCTATTCCTTTACGATGCAAGGATTATGTAAATTCTATTATTATAGAGCACGACTATAGAATATGTGACATAAAAAAAAATGAAAGTTTGGGTTTATTTACTATCTTTTTAGTTTTTACTAAATAGGAAATGAAAGTTTTTAGAATTTCTCTTACTTTGTAGTTCTAGCTTGCAAAAAATTAGCATAAAACGGAAATTAAATAAATTGGATAAGTAGAAAGGACGTAAGGGAGAAAGAGAAAGAAGTGAAAGGACAACATAATGAAATTAGAGTTAGAAAAAGTGACTTAAGGCTATAGAGAATAGACTACTGTCCAATCAGCAATTTTCCATTCAATTTCATTCAACTTTCTCTTGACTTTTTGAATTGTATTAACTTTTTTTTTTTACTTTCACTTTGACTTACTATTGTTTTTTCTAAGTAAACGGAGATGTGATGGCAGGAGATAAATTCTCGACAGACAATCTTTTGCAACTGACAACATTCATGTACACAACATCTATTTTCTTAGTTTTTTTTTTTTTTTTTTTTTTTAAGGAGAAAGTCTCATTTTATTAGTCTTGACTCTTACTGGACTTTCTCCAAACAAAAATCCTAAGAACAAAGGAAAATATTTTTAAAATTCACTTTCACTACTACCCTTATTACTTCCGGGACTTTCATAATAAGGAAGGACAAGAGACAGTTTTATAATGAAATTCCAATAATCCGTCTGTATAACATTTTGTCAGAAACATTAGACATTGAAAAGAAAGTGAATCTAATAAATTATAGTAGTTGTAAGCAGCTCTTGAGCTAAGAAACTAACAACATCTTACATAACTTTGTATTTTTTATGTACACTTAATATTTATATCTAAAATTTTGAAAAAAAAAATTGAATCTTTGAATTACCAATTGATCACTGTCAAAGTAAAGTAGTAACTACGAACAAGAATTTTGCTTAGTTTTTTTACCCTAAAGACGCTCAAGGCTAAATTGGTTTGTTCAAGACTCCTTTTGTTTTTTATAAACTTATTTATTTAATAAAAATCAATCATTGGGGTTGTAATTTAGGCTTATGCTGACTTAATTGAAGCCTGGGGTTGGTCTCGAGTGATTATAATTTATGAAAACAATGAAAGTTTTGTAAGACTTCAAGGGATTTTTGAACTCACTGGAACAATTATTTCGGATATGGTTGTCAAGCAACTTCCAGAAGGAGATGATTTCAGGTAAAAAAAAACAAATCAATTTCTAAAAAGACGATTAGATGGGAAAATTTGATTAATTAGTTAATTGTAATTATAATTATTTTTTCAAGGCCACTTATGAAAGATCTGAGATCCAACTATGGTGACATTGAGCAAATTATCATTGATTGTCAATCATCAAAACTTCCAAAAATTTTTCATGATGCTAAAACTGAAGAAATGGTTACACATGACCATAAGTACTTTCTAACGTCCCTTGACATTCACATTTTAGATCATGAGGATGAAGTATTTGCAAATGTAAATATAACAGGATTTCGTCTAGTTGATCCATCAAAACCAAAAATGGAACCAATTGTTCAGTCTTGGAAACATCGTGTCACAGTTACAGGGAGACGGGGTAATTATTTTGGTGAGGATCCTTTCTATTCAGGAAGATATGGTCCAAATCTTGGTGATTCAGGTGCAATTATTCCTGCTCTACCAAATAATATTTTATTAGTAAGTCATTCCATTAGAATCATAATTTTATGTGATTTTTGACCTTTAGGAAATACGAAATTTGATTTTTTAATTATTATTAGACGGAAATGGCAATTATGTACGATGCAATGGAACTTTTCGCACTAGGACTCCATCATCGTTCTGAAATTAATCAAATAATTAGACCAGAAAGTATCAATTGTGACACGGGTTCAATTCAAGGGTGGAGTCAAGGAGCTTATTTCATGAATATTTTAAAACAGGTAAATAATTGTGTCATTGACCTTATTTCATATTATGAAATTTATGTCTAACTTCATTTTTGGATAGATAAAATTTGAAGGACTCACTGGTGACATCAACATTGATCAAGATGGTCAACGTCGAATTTTCAAATTGGAAGTGATGGAGATAACAACTAGAGTAAACCTAAGGTGACAATTACTTTTATGAATTAGTTAATTATTTTTAAATTTTGTTAGAATTTGTCCAAAATTGGAGATTGGAGTCCCTTAAATACACAAAAACTAGTATGGACTCGTACTCAAGAGGAGACATTGAAATTAAGAGCTGATGACCTTCATGGAATGGTGTTGAACATCACTACTAAACCTGTAACTTATTAAATTGTTGAAATACTTAAATTTCTATAGGTAGTTAATTAATGTTGGTTTGATTGAATTAGAGTGAACCATACTGTACATTTCATCCAGATGGAACGATTGACGGATACTCAGTAGATTTAATTGATGCATTGGCTCAACATTTTAAATTTAAATATATATTTCATAAAGTTGGGGATGGGAATATGGGAGCTGCGACGAATGATTCAACTTACAAACATGGATGGAATGGTCTAATTGGTGAAATATTGGACAATGTATGCAATAGTTACAATATTAGTTATTATTTATCTAAATATACAGTCTAGGCCAGTAAAATTATCAAGGAGGAATCAAATTTTCTATGGCCAACCTTCATACGATGGAAAATTTGAACTGAACCAATCAGCGGTTGAGTATTCTGGCAATTACTCCACTCTTGTAGGCAGTTTTTAAAAGCACCCTATACAGGGTGTTTAACATTTTTTGCACCCTAGAAAGCATGACGTCATTTTTTCACACTCTTTTGCTGGGAGCAGCATGGAGTGGGAGGAGCTAAGATGAAATTGGAGAAAGAGGGTGCAAAAAAAGATTAAACACCCTGTACATAATACTTGATTTCAAAGCTCAGACCTTAGGGGAGGAGCAATATTTGTATCGTATTATTTCAAATTTCACCTGCTGTGATAGGGGGAAGGGGGCGGCATAAAAAAATTTGACTCCGCCTCAATTCTAAGGACTTCTAAGGCGCAAAAATATTACTTACTAAATTTAGTTATTTATAAAAAGTTTGTTACCAATGTTTGTTTTCTTTTGTGTACGTAGAAAGCGCATTTGGCAATTGGAGATATGAGTATTACCTCTGCGCGAGCAGGCGTGGTAAGTTACTAAATATTTTGCAAATTTTGTTACCGCTGGTACTAGAATTTAATTGATTTAATTTAAACAGATTGATTTTTCCTTCCCGTTTATGAACATTGGAATCAGTATACTTTACAAACGTCCTGAAAAAAGTCCACCAAAACTTTTTTCGTTTCTTGAACCCTTCCATTTTGAAGTTTGGATCTACATGGCGACAGCATACCTCGGAGTATCCCTCATTTTGTTCATTATAGCTAGGTAACGAATCAAAATCATTGAAATCAGTATACTTTTTTTTTTAAATCAGGCGCAAAATCTAAGGTTTTCTACCACTTTGTTACATATACTTTTTTTTTATATTATTCAACTAAGGAAACATTTTTGCTAAAAATGAAGAGCGCTTCTTTTGAAAGTGCTTGTTAGCAATTTTGTTGTTCCCTTAAGTGACACTTCTAATCTTGGTAGAATTGAACCAGCTGAATGGCAGGTCTCGTCAGTACCCAACAGTGACGATCAGGTTATGGAAAATCCATTTAGTTTAATCAACATTCATTGGCTTGCCATTGGTTCACTCATGATGGCAGGTTGCGATATAATGCCCAAGTACGTTCATTAATTGACTATCATTTGTTCAATTAATCAAATAATTGTTCAATCCTTTTTCAATACTCATTTCCCCTGTGGATTTTCCTGCACGTTATTCACTTTTTTTTTTGCATCAAATCTCGCATGTAAATGTTGAGTCTGAGACATAAAATTTCGAGTATCTCTTCGGAAAACAAATGGTCCTTCCCAAATTTCTTGACCTTTGACCAAACTCTTTTTTCCACAGAATTACCCCTTTTGAATGGCTGAACCCTCACCCGTGCGTGGAATCTCCTGATGAATTGGAGCTTACATTACATTTGACCAACAGCTTGTGGTTCACGATCGGAACGCTTATGCAACAAGGAAGCGATATCGCTCCTAAGTAAGAGTCATTGACCGCTCACCTTGATTAACGCCCTTTTTGCTTTAGCCTGCACGGTGGACCTACAAATCCTTTCCCTAGAGTCCTTTATCCAAATGACCTGATTTATTATCTAAATAGAGCTGGGTCAACTCGAATGGTGGCCGGGATATGGTGGTTTTTCACATTGATCCTCATTTCTTCATATACGGCTAACCTTGCAGCTTTCCTTACAAGCGAAGGTATGGTTGAAGGGATTAAAGATATTAAGGACTTACCGAAACAAACCAAGGTCAAGTTTGGAACTCTTGAATCTGGAAGTACCAGAGCCTTCTTCAAGGTTAATATAATTTATTTTTTTAAGTCTAAATTTTTAGTAATAATTAATATTATTTATTATCACTTTTGATGCTAAATTTAGGACTCAAAGTTTCCACTTTATCAAGAAATATCGAAAATTATGGAAGCCATGACCCCTCTTCCTCATGTTAAAGATACCAAAGATGGAGTCGAAAAGGTCAAAAAAGAGAATGGAAACTATGCTTTTTTTATGGAATCGGCGGGTATTGAATTTGCAATGGAGAGAGACTGCTCATTGGTTCAACTTGGGGTACCGCTGGATTCGAAGGGTTTTGGCATTGGGTTCAGAAAAGGTATCCAAAGGACAAGGCACAACTGGCTCACCCGACGGATTTTCGTTAGATCGACAGAAATTTTAGCACATTGATAGATTTTGATATCATGATCAAAGCAGAAACACTCTGGGCTAGCCATTTGTGCCTAAATTTGTGCCATTTGTTGTAAATTTTTACAATAATTATTTTGAAACGATTCATTTGAATTTTTCTTTTTTGAACAACTAGGGTCAAAATTTCGTGACGCCTTTAATATTAAATTGTTGGACATGGCACAGAAAGGCGAGCTTGAAAAATTAAAAACAAAATGGTGGATAACAAATGGCGGTGGGAAGTGCAAGGTATTGAAAGAGGGTTAATTTAGTACAACAATAGCGCTTATCAGGATTTAAATCATTATTGTAAAATTATAAGTGGGAAGTCATGAAATTTATATGATTTTTTAGACGGAAGCTTCCGCTACTGGTGGGGCAACAGCCTTGACCTTGGGTCATGTTGGTGGTGTCTTTGTAGTCCTCCTTGGTGGATGTACCATGGCAGTTGTGATGGTTTTTTGTGAATTTATGTGGAAAGCTAGAAAATTAGCAAAGGATGCTGAGGTGAGGAGGAGGGATTTAACAAATCAACAGTCAACAAGTGTTTCTAACACCTAAAATTTCCAATTAACAAAATGGACCAATCACAAATGTCTGCCTTAATCCCACTAACTACTAACTCAACTAACCTAAACCAGTGGGATATTATTGAGACTATGGTATATTTTTTTTAGTGTCAAATCAATGATTTGATTTTAGAGGAATTCAATTTGAATATCTTTGCCAAAATTTTAGGGATCCGTGTGGATAGAAATTTGGAAAGAACTGAAATTTGCTCTCCAGTGTCACAACGAAACTAAGCCAATCAGGAAATCGCAGAGTATTAATCCGACCATCCAACAGAGTGAGAGTGTCCCATATCTTGCCTTCAACGGGAAAGAACCTTCGGACAACTAAAATTGCAAAAAAAAAAACATTTTTTTTTAGAATTTTCAAATTCTTCTGCAAAATAGTAATCCAATGTCAACGTCGCAGAATTGTGCCTTACTCAAATTGTGATCTAAGTACGTAAATTTTGGTTAGTAAATGAAAATAAATGGAATTTTGTCTCATGTAGTTTTGTTTTTGTCTTAAGATTGCTTTCCTATCGCATTACCTTCTGCAAAATTACTTCTTAGGTTTTTTTTTTTTTTTTTTTTTTTTTTTTTAAATTTTTCAAAATTTTTCAAAATTTNTGGAAACATTTACAGGCGGAATTACGGATCCTTTAGACTTTTTTCAAATCACTTCACTCAAACATTCAGCCGAAAGGATCAATCGAGACGCCACTATACTACCAAATTCTAAAATTAGCATAGAATTTGCAAAACCTCACAGTGGAAACTCATTTTACAATAAGCGCGCAAGTAATTTTGTAAAAATTTAACATTTATCTAATTATTTTGGGGGTCTAATTGATTGTTAAAAGTTTGTCAGCTTCTAATTGACGGAGTCGCTGGATTTTTTGGACAACTGAGGAACCATGAAGCAGCTAGCCATATTCGTGTTTTATGTGACAGACACGATGTTCCGTACATTGAAACTAATTGGGACTTTCCAATTCGTCAGGATCTGCAAATGATAAATTTTCATCCACATCCGAATACTCTAGCAACTGTAATAACACATATTCTTATCAAAATTTTCAAAATTTGATTCATTTTTTTTTAATTTTAGGCAATTAGAGACCTTGTACAAGTCTACGGTTGGGAAAAATTTGGAATTTTTTATGATTCTCCAGAAAGATTGTTTCAAATTCAAGAAATACTTGTTACACATAGTACTTCCGGTGGTCAAATCATGAAACCAGTTCTAAGGCGCTTACCTTTGAATAATAATTACAGGTAAATGACATGGTCGTAGAAATTTTGAAAATCCAAACAAAAAAAAAATCTAATTATTAAACCTTAATGTAAAAATGTACAGATCAATTCTTCGCGAAATGGATCGTGACTTGGAGATCAAAAATATCCTTGTCCATTGTTGTATCAAGACAACTGAAATTTTATTAACACAAGCCCAAGAAGTAGGTATACTCAACCACCAATTCAGTTATATCCTCAGTACTTTGGTAAGCAAAAAAAAAAAAAATAACACCACTAAAAAAAACTATTTTGTAATTTATCAGAGTATTCAAACAATTGATAGGATTTTCACACCCTACCTATTGAAAAGTTTCAATTTGGCGAAGCAAACATCACATCTTTCCGCTTGATTGACACTAGTGACCCTGAAGTTCTAAATGTACTCTCAGAACTCAATCAAATGTTGCCAAAACCACCAAAAGCATCAAATTGTGGATTAAATTTTGATAGAGTACCACTTCATGGCTTACCAGTATGTTAAAAATTTATTAAATCAATTCAAAATTTAAATTAATTGATTATTTTCATTTTTCAGACGGAAATTGCATTGGTATATGATGCAATGAAAGTTTATGCAAAAACATTACATGCACTGGATACTACACAACGGATTAATTTAAAGTCACTCCGTTGTAACCAATCAGAAACATGGGGTTATGGGGTCACCATTTTAAATTATATCAAAATGGTACCAATGCAAGGTCTCTCTGGACGAATTGATTTCAATAATACCGCCTTTCGGACTGATGTTTCATTGGATCTTATTAGTTTGACCAAAAACGTAACTTTGACCCACTTTCACAACAAAATTTCTCAAAGAAATTACCCTAAATTAACTTTTTTTTTACTTTAGGGAATTCAAAAAGTTGGAATATGGAATCAAAATAGATATCCGTTGACAAAATTCAAATGGTTGGAACTTGGAACCAATGGAATCAATAGTTTAGATAGGAAATTCAGTCAAGATGAGAATTTCTTCAATATGACACTGACGGTGACCACTGTGATGGTAAAATTTGATTGGATTTTTAACAATAATTTTTGGTCTGTTTTTTTTTTTTTTAAATTTTTTTTTATGTGTTTCAGAGTGAACCGTTCTGTATGCTAAAGAAAGGAAAAAATTTTGTTGGAAATGAACGATTTGAAGGCTACATTGTTGATTTACTTCAGAAGCTATCGAAAATTCTTCGTTTCAGGTTTACAATTCGACCAATCACGATGAAGGAAGGTGGCAGTAAGGTACAAAACAACCAATGGAATGACGTAGTGAAGGAAATTGTAACTAAGGTAAGATAATTCTCACTTATGTTGTAACCAAAGTTTTTATACCAAGTCTTTCAATAAGAATGGTTCAAAACCAAATTCAAAAATATGAAATTCAATCAATCTGATTTGAGTTATATCAAAAAAAAATTTTTTTGAATCTGATTGGCTAAATATGAATTTTTCTATTTATTTGTATCTTTTAAAGAATCGAAACTTATACTTTGCAATTTTGCAACTTTTTTTAAAATTTAGAATGCTGACATCGGTATAGGTGACTTGACGATGACTGGAGCAAGGCAAAAATTTGTTGACTTTGTACCATTTATGCATCATGGAGTTTCCATTGTTTACACAACAACAAAACCAAAAGTTCAAAAATGGTTTTCATTTTTGTTACCATTTTCAAATGATTTGTGGATTTCTATTGGTGGTGCTTACCTGTTTGTTTCAATTTTGTTGTATTTAATCACAAGGTACTAATTTTAATGTTAAATTGTTTTCTTAGATATTTTTTTTTTAATTTTGGCAAATTTTTATAGAATTTCACCATATGAATGGACTCATGAATTCCCATGTAGATCAAATACTGATGTAATGACTAAGCTAAGCTTTTGGAATTCATTTTGGCAAATTTTGGAAGTTCTGTTTAGACAAAAAACAGAAATTAATTTCCGGTATGCAAAATTATATGAATATTGGAACTAACTTTTCAAATCTAATAATGTGTTAACTAAATTTTTTGTTAATTTATTAGTGCAAATTCTACACGGGCTTTTATAGCAAGTTGGTCTTTATTTACACTAATTCTAGTATCAACATATACTGCAAATTTAGTTACATTTTCGTTACTTTCGGAAATGGAAAAAGAAATTCGCGGAGTTGGGGATTTATTAGAAAATTCAAAGATACAATTCGGATGTATTCAAGGAGGAACTACAATGTCATATTTTCAGGTTTGAAAAAATTCAACAGACTTATTAAAATTTGCAAAAAAAAATTATTATAATCATAATTTACATGAATTTTTAGGATTCAGGAACTGATCTTGCAAAATCTATTTGGGAAAATATGAAAAATGATGCTTTGAATTCATTTAAAAAGAATGTATCTGAAGGAATCGAACATGTGGTAAATTCACAAGGAAAATTTGCATTTTTTGCTGAAAGTCCTATAATTGAGTATAACATTGAACGAACTTGTGGAATTACTCAAATTGGCGGACTTATGAGTAGCGTTGCTTATGGAATTGCATTTAGGAAAGGTAACCAAAACAATAACTTGCAAAAAAAAAAAAAAAAATTATCTATTTTTTTTTGCAAATTGTTGAATTTTAGATTCAGGTCTATTAGAGCCATTCAATTCAGCCGTTCTTAAACTTCAAGATAGTACAGCTTTAGCAGATCTAAAAGAAAAGTGGTGGAAATTGAAAGATACTGAAAAAATATGTGTAGTATGTGCTAAAAAATTTTTTTTGCAAATTTTTAACCAAAACGTATTTTTTATACTAAAAAAAATATGGTGGATTTTGTGTACATTTCAGAATGATCGTATCAAAAAAAAAGTGAAACCATTAAGAATTCAACACTTTTATGGACTTTTTTTGGTCCTACTTTCTGGCGCATTTGTTGGAGTAGTTTTAACATTTTGCGAATTTTTTTGGACCGGAAGAAAGATTGTAGCGGTAAGTAACTATAATAATTGGTTGAATTTGCACATAGACTCAAACACATTAATTTCAATTGTGAATAATTATTTTTGATAAAAATTATTTACAATTTTCGATTTTCAGGGAGAACGTCGTCATGAATTGGGAAAAGATCTCGAATTTGCTCTAAAATGTCGTGGAAATGTAAAATTAGTAAAGAAAAATTCGCGCAGTGTACCAAGTATTATTAGCGAAGACACCGGGACACCATATTTAGATCTTGGAATCAATTCGTATGGATTTCCAAATTTTGAAAATATACAAAATGGAGGTGAATCAATTAGTCGAGAAGTTTTGTCGTTTGACTAAACTAAAAGTGAAAGAAGAAAAAAAATTTTTTTTTTTTTTTTTTTGCATTTTTTCAACTTCTTGATTTGAATTGTTGATTAAATTTTCGCTAATGACGCTGTAAAGGATAATTAATAGGCTATTGTCTTTTACGTAAACTTTTTTGACTACGATAATATGTCAATATGACAAAAATTGTAAAGTCTATGAGTATCATAACTATAAAAGGGATTTTAGCACACTGAAGTGGGCCAAAAAAAAAAAAAAAAAATCAATCACGCATTGATCAAACATTATAATTCTAGCACAAAAGAATTGAAGTATGTAGTCAAAAAAAAAACTGTATGGCCCAATTTGAAAATTTTGAAGTNAATTGTATGGCCCAAATTGAAAATTTTGAAGTGAAAGTTTTTTTTCATTCTTGGTCTTTAATAATACCTTTCACCGATTTTCAATGGAACNACTGTATGGCCCAATTTGAAAATTTTGAAGTGAAAGTTTTTTTTCATTCTTGGTCTTTAATAATACCTTTCACCGATTTTCAATGGAACGAATTTGTGTCAACCATGGTTAAATGTTAAACACTAACAAATAGGAAAATGAACTCAAAATTATCATAATGATCAAATTAGAAATTACACCAAAATTTCAAAAAAAAAAAAAAATTTTCACTTTTTTTTTTAACACTAGCTCAGCCGAATCTGGTCCTGATTGTTGGTAATTTCATATATACTTACAATATACATAAAGAAAAAAAGAATCAACAGTTGGCAACAATGAAATTGATGATTTCTATACTTTCCAACCATTAATTGTGCTTATATTTACTCCTTTACTAGTTTTATTTTTAATTGTCAACAATTTAAGTAACATTAAGTATTATTATTTCCTTTTAAAGTTAACAATCATCGCCCTGCGATGAGACTTAATTGTTGTAAATGTCTATAAGGATCTACCCTTAATCAACGTTTAGTTATTTCGCATCCCTGATTTGACTCACATGTGAAGACACAGTAATGAATGATTAATCTAACTATACACTATTGTTATGACAACAATACAACTATTTTTTAGTAATGATCATTTTTTATATCATTATTGGTTTTGTGCAAAGGTAATTTTCAATTATGCGTATTGTTAACCGGAAATTATAATAAGACAAACTAATTTTAAGTACCATAAGGCAAGGATTTTTTAGATATGACAATGGAAGAAGGTCCATTTGAGCATCGAAAAAGAATGCTGCTAATTGGTTGATGGAATATTGACACTTCATTTGAACTGGAATAAAATTGTAGTAAGTAGAGATAGTAAATTGATTGGTTATCGAGATTCATCATCGAAATTTTGTATTCGATATTCTCCAATCATTTTGATTGGTTTGACCTGACATGATCTACTACTCTTCCGCCATTAGGCTTTCATCCTGTTCACATTCAGATTCTTCCAAATCTCGACGTCTCTTCTTTCGTCGTCCTGTACCAAAAACAACAACCATTAAATCACAATTAGTTAAAGTGTAAATTCTCTTGATTCTAATTGGTCACTTACGATAACAATTGACTGATGTTGTTGTCACCAAAAAAACCATAATAATTCCCACGGTCATGACCGCAGTGAGTCGGGAACAAGAGGCACTGGATTCATTGAGTAGGAAGTGACAAGATAGAAATGCAAGACCATCCACTAGGAAGAGGATGAACAGAAATGCAAAAGCAATGCTGTTGATTTTCTGCCAAAAAAAAAACATATATAAAAACATCTGTAAATTTTTGCATAAAATTTGCAAAAAAAAAAAAAAAAAAAAAAAAACTCAAAGCTTACTTTATTCCGGACTTGTTCAATGGAGTGAATACTATTTCTACCACGGAGGTGGTGATGATGGTTTAGTGGCATGGTGGCTTCATTATGAGCCTCTTGATTGGCTGCTGCTGCTGCTGCCTGAGCCTTCTTTCCTAATTCATAACCTATGGTCCAAATGGCTATGGATTTAATATCAAACATCTTTGACAAGTTTTTTAGACACTTAATTATTAAGTATAAGGGCTCTTAAGTGTCCAAAATTCAACCAAAGACTGAGATATTTATGTTATTCAGTTGAACAAGTTATTCCTTGAGGTGTAAAAGGCAACAGGCTTTGGAGTAAACAAATAAAAATCTTCCAGGAGTTCCACGGGTTTGCTCTAGATTTGAGTAAAAAAAAAATATTTTTTTTTTGCATTTTTGCGCATGTACGGATAGAATTCATAGCGGATGTCCTTACCGTGACATGGATAAACTGACCCCCCTCCCTCACCATTTCTAAAAAAGAGTCTTCTCTATACAAAATTCAGGAATCGATCGTCTGTCTTGGTCCTTTATCATGTAGTAGTAATAATAATAACAAAAGGATCTCTTCACGGTTCTTTGATTCAAATGGCAAATTTTTACATAAAAAAAAAACACAACTGCTAAAAAAGAGCCCAAAAAAAGCTAGACGTTTTCATATTATTGAGTTATTCTTTTTATGATTCTTTAGAAAGTACATTGAACTTATGACCGGAAGTAGAGAAAACTTTCCAAAAAAAACAAACATTAGAATGTGTTCCAACTTCTAATTTGAGTTTGTAGAGATTAATAGTTAAAATGATCGAATTTCTATATTCCCTTTAATGATCAAAGGGTTAAGGGGAAAAATGTTTTTTTTTTTTTTGGAAATTGAGTATATTGAGGAAGCTTGGTGTAGACTTAGAGTAATCTTAAATTGAAATCTCGTAAGTAATTGTTGATATAATCTCAAATTTATCACAGTCACCAATTTTATGAAAGGATGATTCATCTTCTTACTTATAAATGTTTGGTTCTCAGGTGAAATCTTCACAGACTCTCTTCAGTTGAGCTACTGAGACACATTTGAGCTACTGAGATTACAACAATTACAAATTTAGGTTTGGGATTTTGTTCTATTTTTTTTATATATATAGTGGTTATAGTGATTTGGTTCATAAAGCAGTACAATTTGCCACTGCATATGTGAAAGAGAAGGGTTTTTTTTTTTTTTTTTTTTTCAAAATGTGAAAAAATGGTTTTAGTGTACCCACGCCAAGGTGTGAGATTTGGATCAAAATGTTAAATCCAGGAAAAGAACTTTCACCAAATGTGAATTTTTTGGTAAAATTTTTTTTTTAAATAATTACATTTGAAATATTTTGAAATTTTTTTAAATTTTTTGAAATTCTTTGAATTTTTTTGAAATTTTTTGAAATTTATTTAATTTTTTTTGAAATTTTTTGAAATTTTAAATTATGAATGTGATGAAATGAATTGGTAATCAAAATTTTGGGATTTCGAAATTATATAGATTTCAATCACAATCTTTCTCGGACTAATCCAAACCTCTCTCAGTTGTCATCGAAGAGTCGGTAAGTTAGTGAAACAAAAGTTATTAAAAATTTCAATTATTTTCTGCTCATAAAAACTTGTCAATTGGGGAATTTTTGGAAAAAAAAAAATTTTTTTATTATAAATTCAAAATTCAAGATGATTTCTGAATTTTAAATAGTGAATAGAAATTGTGTCCACTCATGCTAAACACTTTATTAAAAACTTAACGATATCATTAACCAATTAGTTTACTTCAGCTTCATCAAACCTTTTACTTCAAAATTTAAAAAAAAAAAATTTTTTTTTTTGAAAGAGAAAGTCATAATGAATTAGTAAAAAATTTCATTTAAATTTCAAGGCTGTGAGAACAATACTGTAAATTTTGGGGACTTCGTGTCTGGTGTTTATAGTGAATTAGTTAATAATGTCAGGAGTAAGTTAATCACGTCACGTTCCAATTCGCTACTCTTGGATGACTCCAAAGAAACTTAAAGTTTCATGTATATATTCCCCAAAAAATNATACTGTAAATTTTGCGGACTTCGTGTCTAGTGTTTATAGTGAATTAGTTAATAATGTCAGGAGTAAGTTAATCACGTCACGTTCCAATTCGCTACTCTTGGATGACTCCAAAGAAACTTAAAGTTTCATGTATATATTCCCCAAAAAATTTAATTTATTATGCTTTCAAACTTATTATAATTCATTTATAAATTTTTATATTTATTTACTTCATTGTTGTAAAATATAATTTATAAGTCATTGAGCACTTAATAATTTGCTAAGAATCCAAATCAAATGATTCAACTTTACTAATCTTCCTGTATTTTTTTTTTTTTATTTCTAGAACACCATATCATTTACCCCCCGAAAGGTACTCAAAGAATGTCATACTCTGTTAGGTGTATAAGTAAAAAAAAAAAGTTTTTATAAAATTTTTTGTAAAAATGACAAATAGGTCACGGTCAAGGTTACGGTCACAGTCAAGGTCAAGGTTACGGTCACGGTCACGGTCACGGTCACAGTCAGGATTATAGTCCAAGCCAAACTTATGGTCATGACCAGGGTCATGGTCCTGTCCAGAGTTATGGTCATGGTCATGGTCATGGTAACGGTCAGGGTCAGGGTCAAGGTCATAGCCAAAGTTATGGACACAGTCAGAGTTATTGTCATAGCCAGAGTTATTATGGTCATGGCAAAGGACACCCTACTGGAGGGAAAAGTGGTGGATATACAGTTGTGGTAGCAAAATTAAGACTTAACCACAAAGGTAACAACACCTTGTTTTTGTTGATTTTTTGGTAATCATTTGACATAATTTTACCAAAATTAAGGTCCTAAGAAGACAAAAGGTCATCATGGGAAAGGACAAAGTCAAGGTTATGGTTCATATGGTCACCAAAGTTCAGGGAAAGGACAAAGTTACGGCTATGGAATGTCTGGACATCAAGGCTCAGGTCATAGTTTGTACGGCACAGGTCCAGGTCATGGGTTGTATGGCTCGAGTCATGAGGGTGGCTACGGTAAGTAAATAAAAATAATTATTTTTTTTTTTGTAAAACTTTACTGTGTCAAATAGAAAATTCTGTAGGACATGGTGGTGGCTCGAGTCATAATGGTGGGGATGGTGGATACGGTAAGTACATTATGTTTATTAACTTTTAATATAAAAAACTCATTGTTAAGTAGTCACTCTATAATCGTGTGACAATGATTGGGTAACTTATTGTTTCTAATAATGAATTGGGTTTTTGTAGGACACGGTGGCTCAGGTCATGGAAGTAAAGGAGGTCATGGTAAGTGTCAAAATTTATAAATAAATTAGGGTTATTGTTGTAATAATTTACTTATATTATTCACAGGATACGGTGGCTCGGGTCATGGTCATAGTGGATACGGTATGGAATTTTGAAATTTCTAAATAATTTATGAGGTTAACAATAATTAATTTTAATTTTATATAGGACATGGTGGGAGTAGAGGACATCAAAAAGGTCAAGGTCATAAGAAAGGACATTCTAGTAGTCAGAAAAGCCATAGTGGTGGTGGATACACACAAACTCATCAATACCATGAGCAAAGTAAGGTCAACACTACAAAATAATAGCTTGTCACTAGAGGTCAACTTAAAAAAAAATGTTGATTTTTTAGGTTATGGTGATATGAGTAAAGGAAAAGGATATGGAATGGGGTCAGGTCATAGTGGACGAGGTAGAAAACTTATTTTCAAATTTGACCAACAGGGTCAAGGTCAATGTCAATTATTTGATTATATTATATTTTACGTTATAGAATATGGCTACAGTGAGCCATACCCAAATACTGAATATAATACACTCGATGTCGTCAAGTCAATTCCACTTCCTGAACTCACTTCACCACTTTATCGAAGACACAAGAAACGCGATAAATTGATCGATAACCTTGAAAAAGTCGATGAAATATTCATTCCTACTAAGACAAATATACCTACAGTTTTTAGTGATGACTATTCTCAAACGAACTTTGATCTAAGTGATACTTTTAAATTTAGTTCAGTCATACCAGAATTAGAAGACTCTCGAAGAAATTATTCAACATATAACTATCGAGAATCAAGAAATCTTTTTGTCGATAATGGTGAGAAACTGAGACAGAGTAGATGAAAGAATTTTTATTGCAATTTGTTTAATAACTAAAATGAGAGATTAAAGATTAAAGATTTTATATTTTTGTTGAATTCGAATCAACTATCATATGGCTCGTGAACATCTGAACTACTAAATTGTGCATTAATCAATTAATCTTGTTAATATTGTCTTGATTAGTTGAACTCCTGTTGATCTTATGATGATGAAGATTTATTACGTATATATTACTCAGCACTGTTACTGGCTTCTCCTGAACTATCAGGTATAGGAAAATCACAAGCCTTGAAGTAAAAAGAATTAACATGATTTCATGATTTTTAATAACAAATCCAACTAATCTTGGAATAATTAATGACAAAACGAACCTTAAAAATCTTCTGGAAGGTACAATCGATAAATTCTTGGTAGGTACTACAATCACCTTTTTTCCAAACGAATGAAGCTTCTGTAAAATTTCATTAAAAAAAAAATTTTTTAAATTAAAATAAAGTAGTGAATTTAAATGAAGATATTACCATGGTCATCAGCACAGGTATTAATCGCACTCATAATTTCAATTGTTTTCGATGAAGGAATTGGAATAGCGTCCTCAACAAAATTTTTTACTTTTTCTCGAACAATTTTACCAGCTTCATTTATCTGTGAAAAAGATAAAAAATTTCTTATGTAAAATAATTTCAAATTTTTTTTTCAGTATTTTGTCTAGAACCTAAAAATTATAACTTAACTTACGATTCCAGTAGCTTGAACAGTGCAAACGATATAACACTGTTGAAAAATGAATAATTTAAGGATTAAAATTAGAAATCCTTAGTTCAATTTAATTGATTTGGACATAATAATAAGGCTTACTGATCTTTCTTCTTTCGGTATTACATGAAAGATTGGCTTATAACTTTCAGAACCGTTTGATGCAGCGATAGAACTTGGTCTGCAGTTTACTACTGCTTGCCACGTTTCATTTGAAATTTTGACATTGTAACCGGCGCACGTCACGAGTGGCATCTGTCCCATCACAGGACGTTTCATGGCTTCCTTAGTTGGTTCTCCAGGAAATCCCTATAGTCAAATCAAAATCATAATTTTAATCATGAAATTTTTACTTTTTTTTTTATAAAAAATTTGCCTGTCACCTCAACCATTATTGCAAAGATCAGAGTAACCGCAATGATCGCGATTCTTCCGACCATTTTAGATATTCAATAAAAGAGACTATAATTTAGTTTAAAAAACTGTTTCGTTTTTTTTTTTTGAAAATTCTGTTTCAGAAGTTAAGTTAAATGTAAGTGACAACATTGAACTTACTTGCAGAGCCTTATAAAGAAAAATAAAAGTAAGATTGGCCAAAGACAGGATGTCATGTCAAGGGTAACATTTTAAAATTACAATGTAAAATATTTCACCATGATTCAGTAACCTATAAACCCATTGTTGAGAACATTATTATAATGTTTTTTTTTGAATTACGATTAATTCACAAAATTGTCCATATCCTTCTCATTCATTCTTTACTCAAAATCATTCAGAAAGGTTAACAATTACTTGTGGCTAAACATCAAAATTTGTATAATATAAATTAACAACTGTCAGGCACAGGCAACTTTTCATTGTAATCAAAAATTGAATAACTCGAGTATGATGTGATTTTGCCACAATTGTACCTTAGTAGTGTCTTTGAATAATAGTACTCTGTCAAATTATAAATAGTATGTTGTCGATTAGAAAAAAGAAATATTTGATTTCCGTCAGCTAGAGCTTGACTATGCTACGGAGGAGGTATCGAAAAAAAAAAATTGTTGGATTTAGACAAAAACTACGATGTAAAACTGATTTAAATATCAACAGATAAGGTTATTTCACAGAGATTACAACTTTTAGTTCATGTAAATTACACAACAGTATTCGAATTAGGAGAATACTGTTATGAAAAAGAGACTAACGCGATTCTGCCTTATGTTTTGGGGGACGAAATGTACTGATTTTTTTGGGTTTCTTCACTCCACTTCCACTAGAAGAAGACATTGTTGGAGTTGGACTATCCTTGGTCTTCTTAGATGAATTGGTTTGAAAATTTTTCCAACTAGCAGCTCTCTGTTCTCTCGACTCCTATATAAAAATTTATATGATTGTTAACAAATTTTTAAACTTTTTATATATTTCAACTATTTTACAATGAAATTACCTCGAAATTCTTGACCCATTCTTTTTCTATTTTTGCCTTTTCTTCCATGTCAATTTCTTCTTCTCGTTTTCTCTTCCGTTCTTCCATATCACGAGTTTCTTGAGACCTTCGCTTCCGTTCCATGTCAGCGAATAATTTCATCGTCATTGCATATATAGCATGTTTATATTTTTGAGGATCATCTTCATCAACTCTGTTAGGCTTTCCTTCCTTTTTCAACTTCTTTTTCTTCTCAGCAATCTGTTGTAAAACCAGAAAGAAAAATGTCAGAAAATAATAAAAAGTTAACTTTTGATGAGACCAAGCTCATCAGAGTTAATTAGACAGAAAAGGTTTACATTAATATCTGTTTTCGCTGTAGCCTCTTCAACGACATCCATACATTTTGCTCTTGTTTCAGGATCTTCTAGTATTTTCCATGCTTTGTTAACAGCTAACAAAAGATACAATAATTATTTAACGTTTACAAATTCCAACCAATTGATGAGTAAATTCTTTCTTTTTAGTTTTTATTCTACAATTACCTTCAAATGCAGATTGTGCTCTCTCCTGATCGTCCTGATTTTTATCTGGATGAACTAAAATAGACAAGCGTCTGTATTTAGTCTTTATGTCATCCAATGATGTCTCAGGATCAACTTGAAGAACTTCAAATGGATTTAGATTAAAATACGTTGAGCCTGAGCGTAATAACCGCTCGATTTGTTGTTTTGGTGTTAATACAGAGTCTCGTTTCTCTATCTGCTTCACCTAGAAGCAAAACAATATAAACAGCAAATAAGACATTGTTAGCATTCAAATTAGCAGTGTTTAATGATGGGTTTTATTATTCCACATACTTCGTTGTAAAATTTGTCGAAAGCTTCATCTTTTGCAACTTCAGGAACAGTCGAGGACATTGTAATTTTTCCAATTTATTTAGTTCGGATAGGTTCTCTGATTATCCTATCTTTCTGCCTATCCTTTTGTAATCACATCAACAATACTCTTATTTGAGCGAAATCACTCCTTATTTTTGTTAAACTTTCAAATTAGTGATTATGATGATTAATGAATTTAATTAATTAAATGTCTAGTGCTTTTCCAATCGAATTACAAGGAGTCAAGATAATTGACTCCTACCCGAGCCCAAACATTTTACATACTATCCCTTTGGAAAATCAAGAAATTTACTTTTAAAAAATACATTCTCGTCCTTAGGAACAAAATTTACGTTTACTATTGTTAGAATTTTCCTTAAGTTCATTGTTGCTTTGCTCTAAATTTTGAATTTTTAATAAAAATGTTTACGAATCTATCTGTGGTTCGGTGTATGTTACACGTAAGGGTTTGATATCAATGGGTTATCTTGACTCGTATTGAATAAAAGGTTTTTTAAATAATTTAAATTTGTAAATTTCCCGCCTTTTATAAAAGGGAAGCATGAGACTTGTGAAGAAAGTAAAACTGTCAACGAATGTCTTCATTTTGTCGATGAATACACGGCTGACGGCTCCTCCCAAAAGTCTCCAATGTCGAGCGGTATTGATCATTGTCGAACCATGTGGAGCAATGCATCCTGTTCGCAGTTACTAACATTTCCTTACTAATTTTTATTATAGTCTCTTACAAACCATAACTTTGACTAGAAACTTGAAACACCTATGGCGTTTCGGATCCATTCAAAAGTCACCCAAAAAGTTAACGACCACGGGCCAAGACGCATCCAAATTGGTAAGAATCCTTTGTACAATGCCACGAACCCTTCATTTCCCACTGTTTTTTTGAGACAATCTATACTATTTTTGTAGTAAATTCCAACACCGTCTTTGGTTGGTTGATTCATAACACGTGTTTTGACTACATCTGCAGGAGTCCCGATGACTGTCGCAATGAAGCCGGCCATCAAACTATAAAAATATTTTTTTAATTTTATAATTTTTTATAACTTCAAGGACAAAATTTGGTCTTTCTTTTTTCTTAATTCACCTGGATAAAATATGGACCAAGTAATTATCCTCCATTTTGGTATTTTTTAAGAGAAACCGCTTAGCCGTATCATAAGTAGTCAAGTCTCCTAAATTTACTAAAGCACCACGCTGGACATTAGGCACCCAACCCTTCCAAAGACCACGAATTCCAGCTTCTTTATAAATAGTTGAGAGTGCTTGGAAAGCATTTGTAACACGAACAGGTTTTCCTTCGAGCCTTCGTCTTCCTTCCATTTGTAATTGAACTTTGACAAGATCCATTGGACTTGCCGCTGCATACATGGAAAAATAAATAAAACCAATTTCACTGTAAGTGCTACTTACACTTGCTTCTTACTGAATTGTGCAATTCCTCCAGCTATCAAACCGCCTAATGCAGCCTGAAATACATGGAAGGAGGAGTCAAACCCATAAAGTTATTATCCCTCTATTAAAACCTTATTACTCTGTACCTTATAAATTGGGAATGAGCCATCTGGATTCTTTCCTAAAATATTGTCTCGTAAATGTTCGTAGAGACCCATTCGTAGGCCAGAATAAATTACATGACGGTAGAGCGCCGGCGCCAAACCGTTCCAGAGACTAAAGAGACCTTCTTGTTTAATTATTCCAGAAGCTGTTCGAAACATTCCTAGTCTTTTCACTCTTACGATCGAAGAGGATTTCTGGACTTCACCTTGAATTTGCATCCGAGTTTTTGTGAGATCCAATGGATATGTAACTGTACAAAAAAAATTCTACATTTCAGTCACAATAACACAACAGAATACCAATAATCAGTTATAAAAGTTTAATAAACTAACCTGTTTCAGCGACGGATGCTGCTGCAAATGCCACACAGTACTTTCTTACAAAATTCCATCGTGGAATTTCAATGCCTTTGACTTCGATGTTACTTTTCTCCATTGTTGACCTTGGTACCGTTTAACTACTTATCTATAAGACAAGTTACACTCGTAGTGTAGCATTAGTTTTGATATCATAACTTCCAGAAACAAACTGACAAAGTATAAAAATATTTTACTTTCATAAATAAATATGCTTATTAAGTTAGTGAAATTATTTGAAATAAAAAGTAGTTAAGTTGTAAATAATTAACTTTCTTTCTTTTGTTGTTTTCTAACTCCGTTCATTTCTTTGCCTTTGTCATTTGCATTTCTTGTAACTTAATTCTATATCGGGAACTTTTGAATTTCGCGGGCAATTCGTAGGTAAATTTACACAATCAAAAATTGATACAAAATATTTTCTTTCTTCTTACAATAATTATTACAAAGACANCGTAGGTAAATTTACACAATCAAAAATTGATACAAAATATTTTCTTTCTTCTTACAATAATTATTACAAAGACAGAAGTTAAATTAGAAATTAATTTTGACATTTTTGCAAATTGGTGAGTGTCTAGTGTGCAAATTTTATAGAAAAAAACTAAAACATTTCGGCTGTCTGTCTTGACTCTATTTGTATCTTTAGTGTGGTCACTTCTACCTACTTTACTACCTAATTGCTAATTTGTAAGTTTTGCTTTGTAATTAATTCCTTCTCTGTATAGTCCAAGCAAGCGCAGAATTTAATTAGTTTAAAACCGCAAATTAAAATTTTTTTTTGTCTTTTCTCAAAACCTGGGTGTTGGGTCCTTCTAACTTACTCCCCACGAAGTGTCTGGTTTATTTCAATTGCTTACGAGAGTTCCAATTTTTATTTTGGCAGGAACCAGTAGTTAGGATTATTGGAACAATGTCGTCTTTGGGTCAAAGTTAAGAAAAAATAATAATGCTATTCATAAGAATAGCTGTACTAACGGTGGTGCTGGCGACACTGATGTTAACAGTACAGTCAAATCCTCTACTCATGTCAGTTGAAGAAATGGAACCTTTAGTAACCACCATCGGTAAGAAACACAATAGAATTTTGCAAACATGTGCAATTCATCATACTCACAAATCACATGTCATTCATTTGTANGGTAAGAAACACAATAGAATTTTGCAAACATGTGCAATTCATCATACTCACAAATCACATGTCATTCATTTGTAAAATTCATTTGTAATGTATTTTGTATTGCCTAAATCAAAACTTATTTTGGCAGGATACGAGCAGAATGACAGGGACAGGGACATGAGTAATAATATTCGTCAAGGCACATTGGCAGACTGGATGAATTATTTCCTCCTCTGATAATNGGACAGGGACATGAGTAATAATATTCGTCAAGGCACATTGGCAGACTGGATGAATTATTTCCTCCTCTGATAATTATTATAAACTGCTGATTGTGGGATTTTTTAATTTTAAATTAATAAGTAGTTAAATTTACTACTAATTTTCTCCTAAAGACGACTGAATGAGAATTAAAAAGAAAGATTAACGTTTCATCTTCTTACCAAATACATTAATAAGGCTTAATTAAAACCCTAGGAATGTTTAGTATAAAGGGAGAATTAATTGAACTTGAATTACTCAATTGGGATTAACATTGCTAAAAAAANCTAGGAATGTTTAGTATAAAGGGAGAATTAATTGAACTTGAATTACTCAATTGGGATTAACATTGCTAAAAAAAAGAAGAGTTAATTAATTTTTATCAAGCAACAATGGTTTCTAAAGGATTTTTGTTGCCTATTGGTGGAANAAAAAAAGAAGAGTTAATTAATTTTTATCAAGCAACAATGGTTTCTAAAGGATTTTTGTTGCCTATTGGTGGAATCTGTGCATTACTATTCATTTTGGGTAAGTTTCATCTTAATTTAATATTGTTCTACAGATATTATTTTCAAAGCAACAATTAGAAATGTATTATAGCGGCCATTTCAACATGAATGGCTCAAGGAGACTCAAAATTTAAGCAATCAAATTTGAATTAGAATACTCCAATATGATTGGGTGCATTTGAAAAAAATTTTTTGACTAATCAATTCATACAACAGCCAAAACAGCTGTCTATGTAATTCAAATTTGTAATTTATTTTGTTTCCTCAGGATGCAAAGGCGATGGGAATGAGAAGTCAAAGCTGAATCGTTATCCAAATTTTTATGAAAATTTCCATTTTCCAAAAACTTTGTCCAGGATGAGCTTTCCGGATATACTTTCAACATCAATCAACAAATTTACAAAAAATGTCTTACCTGAATCAAATAGGAGAGACTTAGTCGATCTAGTTAAGGATACTTACAAGAACCAATGGAGTGGGTGGTATCGCAGGTACTTTAGAGACTTTGGTACACCAAAGTACCAACAATCACTTTTTCAACATTAGTTAATTAACTTTAATTTAATTATCACTAAAAACAATGATTAATTTTCGTAACAGTGTTTTTAAAAAAGATATTTCAGAGCTAACAATAAAACTATCAAGTTTAAGTTACAAAGTAGTGGTAACGCAGTATCAGATTTTTCCTCACTTTGACATAACGAAGGGTCATAAAAGGATATTCGTCCTTCAATCCCTTGGGTAATTGGACTATTCGCTTTGATATAGTTGATAAGCATATCGGTGTCTAGAATACCTGAAAAAAAAAAAAGTTATCCCGAAGTCTTTAGAAATTAGTCACAAATTGATAAAAATGAGGTGACAAAGTGACAAAGTAAGGTTCTTTCAAATCTCCAAAGAAATTCAAATTCAAAATTTCATTGTCGACCAATCAGAAATAGTAAATTTTTAAATAAACCAATCAGTAGTGTCTAGGATGCACGAGAGTCCTCCTAGATACTAATTAATAAACGGAGGTTTCAACAATCCACACTGTATGTATAAATGATAGGTTGATTTATAAAAATAAAAAATTCTTTAAAAAATATAAACTAACCCAAATTATGACGAGCTATTGTATTCTCCTTGACAACAGTAAATCCATCACCACCATCAGCATTATAAGCGGATATTACCACTTTATATACAGTGGATGATTCCAACGGTACATAATGAGGTATTCTACATTCAGTACATAATACCATCATTTCACGAACTTTTCGACCAATTGGTTGTCTCATATCATAAACTATACGAATTCCTGATTGTTGAAGAAATTTTCCATGTAGATGTGATCCATTTGGATCAAATCCATCAACACCATGTTCAAAAGCTTCTTGTAAATACTTTCCTTTGATTTCAATGAGATCAACAGTATTTTGAAATGGAAGTATAGTCAATATATCTTCAAGTGTAATACTACCTGTTAATTAATAATAAATTAACAGGATTTAAAAAATATAAATTGAGTCGTAGTTGTTGAGATATAAGGATTATTACCATTGTTAGAGGATTCATCAATTGAACTTCGAATCCCACCTCCACTGATAACGCCTAAGGCTACTTCTGTCCATTGAATATGTTGTCCACTGTTATCACCATCAGCATGAAAATTTTGAAACTTTGATCACAAGAAACTCAATCAGTACTTGAAAATTTGGAACAAAAAAAATAATTAATTTAATGTCATTATTGTCATTTGACCACTTACACTGTGTACCATTGCGTCAGCAATTAAGTTACCCAGGTTACACTCTCCAGAGCGACAAGCTAGAGAACTTCCATTGAGAAATACATGTGTTTTCCCAATTTCTTCTTTTACTGATAGACTAACATTGAGATTCCATATTTTAAGATCTTTTAACATATCAGGATCTGCAATCAATAGAATTGAATTTCATTTTTACTAAAATTATACTATTTTTTTGCAAAAAAAAAATGTTAATTTTTGCAAACCCTGTGGAACTGAAGAATCTAACAAAATTGGATTTCCATTCCATCCTGTCACTTCTCCATTTTTGTTAAATGTAATNAGTATTTTTTTGCAAAAAAAAAAAAAATGTTAATTTTTGCAAACCCTGTGGAACTGAAGAATCTAACAAAATTGGATTTCCATTCCATCCTGTCACTTCTCCATTTTTGTTAAATGTAATATTCAAATAACCTAAATATTTCCCAAATGCATAGGCCTAGATGTTAGAATTTATAAAAATTAAATTACTTAATTATGTAAGTGTGAAAACAAAAGATTTTAATTAACCTGTACTACAGGTATTCGTCTTCCATTTGTTTGAGTAACAATTGTTGGATATGGACCAATTGGTCTCTCAATATCCGGTGGTGTCCCTAGTCAAAAAAAAAAAAAATTAAAAATTAAAAATTGTATGTTAATTACTCGAATAATACATAAGTTAATTGAGTACTGTTGATTGATACCTGTGTATAAAAATGTATTCGTATGACCTCCAATGACAAGATCAATATGTTGTACAGATTTTGCAATTTTTAAGTCAACTTCAATACCACTATGACCTACAGCTATTAAAATTTCAACACCTTGACTATCTAATTTAGCTGCTTCGACTGCAATTGCATGAATTTCATCTTCAAATTTTAATAGTCCAGGGATGGAAATTGTCTAAAAAAAAACACAATAATTTAAAATGATACAAATCACGATAAATTGAGAAAGTATACCAAACAGCTCAGCTGAATCATATTTTTTGATTATTAAAAAAATTTTTTTGTTTCTTCTCACCGGTGTTTCAATTGTTGTGTATCCAATAATTCCTACTTTTCTTCCTTCATATTCAACAACAATAGACTTATTGTACTTTTTTTGAATATTAGGTTCATCTGTATCATTTATATTACATGAAAGTATTGGAAAAGTTGCTGCTTCTAAGAATGGTAATAATCCTTCAATTCCATCATCAAACTCATGATTCCCTAAAGCCTGTTTACGTCAAAGTGGAAATTGCAAAAAAAAAAAAAATAAAAAAATAATAATTAACACGAGCTAAACAAGTTGATGATATAATTTCGCACACTTACCATAGCGGTATGATTTAATTGATTCACAAAATGTGATACCACTCTCCATTTATTTAATGTATACCACACAGTACCTTGGAAATAATCACCTGCTGACAAGTATATAACATTTCGATGAGAATTACGAATCTCCTTCACCTGTGATGATAAAATTAACCAAGTGAATGAAATGAAGACTCTCAAAATTGGCAAATTGAACTTATTTACTAAACAAAAAAAAAAAAAAAAAATTTATAACTTACTTTATGATGAAGTCTAGCAAAACCACCGTAGCAATGATTCTTGTCTTCTTGAGTCGATGAACAAGCTCCACCGTATTTACTAATTTGCATAAATCTTGAATGTACATCGTTTGTATGTAGAATTGTAAGAGTAAAAGAGTTATTTTGAGAGAGAGGTGCTATCGCTTCAGCAATGAAGCGGTGATGAGATAGTGCTAGAAGAAGAAGCACAAGGCTAACAAGTTTTTCCATCACGTCGATCTTCTTCAAAATTCCAGAAGACACTGTGGTAATAATAATGAGAAAACAGGTTGGTTGGAGAATAGTTTAAAATCTTTTCCTTTGCAATTGGAACTCGTCCAACACCAAAAAAAAATGTCAATAAGTTACTTTTAACTAACACATTGTGAATTTGCAAAAAAAAAAAAAAAAAAAACTTAAAAAACAGCCTAAAACAGTTGACCTAGTGGGATGGTACGTATGTATATTGCTTACAAAGTCAAAATTATTTGATTATCATAGTTAGCAACATTATTGGAAAATGTTTAAAAAATCTAGGAACAGGAACCAATTGGAAGTCAAATTATTTAGTATTTTGCAAAAATTTTTAGCAAGAATGAACCCTATATGTTCTTGTGTATGACTCAATTGACTACTAAATGTATGATGATAGTTTACTTTTACTTGGTTGTAGACTACAACTTGTAGTCATACTGCTAACATACATTAATTTGTTTTTTTCAGTCATCATTACACAACAATAGATGAAGGAATGTCTTCAACTCTTTTACTACACACCCTTTACTTTCATAAATCATTGGGCCAATTCCCGCAATTGTATAGAACGNTGTCTTCAACTCTTTTACTACACACCCTTTACTTTCATAAATCATTGGGCCAATTCCCGCAATTGTATAGAACGATAGTACTGTAGGACTATGAAACTATTATGAGATTAATACAACTATGAAACGTGACTCATTTTGGAGGTCTCTGATTGGTTGAAAAAACTATGAGGCTCCCACTAGTTCTAATCTACTCAGAGGTATGTACAAATGTCATAGTCCCTCAATTCAATCCTCTCCACTCAAACTCAAGAGAAACAAATTCTGTTTGAGAGGAGTTCNTAAATGTCATAGTCCCTCAATTCAATCCTCTCCACTCAAACTCAAGAGAAACAAATTCTGTTTGAGAGGAGTTCAAACTGTGTATTCAACTGTGTAGTGACTTTATGAACACAGGCTAGTTGTCCCCTTGATAATCTTCCTTANCGGAAACTTTTACGGAAAGCCTAGCTTTCCGTAACGGTTCCAGTTTCCGTAGACTATAAATGTACCTTTACACATTTCGGTGAGGAATAGACAGCTGTTAATTCTAGCACAACTTTTCTATCATTTTCGTTCCCGTAAATTTTCTATAATCTCAAAGTACTATGAGTCTTAATACTATCAGGCGCTCTATACAATTACGGGAATTGGCCCATTACCTATTCTCACTGATTTTGGCCTAAGGTTCAATTTTGGCAACCTTTTTTTTTTAAATAAATTACCAAAGATTAGAAATTATCCAAGAATTATAGTATACTTATAAATTTTTTCCACAAAGTAACTAATAAATTATCGAGATAGTAAAGTAAGACATTTGTCTCTCTGTACATAGAGATGCTTTGCAGATATTACGTAAGCAAAAGAATTTCTAAAATTATTCTAAACCCTATGTTTTTTCTAATTTTTATCTAATTGATCTTAAGGTTTTGGGTAGGGTCAATTCATACATAACATGTAGTCGATAGTAAGTAACAGACTGCCGCCGCAAGGTGTGTAAACAATAAAAATGATGCTGATTGGTTTATTTAAAATTTTAACAGTCAGTGATTGATAATGATGGAAATTTTTTGACTCCTTCTGGTTCTGATCCATTTTAAAATACATTTATGTATATAATACAAATAATTTGAAATGTTTAAAAAATTGTTTATTATTTTCAAACATCTGTTTCATTTCAAATTAGGACCAGATTAAAGTGTCAAAATAATTTGAAAAAAAAAAAAAAAATTACTAAACCCAGAATAGAATAGAATAAATAAGTATTAATAATTACTAAATAACACCCCTCCCTTTCCCATCCCGCAAATTGGTTTCTTTTAGAATAATTTGTTTATAAAATACATCATTTCGTACTCTTGCCAAAAAGATTGCCAAAAAAAAATTTTTTTTTTTTTTTCGTTTTTATTTATTTATTTATTAAGATAAGAATGAATCAGAGCGAAGAGGGATCATCAATTTGATGAGAACAGAAATAAAATTAAAAAAATCAAAAACAAGCTTTGCCAAAGCCAAACATTTGAACTTTTTGTAGCATGTAAAACAAGCTATTACTTTTAGAAATTATTTAAATCAATCATTAGAAATTAAGTAGTCTAGGCACTTAAATGTCGGTATTCACGAGACGACATAGGAATATTTATTCTTATTCTAAATGTTAATTTTTATGATTGGNTTTATTAAGATAAGAATGAATCAGAGCGAAGAGGGATCATCAATTTGATGAGAACAGAAATAAAATTAAAAAAAATCAAAAACAAGCTTTGCCAAAGCCAAACATTTGAACTTTTTGTAGCATGTAAAACAAGGTATTACTTTTAGAAATTATTTAAATCAATCATTAGAAATTAAGTAGTCTAGGGNAAATTATTTAAATCAATCATTAGAAATTAAGTAGTCTAGGGACTTAAATGTCGGTATTCACGAGACGACATAGGAATATTTATTCTTATTCTAAATGTTAATTTTTATGATTGGGAGTGGGTTGTCTTGTCTAAGGTTATAATTTTGTACTTTTCCATCGATTAATTTGAGTATCAGTGTTGATTATACGTAATAAAAAAAAATTGGCCCAAGGTCACTACCGAATCCTTCCAAAATTTCCAGTGTTGTCCATCCAGTTTGAGAAGTAAGAGAAAAAGCAGGTCAAGAATCTATGATCTCGAAAACTGGGAATTACATACGGGAAAACAGACGTGATTGGTGTAGATATTTTTTTTTGTGTCAATTTAAAAGGTCACTCATTCAATGTTTATGAGGTCAGAGAAGTGAGGGTGTATAAAATCCAAATTACGTAAGACTTACTTGTTCATAACCTAAAAATACTTACAATTACAAACACATTGAGTGTTATAAATACTCTCACTCTCACTCTCTACTTCTTCTTAACAAATCACTAAAATCATGAAATCATACACTAGTCTTCTATTTTTGACACTTTTTACACTACTTTTAGTGTCTACTTTCAACAGAAGCGGTTGTCTTTGTGCAAGTAAGTTACTCCTTTTGTAATCATTTTCACACGTGGGTGGTAGAAATTTAAAAAAAAAAGAAAAAAAATTTTTTTTTTTATTTCATTTTTATTTTTGTAGGTATAAACAGAAAAGATAGTAGTCCTGAAATTAAGGATATATTCACTTTCCCTCAAAAGAGAGTTTTGGTGAAACGAAATATAAAAAGTTTCGATGAATATGATGACAATCATCTCTATTTCGATATTGATAATTTTGATAAATGGGTTTCAAATAAAGTTCTCAATCGAAAACTCTGGTATCCAAGGTCAAGTGTGCTATTTACTCAACAACAAGCTACTAATTATCCTAGTCGTACGTGAGATAAGTTAAGTTGCCAGTATCGAAAGAAATTTTTCGATGAAGGGCTCAAGAATGTCAATAATAACAACCTCTCAATAATTGATTGTTTTGTAAGTAATTACAAATTTTGTAATTCACAGATCTAGTTTAATTTTAAATGATAAACAATAGTTATTATTACAAAATAGTAATTTATTAAATATTATAATTAATTTTTAATTAATGATTAATTGATTAATAAAAAGTTTATAAATCCATAAAAAGATGAGATTTTAAGCTTGCTGTAACGTATCCCCGTTTCCCAGTACCTTCACTTCCGGGAGAAATTTGTGGGATTTCTAAATCTAAAAAAAAAAAATAAATTAGTTATAATCAATTAGTACTATAATTTAACTTCATAATTATAAAAATTTAGTCAAAATTTTTTGATTCTTACTAGTTGTAAATTTTAAAATTAACGATTCCTTTTCTATATTTGGATAGAAAAATTTCCATCTTTTAATATCCATAATTCGATCTACGAGATTTCGATGCTTCAATTCATCAGACGTTCCACGATAACTGTAGACACCTTCTATAAAAACAAAAAAGTAGGAAAATTTTAACAAATTTTTTTTTTTTCAAATTTTTGATAAAAAGTCAACAATACTTGATTACTGAAACTTGAAACCTACCAGGTTCTTTCCAATCCAAAGTGAGTGCATTTGGTAAAGAATTTGAAAATCTTAGTAAAAATGTCCCTTGTTCAGAATCTTTGAGTTCTTCTGCTGCTNAGACGTTCCACGATAACTGTAGACACCTTCTATAAAAACAAAAAAGTAGGAAAATTTTAACAAATTTTTTTTTTCTTCAAATTTTTGATAAAAAGTCAACAATACTTGATTATTGAAACTTGAAACCTACCAGGTTCTTTCCAATCCAAAGTGAGTGCATTTGGTAAAGAATTTGAAAATCTTAGTAAAAATGTCCCTTGTTCAGAATCTTTGAGTTCTTCTGCTGCTTCCGTTGTGCTCATATATCCCAAAATTAACCTAAATAAATCAATAAGAATTTAAATTAATAACTTAATTAATTACTATAACAATAGATTATAATTCTTATTAAAATTCTAAAAAAAAAAATTTTAAAATTCTTATTATAAATTACCTTACCCATCTTTCCAAAATGAGACTTGTTGGAAACTTCCTTTTTCTTCAAAATGAAGATGAGTTGATATAAAAATTGCTAAAGAATGAAACCAACCCCAATAGGTCAAGGACATAGTTTTGAACTCATTCTCAGTCACAAGAATTGGTTTCATAAATTGACTAAATGAAATTAGTGTTGATTGATCACTTTTAATTTGATTTATTAGTTGTGGCCTGTAAATGAATAAAACCAATTCTTAATCAATTTCAACATCTTTTAGTTATTATGAGTTTACAATTAAATTTTTTCTTACGAGAAGAATTTTCTTTGTATAACTTCCATATCTTTTTCTGTGAGATTTCGACCAGTAAAATCGTTGAACTTTGACCTAATGGCTTCATTTACTTGATTGAATGGAATAAAATTAGGAATGGGTGCAGTAGATTCTAAATTTCCCATTGCATTTCGCCAAATAATATCTTCCATTGGAGTTGTCCAGATACTTTGTAAATTCTTCTTTACTTTCTTCCACTTTCCAATTTTTAACGGGAAGCTCGAAGTTATACTCTAGATTATACAAATGGAAAATATATTTATAAACAACTAAACTCTTTATAAACTCAAGAAAAGCTGAAAATTTAAAAAAATTTTTTAAAATTTAAAAAAATTTAAAATTTTTTTAGAAATTTTTGAAATTTTTGAAAACTTTTCATAACTCAATTCAAATTATAAAGAGAATTACCTCAAANCTTTCTTCCACTTTCCAATTTTTAACGGGAAGCTCGAAGTTATACTCTAGATTATACAAATGGAAAATATATTTTTATAAACAACTAAACTCTTTATAAACTCAAGAAAAGCTGAAAATTTAAAAAAATTTAAAAAAATTTAAAATTTTTTAGAAATTTTTGAAATTTTTGAAAACTTTTCATAACTCAATTCAAATTATAAAGAGAATTACCTCAAAANTTTTTTAGAAATTTTTGAAATTTTTGAAAACTTTTCATAACTCAATTCAAATTATAAAGAGAATTACCTCAAAACTGTCAACTCCACCGTTGAATCCCAAATAAAACGAAAAATAAATTCGAAATGACTCTGAAGTGTTTTTAGGTCTGACCTCTTCATTGACCTTTCGCTTCCCACGGATCATTCTAGGACTAATATTAATTCTAAAAGTATAAAAAAATAAGAATAATTAATTAAGTTAATTAATCAATTATTATTTTCATTTTAATTTTCATAAGATGTAAGGTACTCACGGAATATGTGAAATTAGAGATAACTGACTACTGCTGCTAGTTAATTCAGGATTAAATTCTCCTACAGAAATGGCTGAAATTGATGAAAGTTTTGTTAAATTTTCACCACTGTTTCCAATATTATCACTGACACAAAAAGCTCTAAGAATTAATTTTGATCGATTTCTTAAATAAATATTCAAGAAACGTTCACTAAGAAGTAGTCGGACAGTTGCACTATAATCTTCCGAGTACTCCAGTACCCTTGGGGGTTGTTTTGTAATGACGAGTAAATTTCTAAAAAAACTCGACATGACCAAACGAGCTCGAATCTAAAAATTAAAAAAAAAATTAAAAAATTTATAACATCAATTGATTGATTAAACATGAATTAATCATGNAGTCGGACAGTTGCACTATAATCTTCCGAGTACTCCAGTACCCTTGGGGGTTGTTTTGTAATGACGAGTAAATTTTTAAAAAAACTCGATATGACGAAACGAGCTCGAATCTAAAAATTAAAAAAAAATTAAAAAATTTCTAACATCAATTGATTGATTAAACATGAATTAATCATGAATTAATGTCTATTTTAACTAACGTTTCCTTTTAAATACAACATATGGAGTTCACTCATGATTTCTTCTGCTTCTAATTCAATAGTATTCAAGAGACTCGAAGAATCTAGTCCAATTAATTTACTTTTATTAATTTCATGAGCTTCGGCTTCATGTTTCCAAAGTTCAATTTTTTCTAATGTTTGCTGAATCCTAGATTCAATAGCAGAGGTTTCACTTTCATCATATTTACCTAAAAAAAAACGAAAAAAAAAAAAAATTAAGTAAAAAACTATCAAAAAATGATCCACAAAATTAAAAATTCATTAATTTACCCAATCGTTTCACACGATCCATCCTATTTCTCTTCTTTTTTTTTTTTTAAATTCCCAGCAAGTAAAAATCAATTGTGTTTGTGTATCCAATAACGACAAATTTTTTAAGTTATTTCCTACTCAAGTCCTCTAGCTCACTTCACTACTTACTACTACTACTCACTATGTCAAATTTTTTTAATTTTTGACAAAAGTCAAAATTAGAGGTGTGGTATCGAACTGTTCAACATTCTAACTGAACTATTAAAGTCACATTACAGGTAGAAGTTATTGAGAATGATGGTTAATCTCAAAGTGTTTTGTGGGCATGATGAGCAGCGTCAATTCCTGAGAATCAGACAGACTTGATTGTTATTTAAATCTCCGTCACAGCGCTAGTAGACATTTTTTTTTCCTAATAAAAACAATTAACACATCAATAATTGATTTGTTATTAATTATTAATGATATTTAGAGAAGGAGTTTTTTCCAAGGAACTGGACAGACTCGAGAGTTCATAAGGTCAGTTAAGCAAAACTTTGGTTCAATTACTAAATTTATGACGAAAAGAGAAGAAATTTAGTTGTAATTTTTATACCTGCTTTTGAGGTGCAAAAATTTCGTCATCAAAATTTCTATATAATTCCTCGTTTCTTCAAGGTCATCACAGTTCTAATTAACAGGTGGTAATTTTCTAGTTAGTTAATTATTAAAAATTTTAGAACAGAAAAATTATGAAAATTATAAAAATTACTGAATAAAATTATACCTTATTTATAAGTAAATAGACCAATAGTTGAGTTTCTTTTTATGATGAAAAACCCAATTATTAGTCTAGTAATCATAAATGTGCTTAGTAAGTACTCATTTAATCATAAATTTGAAGTTGAAGAAGAATTTTTACTAAAGAGTTCTGCAGAATTGATGTTTATTGTTTACCTGTTGTTAATTCAGTTTGTTGAGAAGTTCCACGAGCGGTTGCACATGAGAGTTCTAGAGAACTTTTTTTTTTTTTTTTTTTTCTGACATACGTAGTTATAGCAACAGATTACACTTCATTTCAAAAAGCTATAACTATAAGGTATTTCATATTTAGTAATTTAGTAATTTAGTAGATTTTCCATACTACAATGATTCTAATTGGTTGNACTATAAGGTATTTCATATTTAGTAATTTAGTAATTTAGTAGATTTTCCATACTACAATGATTCTAATTGGTTGAACGTTGAAGGCCCTTTCTAGACGTATTTAAGTAACTCTAAAATTATTTTCAAGGACTCCTAATATTTTCTAAATTAACAGACTTTTCTTAAAAATAAATTTTATTTTTCTTCTTCTTTTTTTTTCCCGTTTGCAAACAATTTGCATTTGGTAGATTTTTTTTTTGCACAAATGGTGAAATTTGTAATCTTTTGCAGTTCTCACTTATTTTTACATGATTCAAGATATGATATTGTGCGTTCTAATAACTACAAGTTTTTAATTTTTTTTTTATAACAAAAAATATCACAGGTCAATTACTATAGTGATCTAATTAGTCTAATTTCAAGTACCCATTAAGTGAGATCCGAATATGTAATAATTTATAAATTTACTCAGAAACTGTCAAATTATTTATCATCCATTGTTTAATCAACAGAAATTTAGTATGATTTTCTATTACAATTAATTTTTTACAAAGAACTCAACGTAACATCCATCACGTTCCTTTATGTTCACGTTCCTACGTAATTTATTAACAACCACCGCAGGCTATTATAGTCCATAAAGGAGATTTGCAATCACGGATATTTAGAAGAAAAAAAAAACAAGATAATCTATATAATTTGTATGACGACGGACTTGGAGTACTTAAAAGAGTAAATTGTGAAAACGTAGTTAATAATTAATTAATTAATTAATTAATTGTCAAAGTCCAGACTCAATCTGGCCTGTAGAAATGCTCTGACATATCCAACTATTCGAGGCATGCTCTGATTTTGTTCTGGATTCTCTTCACTCCTCTCAGCAATAAATCCTGCAGGANTATTCGAGGCATGCTCTGATTTTGTTCTGGATTCTCTTCACTCCTCTCAGCAATAAATCCTGCAGGAATATTTTCAAACATGGTTTCTTTGGGAAAGTTGGAGGGATGATGTATTTTCCATCTTGCAGTATCGAAAATTCGATCTTTTAAACTTCTAAGAGCCAAATCACTACAACTTCCTCGGTAGCTATATATCCCAGCTAAAAAAAAAAGAATTAGGAACTTGACTTGTTTTTTCATAGGTATACGATTTTTTATTTGCCTTTCTTTCCATTGCCACCAGGGTCGTTCCATTCAACGGTGACAGCATTTGGAGTAGAATTTGAAAAACGTATGAGAAATGCACCCTCAGATTGTACAGATAGCTCTTGTCTTGACTCTGCTTGGGTTAAGTACCCCATTATAACGCCTCTAAAAGTAATAAGTCATCACAAGTATTAATTTTTAGTTCACTGTGTCAAATTACACTGTCCAGTGGACAGTGGCTAGTGTCCACTGTCTGTATAATAAAACTAATTTCAAAATTTTATTATTAAATCTTACTCATAACTCCAAAGTTCTCGGACATATCCCAATATAAATTTCTTCATGTAGAAGAACCACATCCAAAAGGAAATTTTACGAATATCCTTGAGATCGAGATTAAGGCCCGGGACCTCTTGCTCAACCCTGAATTGCATCAAGGTTATTTCTTTCTCACCATTCTCACTCAGAAATCTAGGACTATGTCTTTTATACAAAAAGAAATAAAAATTTGTAAATTGATATAAAAATTTGATCAAAATTTAGTAATAAGTAACCACTTACAGTGGATTCAATATTCCAAAAACAACTTCATAGTCTCTCAGTGAGAGTCCATGACCTGTGTCAGCAAAATACGCATTCACTGCCTTTACAACGTCCATAAATTTGAGTGTCTGTGGACGAGAACGACAAGAATGGATCCCAAAACGACCAGCGGCATTATCCTGTTTTGTTTAAATTTCAAAATTGTTTTAATATTTTAAAATTGAAAGAATATTTTAAAGTTTTTTTTNATTATCCTGTTTTGTTTAAATTTCAAAATTGTTTTAATATTTTAAAATTGAAAGAATATTTTAAAGTTTTTTTTTAGTTAATTTTAAGTTAGTTTACCCAAATCACTGTTTCCCAAGCATGCGAGTCTTGTTTCGAATTCANTTTTTTTTAGTTAATTTTAAGTTAGTTTACCCAAATCACTGTTTCCCAAGCATGCGAGTCTTGTTTCGAATTCACTGTAATTTTAACTGGATGGGAATATATAGTAGCCTAAAAAGACAAAAATTAGTTGTCAAAGGTATAAAAATGAGGAATCAAATGATAAATTATAGATGCAACGGTTCTAAATTACCTGGATTGGTTTACTATAACCAATGAGCTTCACTTTCACCGAGTATTGAAGAAAGAAACTTTCATCATGGACTCGAAGCATATCCGGATTGTTTGCTTTGTTTAATTTCTTTGGATTTTTCGGAATAGTTGGACTGTAAATAAGTAAATTATTATTTTTAGTGAGGTATACTGTATACTTTTGATAAACTAGTTGAAAAAATTGAAAATTACTGTAAATCAGAAATTAGTCCACCTCCACTGGTTCCAGCAGAAGTTTCAAGTTTCGTTTCACAGACACCCCCAAGTCCTTTATCCAATGGCTCTGCTCGTTCTTCATTGATCACTTTTAAGGTGACGATATTATTTTTTGGAGATGGTGCGATGTAACTGCTGTTGAGAAGTAAACGTACGGTTGTAGAAAAACGTTCTTTGTACTGAATGACACGATCCGGTTGCTTTGTAATCACAAGGAGATTTGATACAAAAGACTCAAGTAATTTACAAGCCTAAAAACAATCAATAAATAATTATGAATTGAATAATTTAAAATTTTATTTCAAAATCATGTAAATGTAAACTTACATCTGCTGTTTGAATAGACAAAAGTTGATTTATCACTCGTCCACACTTGCTCTCCAAACTGTTGAGAAATTGGTGATCAAGTTTGAGCAAAAGGTCAATGTTCCGTTGTTTATTTTCTTCTTCTAAATTCCAAATTTTGATATCATGGAGAATATCCGTGATTTCATTCTTGATTGATGTAAGGACATATCCCTGTGGTGCATTACTACTACTACTACTACTACTACTAAACTCAGTATTGTTTGGAGCCGCCGTCTTCTGATTCTGACTCATTGGAATAGAATTGTTATAATGTGGTTGCATAATCACAGCAGGTCGTATGTCGCCAAGTTTCTGCTCAACTTCACCTGTATCCATGTATTCTCTAATGGGAGGAGTCATATAGCCATAATTTGATTCTAACCCTGTCATTGGTCCAGGAGCTGGAGATGTTACAGGTGAAGAAGAAGTATTGGATTGAGGACTGTAGTAAGAAGAGTCACCATATCCTGAATCACTATTAGAAAAGGATGTGTGGTGATAACGCGTCGACTCAGAAAATACACTGTGGATTCCATTACTATTATTTTGATTTCCATAATTGTTTGTATAGTCACAGGAGTAGTCTGCTGGTGAAAACTGTTGGTGTTGGAAATGTTGTTGATTGTTCATCAAAATTGATGTATTTCCAAATTCGTTTATTGGAAAAGTAGAATATTGTGAGTTCTCAATATAGTTTGGAAGATGACTAACTGTAGGATTCGAACTTGCGGCTTTGATCGCTGCAAGCATTTTACACCAGTACATGGGATCTCCACTCTAGAAAAAATATAAAAATTAAGTTTCATAAATCAGCGTTTACATCTAAATTTATATTAGATAGATATAACACTTCAGACAACAGTATTATTGAGAGAAAAGGATTGATTATGATTAGTGTAATTCAAGCCTGGTTTCAGGTTCGTAATAAATAGTGCAAATTTACAAATAACTGGGAAGCATATGACGCCATAATTTCCTATACCAATGAGAGAAGAGATTATTCGCAACAAGTAAAAAAATCCTGNTGGGAAGCATATGACGCCATAATTTCCTATACCAATGAGAGAAGAGATTATTCGCAACAAGTAAAAAAATCCTGCTAGATAATTACTTTAGAATGAAGTAAAATTTACAAATAAAAACACTCATTTACAGGTTAAAAACTGTCAAAATGTAATCAATAATAAATTGATAAGAGTTAATTTATCACTAATTTCAGTACTTTACAAAAATTTCATTTCCATAGCTTATGAAGAACTAATTGAAATTGACTAATATATATTTCCCATTAAAGCATTACTTAAAACTGTAACAGCGGGTTTGCAAATTAACGCAAAAAAAAAATTACCAATGCTATACAAAGAAATAGCGTTGATTGAATTAGTTGTTTTAAATAATAAATAAAAATTACTAACTCGTATCCCTTCAATTTCTTCTTTCAAGGCAAGTATAATATATTCGTCCAATTTGTCCATTCTGCAGTACTCTTCAAGAAGTCGACGAAGTTCGGCGACAAGTCCATGCATATGCTCCAATTGGTCTTCGTTCATTACCATCAGGTCGTACCTAAAACAAATAATAACAAATTTAGAATTTTTCAAAAATACTTTAGCAGAAATGTTTTTATTTTTAAATTGTAACTTATAGTTACCCATTGATTTGATATATAATCCATTTGACCGCTTCGTAATGCTCGGCACCCGGGATGTTGAGAATAATTGCCCAATTTCGGTTTGACATGGTCAGAAGATTGTCATCAGAACTTTGCTATAGTTTATCTCAAATTAAAAGCAAAGGTTATAAAAACACACTAGTAAAAATTGTTGTCCACAATCGGTGATTTTGTCTTATCGGTTCAGCTATCAAAATCTCACTGAACTATACGTTGTGAGATTTTTACCACTTACCTTCGTCATTACAAATTTTGATAAGTTTCACTTACCTACCTAGGTTAAATGCTAAAGGATATTATATTAATTAGGCCTACGATCTAGTGATTACTCATAAACACAAAGTTATACCTAAATTTGAGCCAAGTTCTGAAGAACTCAACTCAATTATCCATCACCTCAGTTGAAATTAGACATTTTAGAATGACTTTTGTAGTTTTTTTATACTCCACGGCAAACTTCCAAATGCGTATGAATTATTTATGCAATACTAATTATTTATTTAGAACTTCTTTAACCAATTAGAATGTTCCAATGACAAATAATCATGGACTAAACTAAAAGGACAAAGACACTCTCTTACGCCTTTAAAGAATTAATTTTCGTAAATTATTCCTACTCATGTAATCACATGAGTACGAAAGCTTATTCATTCATACCGGATTAGTGAAATTAATTTAGAAAAATTATATAAGTTGGAGCTTGCAGTGGGTATAATAATGTTTAAGATAAGGGATTCTGAGATTAGTTTAGTTCATTAGAATTAATGGTTCATAGGTTCCTCTTGTCGAAGTTGACTGTCAGGAATGACATAGCGAACATATGGAACTTCAACATCTTCGTTAGCTTTGTCGTTACAACAAAGTTCAAAAACGAGAGCACGAACATGAGGAGCTTGAGGAAATTTCGAAACACGACGAACCACCTGAAAAGAAGAAAAAATGAGTTATTAAAGTTTTTAATTAAAATAATAACACAAAAAAGAAATTACGTATATGTATTTCATTTGCTATAAAATTACCTCACAGAGTGGGAGATTCATTCGTTCTTGTCTCTTGTCTGCAGCCATGAAAAAGGAGTAGAGCATACAAACACCCTGGCTCAACATTGTGATGTGAAGGTCATGTTCATCCCTGAAGTAGTTCATAAATTCCTGCAAGGTTTTTTCCCCAGTAACTTCAAAACGATCCCAGAGGGTCCACTCCGTATCATAGTACTTTTTCTTCGGAGCCTCAATTGGTTCCGAAAATGCAAAAAATGGTAAGGCAAGGTTTATGAATCCGTTTTTGTAGCGGNTCTTCGGAGCCTCAATTGGTTCCGAAAATGCAAAAAATGGTAAGGCAAGGTTTATGAATCCGTTTTTGTAGCGGTCCAAATTTGTGCAATTCATTGCCACTTTGTAAAGTTCCAAAGCGACGAGTCCAGCGACGACGGATGTCGTAGTAGCGATAGCAGGGATGATTCTTCCAGCAATTAGTTTCGTTCTGAAACGATCAGCGGGTTGAATTTTATAATTCGCCGCTCGAGAGTTTGAAGCGGCAGCAATGAAATCAATGTGAAGGTTTTCATCAACATCCTTTTCAAATTCCAATGGAGTAATAACAACACCCTGAAATAACATCAATGAATCATCATTACATGAGGCACTATAAGAATATCACTAAAAGATTTTTTTTTTNACACCCTGAAATAACATCAATGAATCATCATTACATGAGGCACTATAAGAATATCACTAAAAGATTTTTTTTTTATGGACCTGTAAGGATGACACTGATGGAATCGATTGAAGCAGTTCTTCAACCTCCGACTTATCAGAACTTCCATCCNTGACCTGTAAGGATGACACTGATGGAATCGATTGAAGCAGTTCTTCAACCTCCGACTTATCAGAACTTCCATCCATAGCCAGTGCTTCAGCATCAGTCACAGCAATACGAACGCCTGATTTAGGTTCGAACAGTGGAACCTTGACACAAAGAAATGAACTTTTAATTAGCAAGCACACAAAATCATGAACTGAAGTAAGTAAACAGCTATAAAAATAGGTATTATTGATCATACCACGACAGACATAGNACACAAAATCATGAACTGAAGTAAGTAAACAGCTATAAAAATAGGTATTATTGATCATACCACGACAGACATAGCTAATTCAGCAATTCGAGAGCGATCGCGGAGTTGAGGAATTCCGTACATTTCGGCTCGGAGATTAGCTGCAGTGTAGACAAAATCAATCGAAAAGNGATCGCGGAGTTGAGGAATTCCGTACATTTCGGCTCGGAGATTAGCTGCAGTGTAGACAAAATCAATCGAAAAGGGATTGTCCTCTTTGCCGAATTCAAATGTAGTTGGACATCGTTTTGGGCCAGACCAAAAATACTGACCAGAAGTCGTCTTTTGATCAGCTGGGAAATTGTAGAGTAACTGTTGGATTTGGTTGTTGAAGTTATCTTCCCATAGGAATCGAGCCCATTTGACACAATCTTCAATATTATGTGGTCGCTCGTCAACCAAACACTTCTTTACAGCTTCCAAATCCTGAACCGGTTGAGCACCTGGCTTCCGTAGGGTCGACTGGATGAAACTTAAAAATAATTAAAAAATTTAAGCAATTCAATTTAGTACAACAATGTAAGCAGACACAAAACATCTTACTTAGTATCATTCAAGTATTCAGCAGCGGACTTCGCAGCGTCGCTAAAGACACCTTCAAAGAGATCTCGAGCCCACTGTAGCGTATGCTCAATTGCGTTGGGAAAGTTCCTCAAAGTACACATAGGAATTGACCTCTCTGGTGGATCCTATAGATCATTAGAAAACGGTGAAATTAAATTAAAAAAATATCTTATTCAAAAGAGCTAAGGTAACCTGGGAAGATCCGTAGCTCTCCGTCTTGTAGGGCAATACAACCTGCGTATTTCCCTTAGTTCCCAAGGTACCAGACTCAAGCAGTGGCTTTCGGTAGTAGACGCAGCGCCGATCCATGTAAATCCGAGCTTCAACATTGTCCAACGCATTAGCAACTCCATCCAATTGTTCAAAAAATTCGTCTGTATAAATACTCTCGGTTTTCGGTCCGACGAAGTTTTTTTGTGGCTCAATATTCACGCTGGGGTTCATGACCTGGATAGCTCTTGCTGCAGCTTCGGATTTTGCTGTGCCAACATCAGATGAACGAAAGAGGAATTGACGATTTAGGTTGGATCGCTCAATTAGATCCATGTCTGTGACGATTAGTTTCCCTTTATCACCTGTCGCCATTCCCATCATAGCAAAATTCTTCAACAATTCACATCCTAAATCAGAATTCACGAAGAAATACTAATTTGTTTTAACTCATTAATTTAATAATTTCCGTACCGATGGCACCAGCTCCAACAACAAAATACTTCAAATTAGCCAGTTTCTCGTGAAAAATCTTTCCGAAGACTGCAATATTTCCATCATAACGACTGTTACTTGGAGAAAAGTTGGCCTAATTGCATTCAATCGATTGGAGTGAGTTTCAAATAAAATTATTCAAATGAAAAGTTGATGAATGTTTGTTTACCTCATCCACTGAAGGAAGAGATTCCTCAGCATTGAACTGGGGAAGGCACTCAACTGCATCGAAGTAAAGCCATTGTTTGATAGGATGAAACTTCCCACTGCAAGCTTTCATAACTTCCTGAGCAGCCACACCACCAAGGAATCCGTTCATTGGGCAAATGTTACCAGCACTAACAAAGGAAAAGAGATGAAGTAACTTCTCATCGATTTTCTCCACTTTCGATTTTCCAGTGTCATCAGCATTGATGATGTTGGCAATGGAAACAAGTTTTTCGGCGTCGTCCTTGTTCCAAGGGCGTGGGAGTGAGTTGAACTCCTCAATAAATTTATCCAATGCTCGGAAGCCCAAATGAAGTTGTTGTGGATGCTCCATTTTTGCAAAGTCAGTGATGATTGTTTCAGGATCTTGAAGAGATTCCTCCAAAGATTTGAAATCTACTTGCCTCGGCATCTTCACTTGTGTCACCACTCCTCCATTCTCGTACTGTCCGAATCCTGCATAAAAAAANTCTACTTGCCTCGGCATCTTCACTTGTGTCACCACTCCTCCATTCTCGTACTGTCCGAATCCTGCATAAAAAAATTTAATAATTTAGTTTTTATAACTTAATCTAACTTTTATTCTTCATCGAAACTCACCTGTAGTGTCGNAAAAAAATTTAATAATTTAGTTTTTATAACTTAATCTAACTTTTATTCTTCATCGAAACTCACCTGTAGTGTCGCCAATAGTGAACGTGTCAGTTCCAGTGACTGTTATTTTTATCGGTTCAGCATCGTTGAGACCTTCCATTCCCACGATTTCTGAAAATTTGACGAAATCACCATCCTCAAGCCCATGGCGCGTCTCATCCAAGCAACTAACGACACCACTGGTCTCATTGCTAATGGCTGCAATCATAGCAGTCACCGGCTGCTCGCCATTGATATCGTGGACAACAAAGCCTTCGCCAAAGTCACAGAAAAGTCGCGAGAAGACACCTCGTGTTTCAGCCAAGATAAAGTAAATTTTGTTGTCGTGGCAGAATTTAGAAAATTGGAGCAATTCTGCTACAGTTCCAGTCCGATCGGCGATTACCACAACTTGATATTTATTTCCGACGAGGGCTTCAGTCAATGGTTCAGTGATAACGTCGACACGGACGTACGGGTTCAATTCAGACAATTGTTGAAGACTGATTTCAGCCCGGTTCTGACCAATATCGGCTTTTTTTAGATAAAACTGAGTGCTGAGATCACTCCAACTGGTTTTCTTTGTATCGTGAAGTGTAACTGATTTGACTCCACCTGAGACAATTCAAATTAGACAATCCAAATAATAATGATAACACAAGATGTGAAATGTACGTCTTACCCAAACATATATTCTTAGCAATCTCAACACCGAGACCGCCGAGGCCTGATACAAGAACATTGGACTTGGCCATCTTCGCCATAGCTTCTTTACCAAGAACATAGAGTTGTCGTGAGTAGAGTCCTTCGTCAATTCTTCCTGAACCATTTTGTTGATCCTCATGGAGGCCATTTCCTCCGTTGACTTCCATATTATTATTCAGTTGGTTACTATCGGATGTACCCGAATTACAGAAGGCCCCAGGTGGGGTAGCGATGGGTGATTCACCTGCGGTTGCACTTAACTTGGACTTCTTCGTTGGCGGAGAGACACCGCTTTCTAGGCACGTGCTTTCAGCTGTTGACATGGACGCGCTGACTGGGCCTGGTTGCAAGCTGAAAGTAAAAGAAAGCCCTTTGTTTAAATTTCAATATTTGAAGTGAGTTTTATTATGTTACCAACCCTAANAGCTGAAAGTAAAAGAAAGCCCTTTGTTTAAATTTCAATATTTGAAGTGAGTTTTATTATGTTACCAACCCTAAATGTCTTACGACACAACTGACGACGATTTTCTGATGAACAATTCCTTTTGACGAACGAAATTAATCTAATCTNAGCTGAAAGTAAAAGAAAGCCCTTTGTTTAAATTTCAATATTTGAAGTGAGTTTTATTATGTTACCAACCCTAATGTCTTACGACACAACTGACGACGATTTTCTGATGAACAATTCCTTTTGACGAACGAAATTAATCTAATCTGNAATGTCTTACGACACAACTGACGACGATTTTCTGATGAACAATTCCTTTTGACGAACGAAATTAATCTAATCTGCTTTTAAAATAATCTGTTTACTTCCTCTCCTCGTTAAGAAAGGAGAAAGAGATTAAATAAAACTTCAATTGAACAATTAATCACCGGGTCACTCTTTCGGGCGTGCTAAGAAATACCGNGAAAGAGATTAAATAAAACTTCAATTGAACAATTAATCACCGGGTCACTCTTTCGGGCGTGCTAAGAAATACCGCTTTAAAAAAAAAGCCGGTTTCTTTAAAACTAATGAATGCGTTTCACACCCAAAAATCCTAATTTTACAAAAAAGTTAAAATGAATAATTACTGATGANCAAAACTAATGAATGCGTTTCACACCCAAAAATCCTAATTTTACAAAAAAGTTAAAATGAATAATTACTGATGAATTTTTCAAAATTCGACTCAATTAACAATTATGAGCAACCAAAGAACCAATCTTACTGACTGACTCACCCTGAATGACAAAATATGGCTGAAACTTACCTTTAAGTTGAGCTTAACATAAGGTTCGGTACTGCGGGGTCTTTTCCTACNTGACAAAATATGGCTGAAACTTACCTTTAAGTTGAGCTTAACATAAGGTTCGGTACTGCGGGGTCTTTTCCTACCGATGACGACCAAAACACAATTGTGACTTAGACAATCGAAATTGAAACCCAAAAATCGCTATAAGCATTACAATTACAATGCAATGCCTTGATGTNTGTGACTTAGACAATCGAAATTGAAACCCAAAAATCGCTATAAGCATTACAATTACAATGCAATGCCTTGATGTAAATATTCAGTTTGAATTTCTCGATGTACTCTCAATGTATATCAGGGATTGAATTTTCACTTTAAATACACACTTTAAAATTATCGTGTTCCTTTCATTTATCATAAAAATTAGGCTCTATTGAGCGGATATTCTCATTCNTACACACTTTAAAATTATCGTGTTCCTTTCATTTATCATAAAAATTAGGCTCTATTGAGCGGATATTCTCATTCCTAAAACATTCGTCTTTCTGAATGTGTTCACTTTGGATTTATTCCTAATTGGATTAGCAGCCCTTAGGAATCTAAGGAAATTTTAAATTATTGCCTTAGTTTAGGAAGGTTAAGATCATCCTTTAATATGCATTATATTTTTGTGAGTAATCATTTCCAATTCCAATCGGCTGTCTTGAATAATCATTTTTAGCAACTTTAATTTCGCACCGAAGTTATAATCAAGACCTGCAACATTTTAATCAAGGTTTGATTTCTTTATATTTTAGGTCTATAGACTTGTGAAATTTTAACAGATAAATTTTCATTATAAAGTAGACTTTTAGATTATCAGGGTATCTAGGAATTCCATAATCGGATTTTGAAAACAATTTTCAAAATCTAAGTTACGAATGCTGCTGCTAAGTTTTATGTTTTATGTAGTCTTGAAAATTTTTTCTTAATCTCTAGGAAAATCCAAAGAAATTATATAGAAAATCAAAGAAAAAACCTAAAGAAAGTAGAAAGTTAGGGGAGCCTTAAGTTTAAAAAAAAAGGGGGTACTCTTTGTTTAAATCCAACCGGCATCAGGACCATTCTGCCTTACTCCAGCCATAAATTAGGTAGAAACGGGGCAGATTTCAATAACTACGGAAAGTGCAGACGCACTGTGGTAATTTTTTACTTTTGAATTCATACACAATTTTTGAACGATTGGTTAAATTAGATAGAGAGACAGATTCGTCAGACCAAATCGTTTCACTGAAATTTCTAACTAACAACTACCATTCAGAATATGTATGTATTTGATTGTTTTACTGTACAATCTGCATAGCAAAAACATAAAATCTTTTNGACCAAATCGTTTCACTGAAATTTCTAACCGTGAACATAACTAACACTACCATTCAGAATATGTATGTATTTGATTGTTTTACTGTACAATCTGCATAGCAAAAACATAAAATCTTTTNTACACACTTTAAAATTATCGTGTTCCTTTCATTTATCATAAAAATTAGGCTCTATTGAGCGGATATTCTCATTCATAAAACATTCGTCTTTCTGAATGTGTTCACTTTGGATTTATTCCTAACTGGATTAGCAGCCCTTAGGAATCTAAGGAAATTTTAAATTATTGCCTTAGTTTAGGAAGGTTAAGATCATCCTTTAATATGCATTATATTTTTGTGAGTAATCATTTCCAATTCCAATCGGCTGTCTTGAATAATCATTTTTAGCAACTTTAATTTCGCACCGAAGTTATAATCAAGACCTGCAACATTTTAATCAAGGTTTGATTTCTTTATTTTTTAGGTCTATAGACTTGTGAAATTTTAACAGATAAATTTTCATTATAAAGTAGACTTTTAGATTATCAGGGTATACTAGGAATTCCATAATCGGATTTTGAAAACAATTTTCAAAATCTAAGTTACGAATCCTAGTTTTATGTTTTATGTAGTCTTGAAAATTTTTTCTTAATCTCTAATAAATTATTCAAGTTTTTGAAATTAAAATACACTCTTTATTTAAATTGAGAGTAAGGATAGGGCATCCGAAATTAAAATCGTACACATATTTCTCAAGTTCGTTATGAATATGATAAATCGAAATTGTAATTTCGAATTATCATAATTTGGTATTTTGATTTCTANTCTCAAGTTCGTTATGAATATGATAAATCGAAATTGTAATTTCGAATTATCATAATTTGGTATTTTGATTTCTAGCTAAGTTACAAGTAGGGGATGATAATGACAGTATCAGGACAAAAAAGAAAAGAAAAGAATTTGCCGACTCAGAAGAGGGGTCAACTTCAAATAACAACAGGTTTAATAAACACACACTATCCAACAACCCTGACCACCCTTTGCTCTATGTTCAAGTCAATTGCAATTCAATTTACAACAAAATCCTGGACAAAATAATCGTTAANTTACAACAAAATCCTGGACAAAATAATCGTTAAAAGTTGTAGAAAAGTAAACATTAACTGTCGATAGTTTTGAATATTTCGTTATTGATGCTGCAGGGAAATTCTTAGGTTAATTTGTTAAGAAATTCCCCACCTGTTGATTGTTACGTAAGAAAGATGTACATTGGTTTTGTTTAAAAACACTNTCTCAAGTTCGTTATGAATATGATAAATCGAAATTGTAATTTCGAATTATCATAATTTGGTATTTTGATTTCTACCTAAGTTACAAGTAGGGGATGATAATGACAGTATCAGGACAAAAAAAAAAGAAAAGAATTTGCCGACTCAGAAGAGGGGTCAACTTCAAATAACAACAGGTTTAATAAACACACACTATCCAACAACCCTGACCACCCTTTGCTCTATGTTCAAGTCAATTGCAATTCAATTAACTTATCAACAAAATCCTGGACAAAATAATCGTTAAAAGTGGTAGAAAAGTAAACATTAAATGTCAATAGTTTTGAATATTTCGTTATTGATGCTGCAGGGAAATTCTTTGGTCAATTTGTTAAGAAATTCCCCACCTGTTGATTGTTACGTAAGAAAGATGTACATTGGTTTTGTTTAAAAACACTCACTACAAAATTGTTCATTTTGACGTCATAAGCTAAAGTGAAATATAATTTTGAATTTGANTCACTACAAAATTGTTCATTTTGACGTCATAAGCTAAAGTGAAATATAATTTTGAATTTGATACTACTGTTACAACTAAGATCCCATGAAATGTATACTTAGCTAGACCTACATCGGATTCCGACATACCTGACATTAAAAATTACTTTTAGAAAATTTGGTAATAAATTACCAAAATTATCCAGAAAGTTTTAGACCAAAACTCTTAGATTTTACTCCAACTTTTTTCAAAATACGTAAACCATAACCAATTTAGAAATGTGGAAACAAGAAAATGGAGAATTCAAATTAGAAAATAAACGGTAAGAAGATACTCCAACCCGGTGAGTGTAACTACGTGTACAATGTAACCTTTAAGTTTGATTTGGTTGCCCAACCCGTAACATAAAATAGATGGGTGGTGGTGTAGTAAAATCACAACACATGATAACCATTAAAATCGAACGACGAGGGAATTACAGTCAGTCACTCGACTTTCACTTTCGATGACACAACTTTTTTAATTGACTTTTACTTCTTTTTTCTTTTCACTTCAACTTTCACCACCCTCTTTAAATTCTGTAAAGATTTTCCTTTTAAATCAATAACTAAAGGAATACTAAAGAAGTAACCAGAAATCGCCATTTGTGTTTGACCCTTATTTCAATTAAATAGCGGTCACACCACACACGTACGATAAAGCAGCTCTGTTCAGTCATCTTTAGTTAACTTATTAATCAAACTCTTCCTTAAGTGCAAAACCAGTTATACAGAACCAGTATTATGTAATTAATAATTCAGCTAATGCTAATCAGCAAAATACTCTGAGTTTGTTAGAACTTAGTTGTAGGAGTAATACATACATGTTTGGAATCAAGTCCACCTTCTTAATCATGTTCTTAAGTGGAAACGAACTTATAGAAATTCAGAAATAATAATAATTATTAAAAGTGTATTGTGTTTTTACTTGATCTGATTCCTAAGTGATCTTCTGATCTTCATGATGTCTTCAGAAGATGAAAAAGTTGATACAAGATCCGAGAAATCAGAAATTGGTAATCCTTTGTATTGTTCCTATGTGGATGGTGTTTATACTTACAAGGATCCAACGACACAGAATGAATTCTTCTGGGATCAAACAACGAATCAATGGAAACCAAAGAAAGTTTATGGAGTTGAGGTCAATTTTGATGGACAAATCTATTCTTATTTGGATTCAGAAACAGGAAAAACACTTGAATGGGATTTACAAAAATCAACTTGGTCTTTAAAGAAGCAGGTAATGAATAATAAACTCATTCAAAGGTCATTGACGTTAAAAGTTCAAAAATGACAAAAATGAGAAACTTTGCGCATGCGCATAATTAATAATTAATTATGCGCTTGCGCAAAGTTTGTAATTTTTTAAACAAAACTTCATTATTTTCCCTCGAGATGGAAACACATTTTTGGCATTGTTTTCGTCTCTGCAATTTTATAAAATTTGAAACGTTTATAAAATTTGAAATTTGAATTTTTTTTTTTTTTTTTTTTTTAATAATTTAGTCAACTTATATCTTAAGATTGTATGTTTAATACTGTGAAGGGCTTGAAGGAAGTTGAAAAATCTGTATTTAGCCAATCAGATTTGAATATTGAAGTTTATTTCTATTCTATAAGATCAATTTTTAAAATTAATTTTTCAAAGTATAAATTTCACTTTTTGTATTTAAATTCCATTTTGTAGGAAATTTAAGAACGCAATAGACCTTAAGCAATTAAGAACTAAATTCGATGAAACATACTTGTTGAATTTTTTGCAAACCGTGTCGATGGGATGAGTTTAGAATTAATAAAATTATCATTGGACGGTCTAGCAAACTAATTTATATTTTATGTTACGTACCTATTATCATTTGTTTGCAAATTTTGATAATAACTTAAATATTTGGCAATGATACCGTTTATGCTAATTTTTTCTGCATTTATTTAAGGATATTATGAGNGATAATAACTTAAATATTTGGCAATGATACCGTTTATGCTAATTTTTTCTGCATTTATTTAAGGATATTATGAGGTTGGTGGTTGGTATTGATAAATGATGACTTGCGCATGTTGAACGGATGCTGGCTAGAAAAGAATAGATTTTTTTTTCTATTGTTATATGGTGAACGGTCTTCGACCGGGACTCGTCGTCGTGCTGTTGTTCATCGATTTGTTTGCTTTATAAAGAGAAAACTTCCANGATAATAACTTAAATATTTGGCAATGATACCGTTTATGCTAATTTTTTCTGCATTTATTTAAGGATATTATGAGCTTGGTGGTTGGTATTGATAAATGATGACTTGCGCATGTTGAACGGATGCTGGCTAGAAAAGAATAGATTTTTTTTTCTATTGTTATATGGTGCACGGTCTTCGACCGGGACTCGTCGTCGTGCTGTTGTTCATCGATTTGTTTGCTTTATAAAGAGAAAACTTCCATTTCCAGACAGACAGACGTAGTTTTAGGTTTTATCATCCCTCTTTTTCAACAAAAGGTTGAATTTTGTTATAAAATTTTTAATTGAGAAATGTGACCTTTGAATTTTTACAGAGTGAAGTTGAGGAAGGTTCGAGTACCACGGCTTTTAGTAACACAGAAGGACTAGCGGAGAATGGGACAGGTGGATTTCGTAATCCGAATTACGACAGCAGTCTCCAATCTATTCAACACCAACCCCGTCGTTTCTACTATGCTGCCCTGTCACCTTCCGAAATGGGTGTGAATGAACCTGTACTCTTTTTGTCACCTGATGACCAAGTCAACAATAACTCAACTGTTTCACCACCTGAAGAAGACGATGGGAGTGGTGACCTAAATTTAGTTGATCCTTATAGAAGACGTGTCGAGAAACCTATATCTCGTGGTCTGGCTCTTCAAGATACCTCAAATTCTTCAGGAAATTCTTCCATTACGACCAATCCACTTCTTTTACCAACTGGTTGGGAACGACATGAAGATGCATGTGGACCTTATTACTGGCACATCAAATCAGGAACAATTCAAAGAGAAGTTCCAACAAGTGAACAAAATTTTGAGGCATCAGCCAATCCCGCATTGTTAATTCCAGGGAGCTTAAGTTCAAATTCATTTCGACGATCCCAAACAATTTCTGGCGCATTGTCTAATTCATCTTCGTCACTTTCCTTTGGTTCCAATGGATTGACCAATAATAAAGGTGTGAGTTCAAATACTAATGGATCCACAGCTTCTACTTCTACTAATGACTCAAATTCAACAGGATTTGAACAGGATAAATCTGAAAAACGTAAGTCCTGGTCACAATTTCTAGAAAATAGTGAACGAGAAAGAGAACAGGAACGATTGAGAGAATCGTTACTTCATGATCGTCCAAAATCTGAGTCTTCATTACGTTTTGCTGGAGTCTCACTTGGATGTTTGAGTATATCTGAAGAAAATTTAACACCGGAGAGAAGTTCAAGAGCCGTTTCAAAGGTCATTGCCGAGCTCACGACTCATGTTGGACTCAAAGGACTTAGTCATACTGGGTAAGATCAATTATTATTCTTTGAAATGTAACACATATCTCAAATGGATGACTACTGATGACATTAATTGGGCTTTTAGGATTGAAGTAGCTGGAAAAATTTGGGGTGGAGGGTCTGAACTTTATTTGGAACTTGATGATGCTCATCTCCGAGTGAAAACTAAAGATAGAAATTTGACAGTAGCTGAACAACCAATACATTCCATTCGTGTTTGGGGAGTTGGAAGAGATGACCCGAGGGATTTTGCATATGTCGCACGGGAGAAGGTCACACGACAATTCCTTTGTCATGTATTCAGGTAAGTCTATAATTATTATAAATTTGAAATTAATTTCAACAAATGAGACTTGTCCAACAAATTTCAAATTTGAAAAAATAATTTCTTTTTGTTTGATACACAGATTAGAAATGAATGCCAGACCACTTGCGAGTGCTTTACGAGATGCTTGTAAGAAAATCATGATTGAGCGTCAACAGAAACAAAAACGACCCACAACGCTGCCAACGGGACTACGAAAAACCGTGACAGCACCAAACCCATCAGCATTTCCTACCCCAATGGATGAGCCCAGGAAAGTTCTCAAAGCGTTTTACCTCGGCTCTAAAATCGTCAATAAACCAACAGGAATGGAGACGCTCAATGCAGCTATCGGTAATTTTTAATTAATCAATTTGATATTGTAAATGAATAATTGGTCTGTTTTTTTTTCGGTTTTGTACAGACTCTCTCAGGACAAGCGATCCTGTTGCGTAAGCTAGTAATTTTAATGTTTGATTATCAAGTTGATGAAACTGTTAATTTAATTTTGTATTTTGTATTTTATGCAGTGTAAACATTTCCGTTGCTCCATCAGTTGTACTTATCTGCTCAGAAGAAACAGATAATCCAAAAGTAAGCTTTCGCTTACGCAGTAATTCAATTATTGTAAATTTTGTACGATTTTGTAGATAAACGTTGAAATCCGTGTTCGATATTTATCCTTCATGGGTATCGGTCGTGACATTCAGACATGTGGGGTTATCGTTCATACAGCAAGGGATGATTTCCAGGCCTATTGCTTCTACTCTACGCCTAGCTCAGGAGCACTTGGTTAGCCATTCAATAAAGAATTTTCACTTGCTAAATTTTAAATTGTTAATTGATCGTTTTTTTTTGAAGCTAAAGCAATTGAAGCTGCTTGTGTCTTGAGATATCAGAAATGCCTTGATGCTCATCACATTCATAACAATGGAGAAGAAGGTGGGGTAAATAATAGTGGGAGCGGAGAGAATTCTGAACTCACAGGCTCTGGAACACCTTCTTCAAAAACAGCTTCAAATCTCGCCGTCGCCTTTAAAAATGTTTTAGCTTCATTTGGAAGATCGAAAAGTGTTGAAGAAAAGATTTAGAAGCGCTCGATAACTTCTTATTAATCATTTTTTTCTACCGAATCAATTAGTCTCAATCATGTATCATTGCCATATTATTAGTCATTGTGCCATATTTTTTTGAGCTTTCTGGTAGTGGAAGTTCTTCATCTTTGATCAACCCTTTTGACCTCGGACTGAATCTCTTGACATACTTGTTAGCTTCTATATACTATTATTATTTTTTAGACTGAATTTTAGCTTTTTCTAGGCTTATGTAGTTATAGAAAGGCTTGGGAAATTCTATAGAAAGGAGCAGGTAAGTTTCAAAAGCTCGACAATCTAATATAAATTCGCAAACTTTTTTCCCCCACAATATTGCATAAATTAATCGTCATATAAGTTTTTCAATTTGGAAACATTTCACCAAAATTTTTTCAAAACTCCAGATGGTGTTTGGAAAAAAAATCTCGTAAATCGTTAAAAAATAATTTAAAAAAAAAAAACAACAATTTAGCAAATTTCGTGTCGCAAAATAACCAATTTAGCAACTTTGAAGGACGGGTTAGAGGATTTTGCACTAAGCTGTTAAATTAATAAGTACTAAAAAATTTCTGGAGCAGCATTCCATAATGCACTGAACATCATATAAACCATTTTATGTTATTCTCTTTAGTTTCAATTTTTTAAAAGAAAAAAAGAAGATTAAAGTTTGCCCACATTTTGCACAAAATTGCTATTCTTTTACTCGTCATCAGCTTTTAGGCGTATGTTAATCCTAAGTGATTTTTTGTTTAAATCGAGGATAAACATAAAACCTTGAAGTAAATTTAAGGATTACAATAATAATGGAGTAAAATGGCACTCGCTCAGCAACTTGAAATAGTTTTCGCTGATTAGCAACGTAATAGTACGATTAAAAGGCAAAAAAAAAAAGTTTCATATATTATTATTGTATTTAAGAATAATCTTATTGATTAATTCTGCCAAGCGATGACTCGTTGGAAGAAGGCAATTATAGCATGGGCTGGTTGTCCCTCTTCCAGTTCTGCAAGAACAACACATGAGTTCTCCGCTGCACTTGGCGGACGAGCGATTACTGCAAAGATTTTACGCGTCGAATTTTCGTAACTAATCGTTCGATTATGAGGATCAACGGCTGCGTAAGAAATTCCATTCAAAGGGAAATGAAGTCGGAAGAATCTAGAAAAATTGATGGAGTATTGATAAAAAAAATTAGGTAAATCTTTTTTNAAAGGGAAATGAAGTCGGAAGAATCTAGAAAAATTGATGGAGTATTGATAAAAAAAATTAGGTAAATCTTTTTTGTTTAGTATTAATCAAACCTTTGGCGAAACACATCAGTGAGGGTAAGTCCATTTTTAGACAACCGAANAAAGGGAAATGAAGTCGGAAGAATCTAGAAAAATTGATGGAGTATTGATAAAAAAAATTAGGTAAATCTTTTTTTGTTTAGTATTAATCAAACCTTTGGCGAAACACATCAGTGAGGGTAAGTCCATTTTTAGACAACCGAANTTTTTTTGTTTAGTATTAATCAAACCTTTGGCGAAACACATCAGTGAGGGTAAGTCCATTTTTAGACAACCGAAGAGAGACAACCGTTGGTGTTTGAATGCCATCGACAGCTCGGACACCTCTTGACACAGCGTCGTCACCTGTCACACATTCTACACCAATTACACCCAGGAAGAGTAACTGACAAGCAGCTCCTTGGGACAGGAGATGTGCAGTCGTCGACTGGGATTGGGCTGACGGTAATACCGAATCCTTTTCAAAAAAAAATATCAAAATTTTACTAATAAGTAATAGTTTATGAAAAGTTTACACAAAATTTTCAACTTACTGATGTCGGTAGTGTCAGATTTGCAGGCAAAGCCAAAGTCTCAATTGAATGAGCATAGACCAAAGCAGAGAGTGAACCTATTTAGTCAAAAGCAATAAAAATTAGATATCATATTTTGAAAATTAACTTTCCGTAAACGAATTTCAACAAAAAACTCACTAAATACTGGCTCCACTGCACTCCCACGTAGTCGTACGCCATATTTTGTTGGTTCGATAAGAAAGTGTCTCACAGAATCTTCAGAAGTTGAACTCTCATCGACTTTAATTGCCAATCCATAAGCACCAGGGAAGGAATTTGAGTTCCGAATTATAAAAGCCCCTGTACGTTCGTAGCGAAGGGCTGAAATGGTTTCTTCCCTTGACGCATTCGCTTTGTACCAAAAGGCTGAGAGGTCACGGGCGAATTTAACTTCGCTTTCAACCATGAATACTGGATTTGGATTCACAGGAGTTTGCATCCGAGGAACCGGTTCATTCGATATCACCCACTCATTCACCGTTCTGAAAATTAAAAACATAAAAAATCAATTCAAAATATTCCAAACCTGGCTAAAAAATTTCCGAATTTGTCAAAAACTGTCAGCTAATGGATCATGAAAATAAAATTTTTTCCTAAAATGGTCGCACCTTGTCAGTTTGGACATGTCGTATATATTAGATGACAATTTGGACTTATGCCCTTTTTTTATACTTAAATTCTTTCCAATACATAATATTTTACTTACATAGTGGGCGTGGTAGNCCGTTCTGAAAATTAAAAACATAAAAAATCAATTCAAAATATTCCAAACCTGGCTAAAAAATTTCCGAATTTGTTTAAAACTGTCAGCTAATGGATCATGAAAATAAAATTTTTTCCTAAAATGGTCGCACCTTGTCAGTTTGGACATGTCGTATATATTAGATGACAATTAGGACTTATGCCCTTTTTTTATACTTAAATTCTTTCCAATACATAATATTTTACTTACATAGTGGGCGTGGTAGNAGGACTTATGCCCTTTTTTTATACTTAAATTCTTTCCAATACATAATATTTTACTTACATAGTGGGCGTGGTAGGTGTAGAACTTCCCGACCTCCTGGAAGTTTTCGGACTTCTCGGTGGTTTTCCCGGTGACAATGGTCTATTGAGGTAAGGTGTTGGTGGACAAATTGGAAAACCCGGTGTGTTCCCGGGTACTTCACTCCCAGCAATACTACTATTGACACTTTGTTGGCTTGGAGCTCTCTGGATCCGATCAAAGGCATTGTCTGAATGAAATCGTTGAACCCTTCTCCCACGACCACTGCTATAAAAATTCGGTTGATTCTGATTGTTGTAGTTGATGGGTGTCTGGAACATTTCACGTTCCACTTCTCTATCAAATTCTTCATCATCTGATGAGTACCAGGCAGGAGTGGAGACATTAGATCTCGAGTAGATTCGAGCTGCTACAGCTGAAGATGGTCTCACAAGATGATTGGTTGATTCAAGACTCTTTTCACTTGGCAACGACCGCTTCAATTCCGCCAGAAAATCCGCACGTCTGAAATGAATAAAATAAAAAGTAAAATTTACCACTTCCGTTCTGAAAATATTATGAATGACTGGCATAGCTCCAATTACTACGCTACTACGATATCAAATAATCTGCAGTAGAATGTGTTCCAACGCCTTAATATTTTATATCACGCACTTGAAACCGTCATGTCAAATCCTTCCTCATCACTTCTCATCCACTTCATCTCATATTTTATATACATCACTTTTTTTAAAGTAAAATGATTTCCTGAAGAAATAAATAAAACAAAACCTCTTACGCTGTAAATTTGCTCGTCTTTTTTTCTTGTAGGCGTTGCATTTGTCTTGCAAGCCAAGCATCCGCATCCTCACTACGTTCGATATTTCTCCTTCCATCGGCTGATTGTGACCGAAGTCTCCTTCCTGTACTATTTCCATAAGGATTAGTCACACCAAAGTCATTGTAAGTTAGTGGCGATGTTTGGGGATTGGTTGGTATTGGTGAGGTCGAGTAAAACTCACTCCGCCCACCACCGTTGTCCCGTCGGAGAGAATTTTCTCTCTGTTGTCGCTCTCTGTCGTATCGTTTCTGCTGTTGTTCCTGTTGCATCCGCACAGATTTCTCTATTTCAGTTGAATAGTAACCATAGTCACTATTATTTTTTCCTCTGGGTATAATTTGATCATCTAGATCCAAATGTAAGTGCTGGACACGTGGTTGTTGTAGTTGACTCTGAGTAGTTCTCTCAAATTGACTACTATTACTTCTACTATTTTGGTTGTACTGCTGAGGTTTAGGGCTACTAGGGTAGTAGGTCGAGGTTGGGAGATTCCGATAGTCTACTACATCTTCTGTCCCATTGGTTCCTGACCGATAGGTACGAAGATGTGGTAAAGTCGAGCTGCTTAATGGTGGTGGTGGTGGTGGTGGTGGTGGTGGTGGTGATGACTTGACGGTTACAGGTGAAGGATAGTAGTTTGATGACGATGAGGTCATGACGACTGGTGTACTACTGGCATAAGTGACATGTTGCTGTTGTTGCTGAGGTGAAAATGAACTACTATGACTTGATTGCTGCTTTTCAATTGTATTTTTCTGGGCTCGTCGTTCTTGTTGTTGTTGGCGGAGTCTCAGAGTAGTTTGATCTCGAATTCCATACGAAAATGGTAGAGAGTCTTGTCTCGCATGGTAGGGGATGTCAGGAATTGACTCAGCATCTTGGACTAAAGCATTCAGCAGTCTATCCAAATCTTTCATTTGATCTACCTGAAATTAGAACCAAAGAGTCAGTCACGACATGTTTGTTACCTATTCAGTTTCCAGAAGAAAATTAACTTCCTACCCTCACTTCTAATCTTTAGATATAAATTTTCAAGATATATTTTTCAAGAATATTTTTTTTTTTAAAGCTTATAGAGTCAGGAAAGAGATTCAGACTGTCTAAAAGATGCCAGATCCAATTAATATCAACCACCTCGGTCGTCCATATCCTGTCACAACCAAATTTTTTGGAGACATGCTCCATACATGAGTTACCTAAACCGGTCCATTCACACATGGCATAAAAACTTAAAAAAAAAGAGAGAAAAAAAAAGAGAAGAGTTAAGCTTAAATCATAAAAAAAAGGGTATCTTAAGGTTTTTAAAAGTCCCAAAAAAGGAAATTTTTAGGGAGAGCTAGGGAATGACGGANTTTTGGAGACATGCTCCATACATGAGTTACCTAAACCGGTCCATTCACACATGGCATAAAAACTTAAAAAAAAAAAAGAGAAAAAAAAAAGAGAAGAGTTAAGCTTAAATCATAAAAAAAGGGTATCTTAAGGTTTTTAAAAGTCCCAAAAAAGGAAATTTTTAGGGAGAGCTAGGGAATGACGGANTAAAAAAAGGGTATCTTAAGGTTTTTAAAAGTCCCAAAAAAGGAAATTTTTAGGGAGAGCTAGGGAATGACGGACGACTTTGAGAAGAAAGATAATCATAACAACAAATTACACGGACTCAAACTCAATTGGTAACATTTGAGATGACAGGTCAAAGAGGTTATCCGATATTATCACTAGTGACTGCATCATGACATGAAAATGGACAAACGAAGAGATTTTTTTTTTGGCTAAATTAACTGGCCAACAGCAAAGTGGCAGTAATTGAAAGGAAGAGACTTACCCATCCCTTTGGGTTAATTGAGAAAGATGCTATGGTAATTAATAAAAAATTAAAATCCCACCCTCGTTGGCCTTGTCTTTTAACAACGAAGAGAAGTATTAATTATAGGTTGATTAATGACTGTTTGTTATTGAAGGGTCTCTTATGTAAATTCTAAGTGAATTCAATTCAAACATGAAATCTAAAATCTGCAAATCTTAACTTTTCGACCTACATCCCCTTGACATATACAAATAAACAAAAGTTAGTAAGAGAATTTACTACAGATTTCTGTTCCTGATGTTCCATTTCGTAAGACACTGAATGAAAGAATTAAGTAGGTCGTCCTGTTTATGTCCAGATTCCAATTCGCAAAAAAAAAAAAAAAAAAAAAAAAAAAAAAAAAAAAAAAAAAAAAAATTTTTTTTTGCAAAACCTTTTTTCAATGAACAATAAGATGAAACTATTGAAAGTGTTTGTTAACTACTATCTCTTGTTGCTAAAAGTATAAAGTTTACACAGTTGATTTGCTACTTTTGGAATATAATTATATTATTGTAAGAGTCGTCGTAATAATTGGTGCAAATCCAACGACAGCTCTTGTGTGACTAAAACTTGATTTTCTTCTTTCCTTACAAAAATTATTAGTTATTCCACCAATTACTGAGGTTAAGGAGACTACTAGCTTGACAAGCAAAATTAGCAAAACCAAAAAAACCACATTTACTAACCACTCAACGTGGTCGGCGAAGGGATCAAAAGGGGAGAGAAGGGATTTATAATTTAAAAACCAAAAGGCTTTAATTAACTCACTCATCACTTTGTTCAATAATATATTATTATAATTATAAAGATAAAAAATTATCTAAACTTTAGGAAAGGATTTTATTCAAAAAAAAGTCTTGATAAGATTTTTAGATAAATAATTTCTAAAAAAAAAAAAAACAATATAATAACTTACAGTGACAGAAATTCCAGAGTCAGCAGAAGAAGGTCCTTTTGGTTTTAGTACAGGATTGACTAGTGCATATAAAGCTCCGTCAAGAGGACCGTCTAAATATCGAATGTCGTCAGTTGGTTCTTGTCGAGTTCCTGTTTCTCTTGTCGTCAGTTCTGAGTCTGACCTAACTTCAAGTTGACCCAAGTCTTCACGTCTCTGTTGACTATCGTCAGAAATACCGTCTATTTCTTCGGCATCTAAAAGACCACCACATCCAGAGTCTTGTTGAACTCGTTCTGACAGAGAGCCAGGATCTTCTCCAATGTCTATAAAAGAACAAGTACTACTGATTATATTTTTACACCAAATTTATTATAATATACTACTCAAACTTGTAGAGCAAAAATTCTAAACTAACTCTTTCCTTCTCAAAACCCACACAGACCTAAAACTAAAAGCTGAACCTAAAAGATGAAGAAGATTTCTTTCAACTGAGAGAGTACATACTACTGCTGTAGGGAAATTTAGAAGATGTACTCAAAGTACTGAGGTTTGAGATGATCTCAACGATTTTACTCAAGAAGAAGAGATGAGCAAGAGAAGAAGAAGATCCGAGAGTCTCTATAGTAAACCTCAGCAGAAAAGTCTTATAAGAAGAAAAAAAATTAGGAACCGGGTTCTTAGTTCTTAGGTTGTTGGGTAAGGCACTTCCTAAGTTGACTTTATAAAAATCCCACTATATTGTCTAACCAAAAACGAGTAATATGGAGGCGCATGGGTAATTCTTTTAGGATGATACGATACAACTAGTATTTAACTTGGAGATGAAGTAAGGAAAAAATACACGTGTTGGTAGTGTTACATAAGAAAGAAGAAAAAAAAACAGGACTCAAGGAACCAGTATTATTTGATTTTTGTATTCAATGGTTACTTCTATCTATACTATCCACCCACATCCTAATATGTTATTCATTCTTCTCAATAATGTCTATTAGGAAGACGGAATAGTATACTAGATAGAGAAGAATGAAACCTCGAATAATACAATACACCTTCGTCTGTCGGTAGTTACGAGGTTATATAGTAGAAGGCTTTAAGATACATTGACCCCGTGATTTTTGGCAAACTCAAGACATTTAGTTTTACGCACATGGTAGGACAAAACTTCAATTCAATACATAATTAATTAAATTTATTTAAAAAAATCTATATGGGTTGACCCGGAAGTCGTAAAAAATTTTACTTCATAACGTTAAATACTGAACCTGATCGTAAATTTTTGCTCAATTTAAGAAAATAATGATCCCACTGCGCATTTCTCAACCGCAAGTTAAATAGAAAACCAATGATGACTGATTTTTGTAAGATAATAAAATTTTTGGTTAGAATTATTGTTTACAAGGCCATAACTTGTTCCTTAAAATACTTTATATCTTCCATTTTACTCTTAAAAAATTGAAAACAAAAACTAAGATTTTCATAAACTTAAACATTAGTANACTTTATATCTTCCATTTTACTCTTAAAAAATTGAAAACAAAAACTAAGATTTTCATAAACTTAAACATTAGTACTTAAAATCATGAATCATTTCGGTCAGAGTGGGTGGAGGCAGAGACAGAAATTTTGGCAACTTTGGGTTATTTTTTTTTGTATATTCTCATCCATNACTTTATATCTTCCATTTTACTCTTAAAAAATTGAAAACAAAAACTAAGATTTTCATAAACTTAAACATTAGTATACTTAAAATCATGAATCATTTCTGTCAGAGTGGGTGGAGGCAGAGACAGAAATTTTGGCAACTTTGGGTTATTTTTTTTTGTATATTCTCATCCATTTGGTTCTTTTTTTTTGTTACTTTTCACACGCACGTTACCCACGCACGCACGCATGATTTTAATCTTCATTTTAGTATAATTTAATTTTTTTAATTAAACTTACCCGATCCTAATCCTGGGGTGATTGTTGTAGTTTCTGGAGTTTTGCTTTCGGATCTTGGTGTTTCTGTAGCTGAGATGGTTACTGTACCCTAAAAATTATAAACGGAAATTTATAAAAAAAATATACTATACTATTATCATTCAAATTTCAACCGGAAAGAGAGATTTAAATTTGACTGTGGTGGATTCAACTTTAAGGTAGAGATTTTAAATTTGATAGTTACTATCTAACAACCAAGCTTATGTACTCCAGCGTCAGGTACTCCAACATCTGCCGGCCTGGCCTCAGACAATGTGTCAGTTTGTTTATAATAATAATATTGTCCTAGACCATTTAACAAGACCAAGTGATGCCTGAATATAAAAAAAAAAATTTTTTTTTTTTATAATTTATAACCTTTATGAAAATTATAAGCATCATCTGCTGGTGAGACAGTTATGATGAAGAACAGATGTTCATAAAGAAACAATTAGAAGGTAATATTCCGAGTCTAACGATACCCTCGATCCATTACTTTCATTTTAATACACAGAGTCATCCATAAACTGAAAATATATTCTCAGAAAGATTTCATTAGTATGTAATATCTCACCAGCAGAAAGAAAAGGGTTTGTTACAAAACTGGTTATTTACTCCCTGTCCACCTTGTACCTTCAGATCACTCTCTTAAATTATATATTTTTTTCTAATTAAAATTCGACAATCCAGTTCATCAAGGTAAATAATAGTCCTTTAAGGTATAGAAACACCTAGGGAGAAATTATAAATATTTTTTTATTTTTTTTTTTTTTGATTTTGAATAGAAGGTGATGGGTCGGAGCCGAAACGGTTCTACGCCTTTTCCTGAGATANAAAGGGTTTGTTACAAAACTGGTTATTTACTCCCTGTCCACCTTGTACCTTCAGATCACTCTCTTAAATTATATTTTTTTTTCTAATTAAAATTCGACAATCCAGTTCATCAAGGTAAATAATAGTCCTTTAAGGTATAGAAACACCTAGGGAGAAATTATAAATATTTTATTANCATCAAGGTAAATAATAGTCCTTTAAGGTATAGAAACACCTAGGGAGAAATTATAAATATTTTATTATTTTTTTTTTTTTGATTTTGAATAGAAGGTGATGGGTCGGAGCCGAAACGGTTCTACGCCTTTTCCTGAGATAGCGTGAGAAAAGTCATCAATCAAAGTCCTCATTAACTCTTTGAGTCCAAAAATTACTCATCAGATTGAACATTAAATTATACAAGTGATAGCACTATGTAAGAAACTTATTACGCGTTAACTACTACTAAAAACTCTTATTTTATATCTTTAAATTAACCTAATAACACAGAGATTACAACTTTTTTTTTTCTTTTCCTTTGACCTTGGGTTAGTCGGCAGTCGGCAGTCGATTGTCGGCACAAAGACAAAAGTTGAAAAACTGGATTAAAGTTATGTTGCAATTTTGAATCTTTGATCCGATTGATAAAAATTTTAGTAAATTTTATTTCAAATTTACTAACCTTTTTCTTCGGCTTTTTACAAAAACATGTTATCACTTTGGACATAACTGTCCAATGTCCACTGTCGCAAATATTTTTAACAACTAACTCAGAGACACTGCCGATTCCTTGACATTTAGAAGGTCAGAAGATGCAAAAAATCTGGTAAAAATTTGCCACAATTTGACCTTCAAGAGTTATTATTACTAAATAAGATTAGGAATTGCGATGGATGAACGATATTGTGCATCCGTACCGCCTGTCGTGATGCAACATCTACCACTGAAAAGCTTTCCAGCCAATTACACTCAAGTAATAATAATAAAAATTTGAAGAATTTTTTTTTTCACGATCTCAATAGGCGACGGTAATTTTTTAGTAAACAGTGCAAAAATCAATGTGTCCTTGTAATTTCTATTTATAAAAATGACAATGAAAATTCATCTCTTTGTATTATCTTCTATGAACAGAAAATCCACACTTTCTCTTTTCTCACTCATCTAGTTTTTTTTTAACCAATAATTTCCAATTTACTTTCTAACATAATCCCTTCAAGTTAAATTTCAACCTACTAAAATTTCTGCGCTATGATTAAAAGCTCCAGGAGACCACTTTACTAGCCTTCATTTCAGTAAATTGATATCTAAAATCATTGGATAAGAGTTTCAATTTCTGGAACTTCTTGTCCTTAATTCTTATCTAACTGCTCATGGAATCAAAACAAAAAAAAAAAACTTGAAAATAACCAGCTGAAGATCCAAAGAGAACAAGAAAAAAAAAATTCTTCATTATGTGGGAAAGTAAGTAGACCGCGACGATTGTGATTATTTCTTTATGGTTGCGCTGGCTCCATCGTTATCCTCTTAAAAATTTCATTCACCAATCACTACTATATACCAGCGTTTCCGCTACTACCGCTTTGTTATAACATGGCTAGAATGTCGTTTTTATAAAAAAAAGTTCTACAATACATTCATTTTTCAGTTACCGATGATCTTAAAGTGAAAGAAAATGATGTAATTCTTTCCAAAAAAAAAAAAAATCACTAAATGACCTAACAATGAAAAAAAAAATTTTTTTTTTTGACTCATCTAGCTCATCTTCTCGTCGTCATCATCATTATTACGCACCAAAGAACAAAAGAACCAGACGNAAAGTGAAAGAAAATGATGTAATTCTTTCCAAAAAAAAAAAAAATCACTAAATGACCTAACAATGAAAAAAAAAAATTTTTTTTTTTGACTCATCTAGCTCATCTTCTCGTCGTCATCATCATTATTACGCACCAAAGAACAAAAGAACCAGACGCACTNAAAATGATGTAATTCTTTCCAAAAAAAAAAAAAATCACTAAATGACCTAACAATGAAAAAAAAAATTTTTTTTTTTGACTCATCTAGCTCATCTTCTCGTCGTCATCATCATTATTACGCACCAAAGAACAAAAGAACCAGACGAGTTATCAAAAATCAATGACTACTTAATACCACTTTACAGCTAGGAAACGGTAGTGATAAGATGTATTAGAAGGGTATACAAGTATAAGTAACCAAAAATTTAAGTTATTAGCACAAAAAAAAATCTGCTTACTAAAAAAAAACCCGACTGACGCCAGAGTACAATTAAACTTGAACTAGAAGACTGAGNGGTAGTGATAAGATGTATTAGAAGGGTATACAAGTATAAGTAACCAAAAATTTAAGTTATTAGCACAAAAAAAAAAAATCTGCTTACTAAAAAAAAAACCCGACTGACGCCAGAGTACAATTAAACTTGAACTAGAAGACTGAGTATTTTGACTCACTTGGAGTGTTTCTTAATTAAAATTGATAGTAACTTCTGGCAGGTGTAACACAAAGACACACTGACTCCAAATAACTCAACTCAAATGATCAAATAACAAGAAGGAATAATAAAAACAATTCAAGGTTATTCTGACAGGTATATCTATCAACATATATCATCAAGATTGCATTTTGCACTCTTGGGGTTCCAGAAAAATATTAAAGAGTCCTTGAATTTTGCATGCTGAGGGATATGAAATTACAATAATAAAACTTTTAAATTGTAGACTTTTTATAAATATTTTTACTACAACTACTCTTACTCAACAGGTAAATTTTTACAACATTTTAAATCATTATTTCCACGAACGAACGACAAAACATAAGTAACAAACCTGATTCAAAAAGGTAGGAAAGTTTGAGNGACTTTTTATAAATATTTTTACTACAACTACTCTTACTCAACAGGTAAATTTTTACAACATTTTAAATCATTATTCCCACGAACGAACCACAAAACATAAGTAACAAACCATGATTCAAAAAGGTAGGAAAGTTTGAGTTTTTTTTTTACTTATGATTTCTTAGTAATTTCTGACAGGTAAATTAATTTAAGAGCATGATGCTTAGTAGTTTCAGACGTAATGAAATACCTATTGTTTCTATTACAAGTAATGTATAATACTTATTAATTATTATAGAGAATGAAGATGCCGGTAATGCAAATACAGTAAGATTAGTCACCAGACAAAATTTACACTTTTAGCAAAAATACAAAAAAAAAAAATATCATAAAAACTTATATGCAAAGTGAAAAAAAATTTTTTTTTTTTTTTTTTTTTTGTTAAGCAATTTCATCCCAAATGAGAATAGACAAGAAACCCATGTGTTTCACAGTTCCAGACCCAATTGTCAGTTTTTACAATAGTGAACCGTGTGTGCTTTGAGTAAAAATTAAACAAACGATGTTTTTTATTATTTTTTTTTCCTGAGAGAACCATATGCGCTAGCACGCTTCATGCCTTGCGCTTCATTTGGCTAATAATATCATCCAACCTGGGAATGATTTCATGGAGTAAAAGTAAGCAAAAAAAGTATCACGAAAAGGATTTTGTAATATAAAAAAAATTCATCATATTAAAAAAATCAACTGGAAGGACAAGAACTACAATTTTAGCGATAAGCGATACGCGATAACAAACTTTAGCTGTCATTCATCTTCCTAAGCAACACCACCAACAACCGACCTGACAGACAGAACTAGCAGCGATAATTGTGAAATTGCAAAAAAAAAAAAAAAAAAAAAAAAAGTTGATAAATTGAAATTATAAGATAAGAAACACTCTTGAACTTATGCTCCATAAACTCATCATCCATTTTTGCTTGACTTTGAAAATAAATATGACTTTGAAATAAATAAAAATTCTTGACTAAATCTTTTCTAAAACTAAAACCCTTTACTTCTCAATAATAATAAATCAGCATGAATATCCCATTTGCAAAAGTTTTTTTTTTCTTCAATCTACTTTAGAATTTCGGTGATATAAGTATAAGTATGAGTTCATGAAAACATAATGGAGAAACCAGATTTCACACTTTTACTTTCCTAAAAACATGATTTTAAATTTTCAGAAAACCCTAGTGTAAATAATTACCAACTCATGTAGGAAAATCCTTTTAGTTCCATTCATCTTCTGAAATTAGCGTCATTTGAGCTGCTACTATCAAAAAAAATTTTTGTCAATTTTAGGAACCTACAACTACTGATTTGTGTCTATAGAAAACAAACCTCTGTTTGTTTTTGAGCTCGTTATTACAGAATAGATTAGGTTCATGTGAAAATAGAATTAATGGACCTAAGCACTTCCGACAGGAAATTAAAAAATCTCACAGTCTCAATGAATTTTTTCAGTAGTTTTTTAGCTTCGTAAGAATTGAAAAATCCATCTATTTCTGCTGTATAGGATAAATTTTTTTAAACAAATGTCATCAAATCCTGTGGAATCGGTGAAATTCCAATACAACCATTCGATTTGACTCTACTTGGAATAATAATTATTTAAAACAGGACGCACACGCCTTCTCAGAAGTCTCAAAAAAAAAAAGATTTAAATGGCAACTGCTTCCAACGAAGCAAATCTTTACAATTATTGCACTGGAACGAATGTCACTGACTTGATGAACATCATCACGCAAAACTTTCAAGAATGCAATAGAAATTAAATACTCTAGCAGAACTGGTATGGATTTACAAAATTCTAAAACATTCATGCTTCACAGGAGTTCCACGTGTTTCCCGTTCAAGGATCACTGTATNATACTCTAGCAGAACTGGTATGGATTTACAAAATTCTAAAACATTCATGCTTCACAGGAGTTCCACGTGTTTCCCTGTATACGTTCAAGGATCACTGTATTTTTTTTTGTTTTCAAATTTTTAGACCTTAAATAATGATTTGTAAATGAGGGTTGGAATTGAAATGAAACTTACCACAAGGATAGCAGTTGAAGAAGAGTCACCACCACATGAAGAGAGACAAGTACTATGACTATGGTCACTGTGGATACTGTTCGGTGGTGGTACTGGTATGGAAATTTGAAGAAGTTTCTTAATTCGTGGCTCAAAGCTAGAATTCCCACTGATAGGAGTTGGAGTATTTGTTCTCTGACTAATTGAGCTCTTGACTGAAGCCGTTGTTACGAGATTATTCGAATTAAAATGATTGGCAGTAGTGGCAGTTGTAACCGGAGGATAGAAATTACCGCATTGGGTGTGAGCACTAATCCCACAGTCTTTACATCGTACACCTTGTCCGTCTACCGTTAAATGACATAATTGGCAAAGATGATGAACCCCTGGTACTTTTTTCCATTCATGGGAGGCTCGNCCGTCTACCGTTAAATGACATAATTGGCAAAGATGATGAACCCCTGGTACTTTTTTCCATTCATGGGAGGCTCGGGTTGGAGCCTGAAAAAATACAATATTAAAAAAAAAAAAACAATTGAAAGATAAGAACCTCTAACTTGTCATAATCCTCAATTGTCAACAAAGCATCAATAAGAACGATATACAAGTGGAAACCATTTTTTTGAATTTTTATCATTTAATAATTTAATCCTATAAAAGTTATAAAAATTTGTCAATTTAAGCTATTTTTAGGTTGGGATTAAATTGTTACATGTCAATTTGCAAGTGTACAAGAACATGAAAAAAGGTTTGCCAATACACACTATATTAAATTTAAAAATTTGAAAAAATTTTTTTTTTTTTTCGACTTCAAAATGACTAACTTCTGTAGATGAACCTGAAATAATCTCACACGAGTGCTCCAAATCTTATTCTGAGCACAGTTGCTAAATTCCACAATTTTCGCAACTCAATTGCGCCCAATTACAGAAGCAGTATAGCCGGGATTTTTTTTTATCTAAAAGTTAATGAATGAGATTTGCAAAAAATTAAAAAAAAAAATCTTCGCGAAAAAGTTGGGATTTATGGTCGAGTTGAGGAAACTACGAACTCGAAANAAAAAATTAAAAAAAAAAATCTTCGCGAAAAAGTTGGGATTTATGGTCGAGTTGAGGAAACTACGAACTCGAAATTGAGAAAATTATGACACTTATGAAAGGTAATGCATTTTTCCGCAACTTATTTACAACCTGGTTGGCGTAATGAGAAAAATAGGTCATTACGAGTACGACAGGCACAACAATAGAATGTTGTTGTTTTATTTTTGACATTTCTAACTCCAAATGGCAAAATGGAACTTATTATGAATCCCCATTTTTTCATACTTGAACCCCTTTACAAAGCAGTAGCTTACTACAAATGAAATCACAAGTTTGGCGTTCTAAATTTTTTCAATATCCTGAATCTGTCAACCAATGAAAGATTTGAACTTTGAAGGAACTAAAAATAATTTTGAAAAGTAGTATTTGATTTCAAATTTTGGCATTCACATCTTAAGTTTACTATAAGATTTTTGCGAATTTAGTTCATCACTATTCACTACTATTACTAATAATCGCAACAAGTAAGTGTAATAATAACAGGTTGTAAAGGATCATAGAAAAGGTACATAAATATGACAATAATATCTATAATATATTTGTAGAGATATGTTGAAGGGAGTCTCTATTTCTCATTTTTTGCACATGAATTCAGACAAAAGATGAGCAATTTAGGATAAATTGGACCAGGAGTTTATTATAGAGGGATTGCCAAAACGTGAGGTTAACAAAAGAATCCTCTAACCCTATTATTCTCAAATTATTATTTACACATACCTACTCGCTTATTTGCCAAAGTCGTGAATCCTCACACTAATTTAATTCACTCCTCTTTAAGTAGCTCAATTGAACGAATTTTTATTACTCAAGCATCTCAATAACACTAAACTACTAAACACTTGACCACAAAGGTGTATCAATAGAANCGAATTTTTATTACTCAAGCATCTCAATAACACTAAACTACTAAACACTTGACCACAAAGGTGTATCAATAGAATAAACTACAGTTTCTCACCCATTAAGAGGAAATTCCAACTCTACCTTCATATGCTGTTTACTTATAAAAAAATAACATTGACATTTTTATCCGGCCTGTTCCTCATTCAAAATTCATTTGAGAAGGAATTCCAGAAAGNCGAATTTTTATTACTCAAGCATCTCAATAACACTAAACTACTAAACACTTGACCACAAAGGTGTATCAATAGAAAAAACTACAGTTTCTCACCCATTAAGAGGAAATTCCAACTCTACCTTCATATGCTGTTTACTTATAAAAAAAATAACATTGACATTTTTATCCGGCCTGTTCCTCATTCAAAATTCATTTGAGAAGGAATTCCAGAAAGTAATTTTATTCACAATGAGATGAGAACATGTGAACCAATTTACTCTATATAGCCTTGAGAAACTCACCTTTACATGACAAGATTTTAATTAAACTTTCTCAACTTCTTACAGAATGAAATTTCAAAACCTCTATTGATTTCGCTTTAAGTAAAAAATAATCAAAATTAGAGATAAAAAACAATTTGGATGAAATTTGAAAATTATAATTTCTCTCGTTTAATTTGATCTTTAGAATTTCCCTGAGGCAACAATAGTTATTGAAAGACTACAGTTGAGAGAGTATTGAAAAAAAAAAAATTTTTTTTTTTAGTTTTCCCTAATAAACTTCGGTAAAATTGAAAGATCAAGCTTCTCAACCCTTTCGTTTTGAAAAACATCAAGTTGGAGAGTCAGTTATTGAAAACAAACTTCAGAGAACATGGAATCTTACCTCTATTTGTGGTGTTTTATAAATAGCCTTTCAACTACTACTAATTCAGAAAAAGTTCTAACCTGGAGTATAAGATGAAGCGGTGCAGAGACAGAAGGGGAAACTTTCTTCCGTGGCCCACAACAGAATCTTTCTTTCATTCCCAAAGTTTAATAATAAAAAAATCCCTCGATGAAATTCCGTTGAAAGGGGATTCCAGAATCCTCCAAAAAAAAAAATCCAAGTAAAAAGAGAGTTTCCTATTTGTATTCACTTTGTAAACTCCAAAAGCACAGTTTGTTGTAGAAGATGTTCAGGAGTTGTCATTAGACCAGTACTGCCGGTGACAATGACACATTAGAAGAAGCACACGATGAAGACACGAGACTGACGAAGACATATGTACACCAAAAAAGTAGTAGTCGTTTTTTGTAATAATTGCTTCTTCCGTTTTTCTCCTTATGAGTCCATTTTGACAGCAGCAGGAGATAATTGACAAGTAAAACTTAGGTAGAGTGAGAGTCCTTCAAGGGTCTTGTTTCTTGTAGCCTGAAAAAAAAAGAAGGAGAAAAGTTACTCAAAATGAAACACTGGAAAATGCTGTTGGTGAGTTCAATACCAAACTTGGAATGAAAGTTGACATGAAAGGGAAACCCGCTGGTGTTGGCTGCTCTCGCAGTTGTTCCTAGTAATACAGGCTTCAAGTATAATTTTTCATCATCCCAGTCTTCATGAGCTTCAGCTTCAGGGGAACCCATTCCATAGTAGTGAAGAAGGAAAAAATCCAGCCATTCATAGCAAAGAATCTTTCGTAAAGTGGTCCAGAGATGATTATCATTATAACAACAGCTCTTCACTCTAACCCTGCTCGCTCACCCTTACTCAAATTGAGCTAACTCGAAAAAAAAAACCATATCTTGAGTCTTTTAGTACAGTCCAAGGGCCCCCTTTACTAAAGCTATTTCTCTCAGGTCCTAGCACGGACCAAAACTATTTTCAAGTCCCAGCTGGAGAGACCCTTGAGTATAAAAATTTTTTTTATAAAAATCAGTTCCCAACTGGGCGTTCCTATATTCATTCCTCACGGGTCTCCTCACTCCTCGTCAACATTCCATGATCCCTGTATCCTGACATGATGCAGTGGTCAAAGAGAGTCACAAGAAGGTTTAGGTTCAGGGTTCAGTCTAACCTCAACCGTGAAAATGAGGTAAAAACATACGCAGAAATCCTTTTTATATAGTCCCAACCCACCTTTACACACCCAAAAAAAAAATTTTTTTTTTTCAAACCCAACAAATAAGCCACGCATGCTTTCCCTTCTTCAGATTCCATTTTCATGTCGATTGAATAATGACAGAGAATTATTAGGGGAATCTCAGTAAGGGTTTATCGGTTTTTTTTTCTGATAACAAAAGGCCAAAAATCATCTTTACGAATGATGCCTTCAATTGAAGAAACTCCAAAAGAACCTATTACTTTCTACCACGGCACGCGACGACATCCTTTTTAGAATTAATCAGATGAAAAACCTCATCGTCATTATTCAGGATATTCATACAGTTTCCGTAATAATTTAGGTTGGGTCTGGCCAAAATTAACGAGATAAGATATTTTTTTTTGAATTTACTATACTTAGTATCTAAGTATATTATAGTATGTTATGTATTATGACTGAATTCTGTACCACCAAGCACTAACCACCACCGTTGCCTTTTCTTTTGCGTGTTTCAAAGATAACGTTTCTGGTAGCAGTAACGAAAAAATTTTAAAAGCGGAAACAAAAAACCAATTTTCTTTTATGATCTACTGATTCTCTGTATTTTGGTCAGAAATAAATTGACAGAGAAAATCTGTGCCTCACGCGTTCGTATTATTAGTGAAAGGAGTCTCCGTGTATCATGTATCATGTATCATATCTGAATCAGACACACCTTAAGATTTACTACAGAACAAATATAAGACTAGTCAATTAGGCGCCTTCATTGAAAAAAAAAAAAACAATGCATTATGCAAGAAACACAGGAGCAACTCTGGGTAGAAGTCCTTAGTTATATAAATTTAAGATCTAATTGGATAAGAAAAAAGCAATTTCACGTGTCACTATCCTTATTCGACCGCTTCCCATTTGGAGACGATGAACTCTTATTCGCCTTCTTATTTTCAAGCGTCTTCTGGAACTTTTGAAATTTTTCTTTATTCGTTGAGTAAAGTTCTTTAGCTGGTCGGATGTAGCCCAAATTTCTTAAGTTGTTTATCGCCAGAGTTGTTCCACCTGTAAAACAAAAAAAAAAGATCCAAAGAAATGGAAAAGTCAACAAAGTACCAAGAGATGAAATAAATGTGTCCCTAAAGTCAAACTGTGTGTTCTGTCTCTCTCTCTCTCTCTAACCCTTCTTTCTTTAGCTCCTTTATACATGAGAATGACAAACGACGAATTTTCAACCCTAAATGACTATTTTCAACTTCTTTAAGCTACAAATTACAAGGGAAATGGAATTACATTCCTTTGGAGTATGAAACGAGTAAAAATAATATTAAGGTGGATTTGGTATTGAATAAAATGAAAATGAAAACTGGTCAATTTCTAACAGTATGACTAAATCCTTGTGTTGTAACAATAACCACCAACCCTAAAAATAACAATAGAGAGAAGAACGTTAAGAGTAAAAAGCCATAAGAAATGAAAGAATGAAAGAGGTAAAGATAAGAAGTGTGATAAGTGAGGGCAGTGGTCTAATAGGGATTTGTCGGAAGAGTTATGTCAAAAGAAAAGTTTGAGACAGGGTGCTATAAAATACCTATTTATTAAGGGCCCTTTTCCCAAGTACCCTTACTTATATAACCTTCTCAACCAAACTATCAAAGAAACAGTCACAGAGAAAAGAAAAATTATGATTTATCTCTGATGGAGGTTCTACCAACAGCGTCAGTGTGGTGAGTCTGACACTGAAGAAAGTTAACTTTTACACTTCGTAGGTGGTGGTGATGAATTAAATTTTTGAATTCAATAATGTTTCGTAAATCCTAAAATTGACTCTACGTCCCTTTGTACAAAGACTGTGGATTTAACCAGAAGTTTCGGTAAATAAGTTGAAACTAAAATTTGTAATTTCATTAATTACAATACTCATATAAGACAAGACAACAGTAGTGTAAACTTAGTTAGAACAATCTTGTTATCTAGATAGCATTTTGATGATGAACGGTGTTTGCTAATAGTTTTACTTCTTATGAATGAGAAAAAATTACGTGAGATTAAATATTTGTTGAGTGTCATAAACCTGAACTGCCCTGGAACCTTAAATACTTCTTCTACTGCAATGTTATATGCCTAGGGTTTCGTTACCAAACAACTTCAGCTTCAGCACCTTGTTCCAAAATTCTTAATTGACAAAAGATTAATGATATGCTTTTTAAATTACTTCCCTTGTTTTTCCAAACCCTTGTTTTCGTTTCAAGGAAATAAAAACCCTTGCTGATTATTACAAGTTTGAAGCAAGTGAAGATGACTTTAGGAGAAACATAAGTGATATAGAGGCTAGTCTGTAGGATCTCTCCTTAGATCTAATGGATTTCCCAGAGATGATAACCACAGTGGGAAACCGTTCGTTGTGTTGTTAATAAGAGTTGTTTTATGATTCTCAAATATTTCTTTAACTTATTCTTCACCCAACCCTTTTCAAGTAATGGAAAGAAGGTGAGTGCATCACAGTCTACTCCATTACTTTGACTTTACCAAGAAATGAAAAGATAGAAATCCATAAATCACACGCGTGAACAGGAATGGTCAAATTGAAAGATGTTAAAACAGTTTCTTTTTCGTTTCATCTAATACTGATGTGTTAAAAATCTTCACGGTGTTGCATACACTGTGTAAAAATGAAAAGAGGAGTAATACTTGTGATTTTGTGCAGTTGACTTCTGCATAAGGATTATCAAGCACGACAGACGGGTGTTATTATATTAATTTTCTATTTTCCCTTCTTGTGTGCATGTCTATTGTTGAATCGTCAATGTCATTGACAACATAATGTTTTTCCAATAACACTACTAATAGAAGATTACCTCACCTAATGTAACAGCATATCTGGCTGGTGTAGCAATTTTATACAGAGCATAGGCAACAGCGAGNTCCATAAATCACACGCGTGAACAGGAATGGTCAAATTGAAAGATGTTAAAACAGTTTCTTTTTCGTTTCATCTATTACTGATGTGTTAAAAATCTTCACGGTGTTGCATACACCGTGTAAAAATGAAAAGAGGAGTAATACTTGTGATTTTGTGCAGTTGACTTCTGCATAAGGATTATCAAGCACGACAGACGGGTGTTATTATATTAATTTTATATTTTCCCTTCATGTGTGCATGTCTATTGTTGAATCGTCAATGTCATTGACAACATAATGTTTTTCCAATAACACTACTAANTATATTTTCCCTTCATGTGTGCATGTCTATTGTTGAATCGTCAATGTCATTGACAACATAATGTTTTTCCAATAACACTACTAATAGATTACCTCACCTAATGTAACAGCATATCTGGCTGGTGTAGCAATTTTATACAGAGCATAGGCAACAGCGAGANAGATTACCTCACCTAATGTAACAGCATATCTGGCTGGTGTAGCAATTTTATACAGAGCATAGGCAACAGCGAGACTTCCTGCACCGGATTTGGTAATCTTCTCGACAACTGATTCACTGAATCCAACCCTTTTCATATAATACCCGAGGTCAAAGCCGCTATAGGAAAGAGTAAATAGTTACACAAACTGCACTTTTAAAATTATATTCGTTTACTCAAAATAGAAAGTTAACCTTGAAACAATGTAGTAGAAGCCACCTATCCATCCCAAAGAAGTGACGACATGGACAGGAACAAGTACATACCAATAGTCCTTATACATGGCTTTGAATCGTTGAAAGAGGGATTTCTTTTCTGTAATTCCTCCATTTGGTTGTGGAGGTGATGAGGTTAAGGTCTGTAGTCGTATCCGATGAATGTTATACTTAAGTCGAGCATGAGTGAGTAATGTAGGACGTTGTTGTAAAGCACATGTTAATGCCGTCCTTGATAAAATGCAGGACATCAGGCGGATATTCAAGCTGCAGCTCATTACTTCGTCTCTAGGGGGGTACACTAATAACACGATACTATTATTCCTAACTAATCGGAATAACGGCAAGATTTCATACACACACAACAAGTTTAAAAGTTTTTGAATAGACAGTATACTACAGTAGTTGGTGTAAGTTGAACGTAATTACGTCATTGATATTTAACATTTTGCTGGTGCGATGTTGATGAACAGTNAGTAGTTGGTGTAAGTTGAACGTAATTACGTCATTGATATTTAACATTTTGCTGGTGCGATGTTGATGAACAGTGTCAACTTGCCTGCGTGTGCCTATTGTAAAAAAAATTACAGTTTCTGTAGAACCTGAACTTTAGGTGATGGTAAGAAAAATAAAAGACAACCAATTTTAAAACTGNCAAATTACAGTTTCTGTAGAACCTGAACTTTAGGTGATGGTAAGAAAAATAAAAGACAACCAATTTTAAAACTGAATGAACTTACCTGTGAACTTGCCGCTGACGAACCAGATGTCTATTTCCCAATAATTCTTTAAGATTCGGAAACAATACCAATAGTTGTAAAATTACTGCCTAATTTGATCCAAATGTATTAAGGACAGGTTAATTGAATTGTTTAATAATTATACGGTCCACNAAAATTACTGCCTAATTTGATCCAAATGTATTAAGGACAGGTTAATTGAATTGTTTAATAATTATACGGTCCACAAATTACAAAAACTAATGAAACTAATCAACAATGAAAATCAGATCCAGAATAACATACTTTTAACCCAAGTTAATGACATAACATAGATCCACCTTGAAAATTAATAAGTAAAAAGAAATTTACTCCTTGCTGATATACCTACCTACAGCAGCGATTAGATATTTTACCTAAGATTGCGAATTTTACAACCACTATTGATAATCACGTAACTTTTTCAAAAATTTTCTAAATTAATTCTAAAATACCAAAAAATTTTGAAATCCAGTAGTATCTACTCGGTACTCTTCTTACCTCTTACGTCAGAAAATGTGTCAGGCTCAGGCATGTAAATAGTGATTAAAATTTTAAATTACATTTAATAAAATGTAATGGCTATACATTGGAAACTATAAGCAATAGTAGATTTAAAAAAAAACGTAATTTTTTTTGTGTAGGAAGTTAAACTTTTTTTTCAGATTAATTTAGCTTGACTGTTAACAATAATTGATATCATACATTATCTCAAGGTTGCTATGAGAAATCTACAAAAAACATCTTTGATAGATTTCTCATACCAACCTTGCATTATCTAATCACAAATAGAAATTAAATACTTTCTTTTTGGAAAATTTGTTGAGTTTATTTTATAACCCAACTATACTGTCTTAAACTTTTTCTAAATAGTAAATACTCTAAAATATAATTAAAGAAATAATAAACCTAGGAAAGGAAATGTATAAATAATAATTTGAGTTGATCCTATAAATGAGGAGACGTATGATTTGAGTAAACATTTTCCAAATTTTTCTGTGGTCGGGCAATGTTTTAGTCATGTTATAAGTAAAAGTTGGTTATTTTAACTCTCGTCCAATAGAATGATTTTATATTTTTTACTTTCAAACCCATCATCAGCATGTGCTTTTGGGTATTACTAAACTACGCATATTTTGCGCACCCTCATAGATGGTTAATCTTTAACATAAAAATAAATTTGGGAGTTACATACAATCTAGTGTTTCGCATGGCTCTGGATCTGGCTCTGGTTCGAACTGGTTCAGAAAATTTTTTGAGCCAGAGCCAGAGCATGGCTCTGGCTCATACAATAATTTTGAGGAAAACCATGGCTCATGAACCAGCTCAACTACATAGCTGAGCCATGGCTCAATAACTCATTAGGTTTTGCAAAAGNCAGAAAATTTTTTGAGCCAGAGCCAGAGCATGGCTCTGGCTCATACAATAATTTTGAGAAAAACCATGGCTCATGAACCAGCTCAACTACATAGCTGAGCCATGGCTCAATAACTCATTAGGTTTTGCAAAAGTCAGTACAGAAAAGTCGTTTTATCTTTCATAACATCAGTCAAATTCGATACACTTTAAGTAGCAGCTCTGCTGCTGGATTTCGGGTCGGGCTGCTAGATTTAGCAGGTCAGCCACTAGATATAAGGATAGGGGCTGGGCTGACCTCCTGCTTTTAGAAGCTAAGCTGCTAAATCTAGCAGCTGCTCCTAGATCTAGCGTGTTGGAGCCCCTATGCCTAGCACACAGATGCAACATGGAAAAAATTGCGATACCGATCCACGATAAGAACCAGCAGGCAAAAACAAATCGATCCCGATCCGCGATCCGATCCATTAGTGAAAAATTTAATCAATCCCGATCCAACAACCAGAAAACTATTCAATACCGATCCGCAATCCGAGCCAACAATAAAAAAAATTTTCGATATCGATCCCCGATCCGAGCCAATAGACAAAATAGTGGTCGATACCGATCCGCGAGCCGAGCCAAGTAATAAAAAAAATTCGATACCGACATATCAAAATTTCCATCCATATTATCGGGTCGAGTTTCATAAACAAAACTGTCACAGATGACTAAGAAAAAATTTCAATCCCGATCCACAATCAGAACCAAGACAAATTGATACCGATCCGCAATCCGAGCCAACAGTAAAAAATCTTTCGATACCGATCCACTATCCGAGCCAACACACAGAAAATCACTCGATACCGATCCGCGATTCGAGCCAACAGTAAAAAATCTTTCGATACCGATCCGCGATCCGATACATAGTGATTTTATCCGATACCGATCCGATTCGGGGTTCGATTCTTGGATTGAGTTTCATCTGTGATCTAGCAGCACCAAATTTAAATTCAAAAGCTCGAACATATCTGGTCTTGATCAATTTGGCTACTATTTTTAATCGATAGTAAAGCAAATTTAGCAACTTTTCACCGTGCCGAAAAAACTTCATCATAGGGGATGTTTGAGTTATTCAATAAAGTGTGTCTGTAAATTATACCAATAATTATTTTTTTACTAATTTTTGTTTCATTCGATGCCTGATCACGTAATCTTGTACTAAAAATTTTTGCTGAATTTTTTTTTTCAAAATTTTAATTTGTGTTGAGCCATGAGCCATGTCTCTGGCTTATGAGCCAGCTCAACAAATGTCGGGAGCCAGAGCTATGGTTCATGAGCTGGCTCACTGTCAGCCTGAGCCATGAGCCATAGCTCATTGNTAATTATTTTTTTACTAATTTTTGTTTCATTCGATGCCTGATCACGTAATCTTGTACTAAAAATTTTTGCTGAAATTTTTTTTTCAAAATTTTAATTTGTGTTGAGCCATGAGCCATGTCTCTGGCTTATGAGCCAGCTCAAAAAATGTCGGGAGCCAGAGCTATGGTTCATGAGCTGGCTCACTGTCAGCCTGAGCCATGAGCCATAGCTCATTGNCAAATGTCGGGAGCCAGAGCTATGGTTCATGAGCTGGCTCACTGTCAGCCTGAGCCATGAGCCATAGCTCATTGAGCCATTACCTGAGCCATGCGATACACTAATACAATTCTTTTACATTAGAGTTAGGTTCAATAATGCACATGTGCTTGGGTGCGCAAAAGGTGCGTGGTTTAGCAATAAACTTGCTTTTTATACTGTGCTTTTTGTGTCAGCACTCACCACACACTACAATTTAATTTGAAACTTTAATAATTTAGTTTGAACTTGGCGCGGAACTCAATGTTATTAATTTTAAATTTTGAAACCCGCTAATTTGTGAAACTTTCACGTTCACGTTTTGTTTGATTTTTGGTGTTTTCTAATATTAACGTTAATTAAAGAACACGTTAACTTAACTCATCAAACAAATATTCAAAATCCAAGTGATTTTTAATTAGATCAACAACCACTCAACTATATTTACTGAACTAGCGTAAGTCAAATTTTTGATCGACAAAATTGAATGCATAAATAAATTAAAATGATGTACAATTTTATTATATTGTCAATTGTATTGCTGGTCCTGAACCAAGTTTGATGGTTTAGTCCATCCGGTATACAGTTCAAGAAACTGATAATAACTTTACATAATATGAGAAATTTTAAGTTACAGGTAACAGACAGCTCTAAGCCACTGCCTTGAACGTGAAATCTGTCCTTATTTCTTTACTGTCACAAGTTGTGACTCACAACCACTATTACTCAATGCATGGTGCGTCTGGTTGCGTTCTTATATCAAAACGTCCTACACATTGGAATTGGTGGTGGTTAATCAAATCATCCACTGAAAGTACAAGAAGACGATTGGGAATTTACTATGCACGGAATCATCACATATTTAGCTATGTCGAGCAAGGAGTATCAAGTAAAATTCCTCGAAAAAGTGTACTCCGGGTTTCTAATGGAAGTCGGCTCGTTGATTTTCATCATTTCAAAAATCATCATGGTACTTTTAAATTTCCTCAGCAAGTGTCAATGTCGAGTAAAGCATCTTCAGAGGACGTTGGTGAAGGCTCAGAATCCCTCAGTCTTGGTGACTTAGAATTTGATGCTGAAATCACAGTAGATGCATCTACAGAAGATGAACTCAATAGTCAATATATTACAAACTTGTACCGAGAGTCCAAAGACTCTTGTCTCTCTCAACTTATTTCAGCCAATTCAATCGAACAAGTTTTTAATACCTTTGAGTCCATACCTGCTGAAGCAATGTCTCCCGAACATAGCAGTCAAGCCCTTGTTATGCTCTGGGATTTACAAAAGTTCTTTTTTCGAATCGAGTCCTACTTCGACCCGGAACGAGATTTCTCTAACCGTAGCTTTTACATTCAACAACTCTCCCATCATCCTACTTTTCAAAGGATCCTCCAGCATGTGATTGCCCATATAAAATTACTCAATGATGAACCCCTTGCCGCTTGCCTTTTGACTCTTAAAAAATTAGACTATTCAGTTCGTTCTCCTGAATGTCAAGTTTTGGTCGATGAATGTCTTCAACGAAAGTCTACTTTGCATTTAACAGCAGTGTCTCGACTGTATGTGGTGATGAAGCTAGAAGGGATTTATGGCAGTCTAATTGCAGTCGAATTATTCCCAAGACTCAGTCAACTAATAGCTGAAATGGACAATTCTCAATCACTGCGATTAATTTCAATTGCACTCCGAAGTATGAATCGATGTATTCCATCTTCAATCATCACATTATATCGTGATCGTTTAGCTGATTTACTTGATTCAAAACAGATCCAATCGTCAGATGAGGGCTCAACATTTTGTAAAATTCTACTCACACTTGGTGACACTCGATGGATTCAAGATGACAAAAATCATAAGTCAACCGCTCAAACTCTTCAACGACGAATTGGACATTTACTTATTCCAAAAGTGAAGGACTTAGACATTATGGATGTACTCTCGCTTCAACGTTTCATGGAATACGGAGCGCATGAACCTCCGGAATTCATTGAAGCTCTGAATCAGCGTATATCCCGATTAATTGAAGAACAGGAAGACCCACCTCGTTTGGATTTGATTAGTTGTTTCTCTCCATCTATTGGAAGGAGTATTGAACAGCGAAAACGTCTTGCTTCGTACATACACTACTACTTAGATAAATATCCTAAATTTGATCAAATATTTCAATTACTACTCAAAGCTTTGCGAATTGCAAAAGTGAGTGATCAATCACTTTACGAAAATTTTTGGAACAAAGCACTACAGTTCATCACGATAGAGTCACATGAACCTCGAAAAGTGGTCAAACTCAGTTATGATTACCTTAGCTTTGGTTTGGTACAATCGTATCGTCACATCCAATTTGAAACAAAAATGAAGCAACTCCTCTACTTTTATTTGTTTAATTACGAAAAGCAGCAGCAACCTACCTTCATTTCACCTAGTGACTTCTCTCGAGCATTTGCATTTCTAATTGGTTTCGGTTGGCACTCTGAACCGATATTTCAAGAAGCATCACATGGACTGCTAGATCTCTTTGAGAAAAAATTTGCTCGCCAATCCCGACCTCTTGAAATGTGTGCTATCGCTCGTGGGATTTCAGTGAGTTTGAGCTACCAAGGGAATAATCCAAGAAGCCCGGTAAAGTACTTTGACCAGATTACAAATTTCTCAGCTCTCCTTCTAAACACTATACATCATAAATTAGAAGAAAATAATGATCTCGACATCACGGAATTATTCAATCTCATCAAAATTCAACTACTTCTGAAGCGAGCTTCGAGCGAATCTGAAACTTTTAATAAAACTATTACAACTTTTGCAAAAATAACCAATCAGGATGTATTCGATTCAAAACAAGGACGAGATATTGCTCTAGCGCTTGTAACGGTGAGTTACAATGACCCAGCTGTTACACGAATCTTTCAAAAATTCATCTTAGCCAACCCTCAAAATATCAGTATCGAATTTGTTGAAAAATTTCTTATGTACGCTTATAATTTTGGATTGGAACCTCAAAGCCCTGAAGAAGTAACCGTGTTTCAACATTGTCATAATGTCGTCGAACGGTAAAACTCTTGTTATTAGTTTGAATCACAAAATTTCTTAAATTTTAAATAAGATTTTTTTTTAAACCTTAGATACTGGGAAATGTTTGGATCTCTTGGGTTGGTTCAATCGTGCTTATCTCTTTCACTTTTCCAAACTCTGCAACTTCCACTGGTTCAAAAAATATTTTCGATAGACNATGTCGTCGAACGGTAAAACTCTTGTTATTAGTTTGAATCACAAAATTTCTTAAATTTTAAATAAGATTTTTTTTAAACCTTAGGTACTGGGAAATGTTTGGATCTCTTGGGTTGGTTCAATCGTGTTTATCTCTTTCACTTTTCCAAACTCTGCAACTTCCACTGGTTCAAAAAATATTTTCGATAGACTTCCTCAACCGAGTCGATGAAGAAATCAAATATTCCTCAAATAATGTAAGGTATTACTCCGTAGATAATTTCTTTCGCAACAATAATCATTTAAAAAATTAATTATCCTCTTATAGACTTCATTCCCGTTCAAAATCCGAAAAGCATACATGGAATTAAATCGTGCAGTTTGCCTCGACTTGCCTGCTGCAAACGTACCATGGTTTCATCAAAAATTTTGTGAGAGTTTCTACTCAACTCGTGAGTTAATATTTAATCTTAAAAGTTTTTAATGTTAAAATTACGAGATTTTTGTTTGATAGGCAGCATTCAAGAAACTCCAATTGAACATGAAGTTTATACTTCTTTGACGGAAATTATGAGCGATTCAACTGCTATCCAGAGAAATGTTTTCACACCTTATTTCTATTTTTTGAGTAAGTTTTTTGAATACTTTTGATTTTTGTGGACTTGATTCATTTTAATTTAATCATTTGATTCTATTTTGTTTGATTATAGATTATTTAATTGAGTTTGATAAGTCCGGCAAACCAATTAAAAAAATGAAGCCTAGAAAACTCCTTTCTCTCCACAATTTAAGATCTTCGAATGATTCATCGATTGAAGTTGGTGAACGCGTCGGGATTTTTATCGCACCTGTGAATGCTTATACTTTGAACTTCCGGTCCCTCAAGGGCTACTACTTACTTCGAAAGCGTCATCTTGAAATACTTGGTTACCGGATTATTCACATTCACCCACAGCATTGGAATTCAATGTATATGTCCGAACCTCATGCAAAGTCAGATTATTTAGAGTCAATTATTTTTGACAAGAAGCACGAAACTGGTAAAGAAATTCCAGTTCATCTGGACCTAGTCTAGCAATCTTTGCAACAAGATTTAGATGAATTTCTAAAGAAACGAATGAGTTTAGTGATTTTCTTGGAGCATCCATAACAACAAGTCTGAAAATATAACCATCCGAAATAAAACAATAAAAAGGTATTTTAAATTGTTACAATAATTTGTCACATCAGCAGCAGGTCATCATCATTCGTCAAGTTCTATTTTTAGGAGGACGTATCCTTAAAATCAGTGATGATGATTTGGAACACCGGATGCCCGATTTGTTGCGGTAAATGTAAACTCAAGGGTTAGTTAACCAAACTAATTAATTATAATTTTTTAAATTGAACTCATCCATATTTAAGGCGCTAAAGTTTTCACTTTGAATTTGATATTTAAAATTGACTTTGTTCATTAAGTTTTGGAAAGGTCCTACTAAAATGCATTAATCACTCCGCCTGTAGTGATGGGCGTCACCTCCCACAATCAATAGGAAATAAATAGTACTTACATAAATATTGTTAATAATATTTGTGTTGTAATAGTCAGCTACCTTGACAACAGAAACAGCGGCTGTTCATAATTTTTGTACTTTAAAAATTTTTCAAAGAAAACATTTTTTACTCAATGTTTTTTTGAACCAACAAACTTGACGACAGGCAATCTTACTGATTCGTCGATTAGCAATTTCAAGCGCTACACTTCACAGTTGTCAATCAATAGCCAATGGAGTCTTTGACTCGGTGTCCTCGGAATCCAATTATCAATAGCCATTTGTTTATTATAGTCGAAAAACCGTGGTAATACGATTAATCATTTAAATAATATTTTACGTCGCTCAGTGGATTAGATCTTGGATCACTCCTAAGTACCCTCTCCCTGTAGTGGAAAGGGAGTGTCGTCGCAGTTTCTATTGAGAATTTCTGTTTGTCAGCTAATTAGTTAATTATAGTAAGACGAACAAAATGAAAATTATTATTATTATTAGAGGTGTTGCGAAGGGGAATTTTTCCCTTCGATCAAAGATCGAAGGGAACGAAAAAAAACAAAATCGAAGGTCGAAGCTTTCGTTCAAAGACTTCGATCGAAGGTTCGAAGGATTTGCATGTGGGGTGTCTATCGAATATTAGTANTCGAAGCTTTCGTTCAAAGACTTCGATCGAAGGTTCGAAGGATTTGCATGTGGGGTGTCTATCGAATATTAGTAACAAGCGGAAGCCATTTTAACGTTCCATTACGTTGTAAATTGAGAAATTAGAATTTTATTTCTATATANTAACAAGCGGAAGCCATTTTAACGTTCCATTACGTTGTAAATTGAGAAATTAGAATTTTATTTCTATATAACAATTAAAATTAAACGCAAAGAAGTTTTTAGTATTAGTAATTGTAACCAGTTCGTTTTAAGTTAGGATGGAGAAAGGTAAGCATTTTTCCGTTTACTGGAAGTAGTTTAATTAAATTTTCAAGCAAAAAACAACAAACGAGTGATATCATTTTATGAAATGAATGAAAACCTGTGTAAGTCGACCACGCTCAAATTGTGAAATTTAACCTTCGAAACTTCGATCGAAGACTTTGCCGAAGATTGCCAAGAAATTTCGAAGGTCGAAGCTTCGATATTTTGAAGACTTCGACCGAAGTCTTCAAGTTTTCGAAGCTTTGCTACATCTCTAATTATTATTATTATTATTAATTTATTTTACACTAATTGAGATTACATTCGATTTACATTAACATTTATGTTGTGTTGATTGAACTGTCGTGGGTCGTGGTGCCCATATGTTTAGGGCGATTATTACGGCTCTTGAGCACTTACCTATAATTTGACAATCCAATTTTCCTTGTTCAGTAGTTTCATTGTAAACTTTCCAAAGTTATGTTATTGATTTACTGAGTTTTATTATTATGAGTCAGAATTGTCCGATTTCGAGTGAATTGATTTGATTACTGCTGAAAAAAAAACTAAAGGTTGTTCATAATCTTAATGTACCCAATAAATGTGTATTATTAACTTAACTCGTTTTTAACCTTTTGGAACTAGTGCATCCTTTCTACAGCAACGGTGGGAAAAAGATGCCTCTACAGCATGAAGGACCATACAAAAAGTCTACTAGAAAACGATCAAGTCTAAGTAAGCGACAAGTGAGCACGAATCTTTAGGCAGTCGTGCACGAAACGATATCTTGCTTTTTTTTTGCTAAAAAGCAATTTTATCCTGGACACTTGACAACATTAAGTTGNTCAAGTCTAAGTAAGCGACAAGTGAGCACGAATCTTTAGGCAGTCGTGCACGAAACGATATCTTGCTTTTTTTTTTTTGCTAAAAAGCAATTTTATCCTGGACACTTGACAACATTAAGTTGTCATTGTTCCTAGCAAATGAAATAACGCTATAGAATAGAAATTGAAGTAACATTACCATAATTAAAATTAGTCTTTATTTTGCTAGAAAAGGGAGAGTCCTTTCTTCCTCCAGAATTCCAATCCCGACTGAATGACCTATTCGGACAAATAGAAAAAGAGTTCGAAGCACTCTATGTCGATAATTTGGCTCGTGAGTTAAAATGATTTTCATTACTTCATTATTATTATTATGGAAATTGTTACTGTTTACTAGAAAATATAGTTCTCTTTAATTCAGTGCGTGAGAAGTTGGATCAGTCACTTATAGAATCGCGAGAGAATGCATTCTATGGAGGAATGACTACATCATCCACTCCAGCAGACAAAACATTCCAAGCTTTTATTTCGGTAGATGAGGTAGATAGGCCTATCAGTGGAGAACAGGTTCCTCATAGTACCTCTCATCAGAAATCATCAAAAGTTAAAGGTAGATAATTCAATTTTCTGAGGTGGTTGAGTAGTTTGATTGTAATAACTTATTGAGTAAGTAATTCTCAGGTGGAATCCCAGGTCAACAGAAAGTTGCATTGCGACTTAAAGCTCAGACAAGTCGGATTGTATCCAGCTTCAAAACGAATACCGTCTCGTGTAGCCTTCAAAAGGAATTTGCACGACACAAAGACGGTATCTGGGATGTAACTGCTGCAAAACTGGCGCTTGGAATTCCCGTAGTCGGGACAGCTTCTGCTGGTATTGTAACTTTAATTTTTTTAAATTATCTTGAACTAATATATTTTATTCCAGATCACAAGGCAGGCGTTTGGTCAGTTGATTCTGGAAGGTGCTTGCTAAGATATCAAGGTCATACAGGCTCAGTGAATTCCGTTCGGTTTCATCCCACTCGAGAGCTTGCGCTGACTGCTTCTGGTGATCACACAGCACACATTTGGCAAGCATCCGTTGCATGGGAACAAATGGTATGGATATCAATTAAAGAAAAAATTTTTTCAAGGAAGTAATTGAATTGGATTACAGGTGCAGAAGGGTCTGTCTTCTGAAGAAGAGTTTGAATCCTCTGAAAAGGAGGAATGTGACGAGAGTGGGGATGGTCCAGAGGGTTTGTCCACCTTGCGAACTCCTTCTCATGTTCTCAATGGTCATACAGCTGTGGTTATCTGTGCAGACTGGCTTGCAGGTAAAAATGGTCTAATTTCATTACTGATTCTTCTGGACAAAACAAAGGATCATTGACCCGGTCAATGACTCCGCTTATGCTTGATCACATTGTCTAAATTACTTTTACTTGAATAAGCTTAGGTGGAGATCAAGTTATTACGGCATCATGGGACCGAACTGCTTCTCTCTGGGATACTCAAACTGGCGAGCGTCTTCAGAATTTTTCTGGTCATGATCAAGAATTGAGCTATGCAACTACACATCCCATCCAGAAACTGGTGGTGACAACTTCTAAAGACTGTAATTTCCATTAGACTAAATAAAAATACATTATGAATTATATATAATTAAAAAAATTNGTGACAACTTCTAAAGACTGTAATTTCCATTAGACTAAATAAAAATACATTATGAATTATATATAATTAAAAAAAAAATTTTTTTTCAATTCAAGGTACTTTCCGGATGTGGGACATGAGAACTCCTTGTCACTCAGTTTCAGTATTCCAGGGTCACACAGAGTAAGCAGTTTCTTTTTTGAATTTTTGAATTTATTATAAAAAAATCAAAATCAAAGATATTTGATTTTGACAACGATATTTATTATTAACTTTTCTAATAACCCTTTCCTTTTATAGAAATATCACGAGTGCTGCTTTTACGAAGGAAGAGAAACTCGTATCGGGTTCTGATGACAGGAGTGTCAAAGTTTGGGATATTCGTAACATGCGAGCTTCTCTCGTCACCATCCGTCTCGACTCAGCGGTGAATCGCATTTCACTTTCAAATAGTGGACTTATCGCCGTCCCACATGATGACAGACATGTTAGAGTATTTGACCTTGGAGGGCAGCGAGTGGCTAGATTACCAAGATCCAACAGACAGGTTTGAAGAATATTACAAAATTTGATAATTATAAACATTTTACTTTCTAATAACAATCCTCACAGGGTCATCGAAGGATGGTTACTTCATCAGCTTGGCTCGAAGATCAAAAATGCAATCTATTCACTTGCGGTTTTGATCGTATAGTTATGGGTTGGAATGTCCAGTTCAATAAGGACAAAGAAAAAGAAAAGGACTGACAACCTAGCAATATCAGAAAAAATATAAGTGCAAAATGGATAATCCAAAGACGAAATGAGAAAATCAATTTTGATAATTTCGTTGGTTTAGAAATAGTTTGAGGAAACGTTGAATAGGTTTTAATTAAAAAAAAAACGACAATGCATGATGAGCTTTCAGTTAGAATTTATGCGCAGTCGGTTTATTTAAAAAATATCACTCAATTCTAGTGGCTCGTTGGTTATTTGAGCCAAATAAAAGAATCAAAACAAGGCCTTCGGTAATTGACATTTTTTCGCAACATCTAAACGATTCTTACCAATTTAAATCAATTATGACCTCTTCAGACTCTATTGAAGAGGTCAGCAGTTTATAAAAATAATTTCTTTTTTTTTATTCTTTGATTTGGAAAGTAAAAGTATGAATTTTATTAAATCCAAATGCGAAGTATAATAATCACAATAGGAAACCAAAAATTTAACCATTGATATGTAAAAATGGTTAATTTCAACTGAATTAAGACAAACTTTAATTCAGTTGAATTTCTAAAAAANAACCATTGATATGTAAAAATGGTTAATTTCAACTGAATTAAGACAAACTTTAATTCAGTTGAATTTCTAAAAAACTAATTTGCACAAACGGTTCTGAATTTTGAACAAAATTAGCAACAAAATCAAACTCATTTTGTTGCATAATTTTATTAAAAAATTATCAACTAAAAAGTCGTTGATAAATTGATTCTCTGGGTNAACCATTGATATGTAAAAATGGTTAATTTCAACTGAATTAAGACAAACTTTAATTCAGTTGAATTTCTAAAAAAACTAATTTGCACAAACGGTTCTGAATTTTGAACAAAATTAGCAGAAACTCATTTTGTTGCATAATTTTATTAAAAAATTATCAACTAAAAAGTCGTTGATAAATTGATTCTCTGGGTANAAACTCATTTTGTTGCATAATTTTATTAAAAAATTATCAACTAAAAAGTCGTTGATAAATTGATTCTCTGGGTAACCAGTCTCATTAGACATTTGGTTATCCAAAGATGACCAAATTATTCCATTTCATTTTTATAAAAAGTTCTAAATTTGATTGTTACTAATTCCATTGTTTTTTTTTTGTTATTTTTTTTTGAAGTGTGTGTGACAGTGCGCAGTGACGTGTCTCGTAAGAAGGTCTGCAGATGCGTTGGTGTCTCTATGGTGATGTGGGAATGCTCTTATCTCGGTAGATTTCCTGTGGAATGGACTATACTCAAGGTAGATCTCTCCCTCTGTTTCAGTCCCTACTCATATATTTTTCTCTTTTTCGAATGGCAGTCAGAAAGAGCAGAGACTCTAAGCCACTTCTCCAATTTATATTTTTTCATCTTTTGGAAAAAATCCTGGGAATTGTTCCAGTACTTTGTCCAGAGTGGTCGGTCAACCCTCATTGACTCTGACACTGACCGTTGGATTTGGACCTTCGGATAGGAAGTGAGATAGTGAGGGAGTCGTGCCGAAAATGGCTGCAAGTGACGATGAGCCAATGCACCTCTACGAAGTCTTTCAAAACTGTTTCAATAAAATTGCAAATAAGCAGACAGGTAAGTAACTATAAGTATAAGTAATAATTTTCTAAGATACGTTCGTCATATCTCGAACTAATTACAAGATAAGTTCGAAATGTGCTTACTAAACTAAAAGATTGAAGTTGTTTTAAGTTTAAGTAAACTTTAGTAGACAAATTCGGCTTAAACTTCAGAAAACAAGTTGTAGTAGATGGAAACCAAAAGTGTCGTCGTGTCAATGTATTGGTCGAGTGCTTTGGTCTTGGTGTGGTTTTAATTTTTTATTAATCTTAATGATTGGTTAGCTTATGTAACCAGTAGTGCAACTATAGTATGGGTTATACTTATATATCTAGTGAATTCTNTTAATGATTGGTTAGCTTATGTAACCAGTAGTGCAACTATAGTATGGGTTATACTTATATATCTAGTGAATTCTTGGTTTACGTATCATTGTTTACTAATTTCGGTATGATATTGGTTTGTTATGATTTTTTTAAATACCGGGAGGTATGGTTAGAATTTTGTTATTAATGTTACATTGAGTTANTTAATGATTGGTTAGCTTATGTAACCAGTAGTGCAACTATAGTATGGGTTATACTTATATATCTAGTGAATTCTGGGTTTACGTATCATTGTTTACTAATTTCGGTATGACATTGGTTTGTTATGATTTTTTTAAATACCGGGAGGTATGGTTAGAATTTTGTTATTAATGTTACATTGAGTTAGATACGGTACTATTAACCTTGATTTAAATTGATTTATTTCTTTATAGATTTACTTCCTTCTATTATTGGTGAGTTGAGCTTGACGTTAAATTACTCAAGTTAAATATATTTACATCTTTGGGTGTTCTTAATCAAGCAGAATTTACTTTAATTAGTGGTCCTAGTTTGAGTCAAAGTTATTACTTGTTGTATTTGCAAATTTCAACCGGTCAACTCGGTATAATTCATTCGAAGTTTACTAAGAAAGNGTGTTCTTAATCAAGCAGAATTTACTTTAATTAGTGGTCCTAGTTTGAGTCAAAGTTATTACTTGTTGTATTTGCAAATTTCAACCGGTCAACTCGGTATAATTCATTCGAAGTTTACTAAGAAAGTTTTTAATAANTTTACTTCCTTCTATTATTGGTGAGTTGAGCTTGACGTTAAATTACTCAAGTTAAATATATTTACATCTTTGGGGGTTCTTAATCAAGCAGAATTTACTTTAATTAGTGGTCCTAGTTTGAGTCAAAGTTATTACGTGTTGTATTTGCAAATTTCAACCGGTCAACTCGGTATAATTCATTCGAAGTTTACTAAGAAAGTTTTTAATAACATACAAAGTTAATAATATTTATCTCAAATCTTCCATTATATTAAGANACATACAAAGTTAATAATATTTATCTCAAATCTTCCATTATATTAAGATCAGTGTGTTAATTTTAGTTTACGTGACACAATTTACGATACTTCACTAAATTTCAATTGATTTGACTATGTCACTTTGACTGATTGGAATCACTCGAAACTTGAGTTATCAGTGTTAATTTGTGATAACACCATTATTTCTAATTTAATTTAACGGCTCTTTACTTCTTTAGTTAGAATAACACAGGTAGACAAAGTTTCAAAGTATGCTAATCAAATACAAAAATTGGACCACTTTTTCTGTTTTATGTAGAATATTTTTGATGAATATAATAGTCTTCTACGACGTTCAACGAAACATACTAATTTGAGATGATTTCTACAATAATTTTTATCAATTAAATAATTTTTAGGGGAAAATCACCTTTCAATTTCTGTAATTACTCTAAAGTAATTTTATTTGTATTGTGCATTAGATATTAACCACCTTGTACAAACTTACAAAGTTTTATCTTTTTGAAATAGTCTCGGTTGTTTTTCTCTTTTCTTTCTTATCGACATTAGCTTTTTTAAATATTTCTTTAGCTGGGTCTAGAGAAAACTAGTTGTAAATTTACTAGGTCAAAGTTATTTGTTCAGNGCATTAGATATTAACCACCTTGTACAAACTTACAAAGTTTTATCTTTTTGAAATAGTCTCGGTTGTTTTTCTCTCTACTTATCGACATTAGCTTTTTAAATATTTCTTTAGCTGGGTCTAGAGAAAACTAGTTGTAAATTTACTAGGTCAAAGTTATTTGTTCAGTGGAAAAAGAAGGTCTTATAATAATCTTGAATTCAAATCAAGATTTCAATTCTAGGAGGTTCATAAACGATAAACTAAAATAGATATTTTTTTTTTCCGAATTCTTTTATAGTATATTAATTTAAAATAGACTAGACAATAATCCAACTTCCTGTTGAGTGAAAGTTGTTAATTTTTTTCTTTTCTGTTTTTTTTTTCAGGTGAGAAATCGTCGTATCCTTCGTCTTACAGTGGTAACGTGGAGAATGGGATGATGGGTGGATATAGTGGATACGTAGAAGAAACCTTCAGTCCAGAGTCTCCTTTCTTCCCTTTTCAAGGGCCCAGGAGACTTACTCAAAATCACCAACATCCACAACAAAACACAAAGAGAAAGAAAGATGTAAGAATTTTTTGTAAAGTATCATAAGAATTGGTTTTTTGATTAGATTAGATTTTAATTTACTCAATTATCATACTTATTATCGTCATTTTATCTCCCAAATCTTTGATTCAATTCAACAATCTTTTGAACCTTAAGAACTATTTATTTTCCAATGTCTTTTATACGTCAAATAACTATAAAAAATATTATTAGACGACGTTTGACTCGATTTTCATTAGGTTTAAGGTAAAATCCTGGTCTAAAAATACATCATAGAATTTTAATTTTTCAAAAATCATTAATCTTTTTCTTTGGTTCTAAACCAGAGTCACACTCAGATGGTGATTATTTGTTTCTTTCATGTTTTTATGATGTAAAAATGAATTAAGTTATATGGTGTTTGTGAAATATTAATATTATTTGTTCCATAATATGAAAAATGAATAAGAAATCCTTTGAAGAAAGATTCTGAACTGATTTTCTATGTATGATATATATTTTTTTTTGTCTTTTGCGTAGTTTATTTTTGCGAGACGAAAAAAAAAATCTAAAGCAAACAAGCTTAGAATTAGTGAGAGAAATAAGTGTTGAAATTCTAATTAGGCCTAAATACATCTAAAGATTTTATTTAATTTTTTTCCACTGATTCATGATACAAAAGTATGAATTTCGTGTAAATGAAAAGTTATTGTTAATTGTTTAAATTAGTAATTAACAGGTGATTCCTTCTGTTGTGCCTTCTCAGTTAGATTTTAATATTTTTTTGTTGTTTCTGTCACGTTGTGACTTGTCTGTTAAATTAACTGCAAGTTCTAACGGAATATAATTCATCAGATAATCAACAATTAATTCTGTGTAGAATACAATGAAATTCTCCTTTGTCTTCTTTGGACAAATTACACCATATGGTTGTTTCTTTACGTTTCGTTAGTGATTAATTTTCCCGTTTTAATACATTTCAGATACTGGATGGATCGATAGACCAGGGAGATGGACAACCAAATTGGGGGGTAAGTCAATGATTCTTTACGTAAATTTTTATATATTTTTTTCATTATAGGAAACAAATATCACTTTAGTTTTGTAAAGATCTTATAAATTTTTGAATTATTCGTTCATTATCATGCAATGTTTTAAATGAATTGGCAGTTCGTTCCGTTTTATCATTACATTATATACATTCCCTCCCAATCCTAAAAAGTAAATTCCTGTTTATTACAAAAGGTTTAACATTTTGACAGGTGGAATAATCGAATGGAATCTCAAGAGTCTGTGTGTGTGTTTTTTTTTTTTGCAGTATGATTATGTAGAGTGTTATGTTTGGCTATGAGATGCTGAGATAGGGTTAGCTATTATTATTGTTATAACCTCATGAGTCAGATTCCGGTCTTTCGAGTTATATTGTTCAAATTTTGATAAGATTTAGAAATATTTTTGGGTAAAAAGTATCTCGTCTCTCGTCTCTATACATTATTGCGTGTTTCTCAGCTCCAGTTCATAAATCCCCAAAAAATTATGAGGAACAATGGATTTTGTGAAAAGTCTTCTTAAATTTTTATTTCTATACTAACTTCCTCTCGGGCTTTGATACACGTATACAGGACATTATTGTTATCCCATACATATGTATGACAAAGACGTGTTTTTTTTTCTTTCTTATTATTATTGAATGTACCTGGATTGTTAGAAAATGAGTTGACCTGGAATCTAATGTAATTTTCTATCCTCTGCCTGGTTGGAAAATAATCTAGAATGAGCAAGAGCTAAGATTTTCGTCTTTTTTTATTTTAGTATATCTTTTTATTAATTAGTAATTGAGCTCTTAGTTATTATTAACCTTTGATATTTTCTGGTTCGTGTGTAGAGAGATCTGTCTTTGAAGGCTAGGGAAATGTTTACATGAAGAACTTTCCAAACACACCTGTCGCCCTTAAGGCAACTCAAACTAATATTAAAATTTTTTACATCATTCACACACAGTAATCTTCTACAAGACTAAAATCGAGTCCTTACTGAATAAAAAAAAAAGTTTAGTAAAAATCTAAACTATTTGAAAAGTTAAANACAAGACTAAAATCGAGTCCTTACTGAATAAAAAAAAAAGTTTAGTAAAAATCTAAACTATTTGAAAAGTTAAAGCACTATATTTTGGAAAGTAAAAAAAAAAAAAAAAATTTTTATTGTTATCTTGATTGAGATGAATAGGAAATAATAATGATCTACATAAGAGTTGTTCCTTTGGCTTTGGATGAAGGGATTTTTTTTTTAATACCAAGCTTCAANACAAGACTAAAATCGAGTCCTTACTGAATAAAAAAAAAAGTTTAGTAAAAATCTAAACTATTTGAAAAGTTAAAACACTATATTTTGGAAAGTAAAGAAAAAAAAAATTTTTTTATTGTTATCTTGATTGAGATGAATAGGAACNTTGAAAAGTTAAAACACTATATTTTGGAAAGTAAAGAAAAAAAAAATTTTTTTATTGTTATCTTGATTGAGATGAATAGGAACTAATAATGATCTACATAAGAGTTGTTCCTTTGGCTTTGGATGAAGGGATTTTTTTTTTAATACCAAGCTTCAAGTCTGAAAATTTCACAAAATAGAAAATTGGATTTGGATGTTTTCGAATATAATATTTTTTGAATTTGAAATATTGGGGTAGTGAATTATGATGATATCATTGATAGTATGAAAATGTTGAAATGAAATCCCTCCTGAATTTGTTGGATATTGGAGAAAGTGTTTGAGAAGATATTCGTTGGTTTCTGAGAAATAGACTTTTGTATTTTGGATTGTGAACTGGATGAATTGGTTTTTTTTTTTTTGGCAAATGCCTATCCTTATTTGATTCTGAAGAAAGTGAAAGATGGGATAGGGACATGGGAAGTCGTGTTTTCGGTTCCTTTGGTATGCGGAACATCTCTCTGTGAGTTTTTTTTTTTTTTTTTTTTTTGAAAAATTCGAATGTTGGTGAGAAAAAAGTGAAAATTTTGGGGTGTCAGACGCCTCAATATGACGCTTTTCCCTTTTCTTTCAACCAATCTTTCTCAGTGGAGAGTGATGGATGCGATAAGATGGGAAACGTGCTGGATATTCAAATCAGGGAAATAAGAATAATAAAAAAATTTTCAGTATTTTGATTTTTACAATTTTATTATTATATCAATTTTTGAAAATAACCTGAATTCATTTTTCGGTTAACTGATGCCATTTTTTCTTTTCTTTTAGTGTATTTTATTTACTCTAAAATACTAAGACATCTCCTTTACCTTTCAAGTTTTTAATTGAATGCACACGAAAAACTATTATCATGAACTACTGAACTGAAAGGGTGAAAGTGAATGTGGGGCAGATGCAAGGTGTTATTTTTTTTCTCTTCACTTTTCAGAACCATCGTGTGTTTTTCTGGAATGAGGAAACTATTTCAACGTTCGAGTACATACTATACTACTATGTCTTTAATCTTACCCTAATTCATTTGATCCTTGAGATTAACGGGACTTTTCGGTTTTATTTAGTCCTAGATTTTGTATTGTCTTTCACTGACCTTCTGCTCTATTACTTCTTTACCTTCTTCTTATTTATTTTTTTTTTGAACTTATTAAAGCTATACCTTTGCATCTTTTGTAACTAAAGTCTCCTCCTGTGTGGCTCCTGGCTCCTGCCACGAGCCCTTATTCAATCAACAATGATTCTTCACCCTTATCCAATTCCATAGAGAAAATTCAGAAAGTAAAGACTATACTATATCCTTTCGGTTCGGATCAAATCCTTTGCTCAGTGAGATGGATTTACCGGTTCGGGAGTTGTTGCTTTTTTTCTCTATTAAATACTGTTTTTTTTTTGTTTTTTTTTTTTTTTGGAAAAAGTTATTAGTGTATTAGAGAACAGCAGACGGTGAGCAGGAGTGAAGGCTTGGCCCATTTACAGCTTCTCATTATTCATTCTATCTTTTAAGCTAATTCTACCTGTTTGGAAACTTTTGAGACCGGAAGTTGGCGAAAATTAAGAAGAGTGGGGAGTTTGGAAGTTGGAATAGAAGGGGGTAAAGGTTCTAATTTATTCCCTTTAGAATTTATTTCTATAGAAATAAATATTAGGAAAGAAACTTCTTTTTGTTAGGTAGGAGGATTATTATCATTTAGTGGATCTGTGTGATGATGAGGTAAAGGGTTTCCGCTCGTTTTCTTAATTATTACAACGCATGAGTCATGCATCAGAAGGACTATTCCGGTTTTTTTTTTATCTTTTGTTAACTTAAACATTTAAATAGTATTAAAAAATCCGGGTGACATTTGTAAGAAAAATTTTTAAATTTCACCGAGTTTTCAAGGGGGATGGGGATGAGGGGTGAGTAAGAACCACCGCCGCGTGCCTTTAGTTTGACATTTGCTGCTATGTCGTGAACATTTTGAAAAGTAGCTTTCATAAGCTTATCAGCGGAACCACATGATAATTTTTTTTTTTTAAATCACGAAGAGCATGAAGCGTGTCTCCGTTTCCTAATCAAACCTAAGAATCTGATTGATTGATTAATAAAAATTCTATCAGACCGATTATCATGATTATTGCATGAAGTATGAATAATTCCTTTGCTTCCTATTGGTCATTGGCTATATAGGTATAATATTCTTACGTAGAAGTTTAGAAGTTAGAAATTTTTTTGATTTAACAATTAGATTCTGCTACAGGATTTCCTCTAGACGTTGTTTGTTGATTTGGGATGAGAGGGTTGAAGTGGTAGTTTGAGAGAATTTTTTTTTTTTTTTTCATATGTGGCCATTTATTTGTTCATTCATCCGACGGCAGGTGTTTCATGGACTTCTGCCACTGCCACGCGACTTCTCATGATACTCACTTCAACCAACTACAAGGTCCAGCAGTAATAGCCATCAAAATAAAAACTACTTTATCTACATTTCCAACATTGTAGAATTTAGGATTTAGTATTTAGTACTTAAGTTTATGAGGCTAAAAGATAGTCTATAGTGTTTAAAAAAAAAATTTCCAATTAATATAAACCGTTCTTTGGCATAATTCAATCAATGATGATAATATTTATTTTCGGAATTTTTATTTGATAAAATTATCCTACATCAATTTGGTTCTACTATTAAAGCGTTATTTAAAGACATAATTTTTTGAAAACCTTAATAAGTTATTTTTCAGTTATTATTTGGAAAAATTAGTTCGCAGTACACTATTAACTTTTCTCTTGCCTAATATATGTATTAATTAACATAGTGGTGAAATTATTCTAAAGTGAAATATTGAAAGTGTTTCAATTTGAAACATTTGTCTGGTTCTGGTTATTATTTTTATAAATTTTAAAGCTAAAAAAAAATAATATAATAGTGGATATTTTGAACCGTTGATGAAAGTTGTAAAAGTCCCTGGTGGCAGTGAATAATTCGTGAATTGACAACACTTACGCCTACCGTCTGTTACTCTTAAAAACTCCCGATTGTTCTTGAAAGATTCCCTAGTAAGTCCGAATCCTCTAAAGTCTAAACTTGACTGTTTTGAAATCGGCTTGAGAAAATGAAATCCCCGTTATTTCCACTTTCTAACTAAGCAGTCCATTAAGGGCTTTTGTCTTCTTACTCCGATTACAAAGGTTTCCAGTAGTCTTTTTTTTTTTTTTCGAAAAATAAGAAGTACGGTGTGAGACATGGAGCTTCTGAAGGTTGTATAATTAAGAGATTTAACCCTTTCGGTTGGAGATGTTGTTTTTTTTTTGAGGGGGTTCATTGGACTCGATTCAATGTCAGGGGACCTTCCTATCTCGGATCTTACGAGTCCTCATCTTTTCGATCATCTGTATATATAAAAAAAAAGTCTCGAGACAAAGGAAAGGGAGAGTGACTTATTTATAGACCACAGGGAGATTGGTTCGAAGGGAGATTTTTTTTTTCTAGGGGGATGATTTTTAGGCTGTTGCTATAGGAATTGAGGCTACTCCTCCATCTTCCATTCCGATTCTAAACTCCCCCAGTCAGGGACGAAGGGACGATGTACCTAACAAAGACCTAAAGGTACTTACGTCTAGTCACATGATCTAAAAAGTATGGGATCATCATCACAAGGACCAGGAGACGGAGAAAATAGAAATTACCATCTCTCTCTCTCTCTCTCTCTCTCTCTTATAATCTACAAAATTTCAATTTATAATTATTGAGCCATGTGATGATGAGGATAGGATATAGTCACTAGATTTTGTATTTCAATTATGCCCAAGAAGTATAGTAACTAAAGTATCGTTGTCTCTAAAAATTTAATTTCGGGTGTTAACTAAGATTTAAAAGTAAAAATTTTTAGAATTTTGACATGGGTTTTTTTGTTCTTTTTTGTAGTCTTTGGTTCTTTTTGGACCATCCATGTTAAAAGGTAGGTTTCTATTTCTTTCTTTTTTTTTCCTTCCGTAGGCCTTTGAAAAAAAAAACAAGTGAGCAAGCAATGTTATTATTTTCTATAGGAAAATGAAAATATGAAATGTTAATTTTTTTTTGTTGCTATCCCTGAGAGTTCTCGGGTTTCGGAGGATTCGGTTCTGACTTTGACTTTGTAAAGCCTATATATGCTTCAATTTCTGCTTCTTAACTCAAATTTTTTGTCCCTTTTTGGTATCCATAGATACATAGCCTTTCATCTTAACCACTGATTCTATCATAAAGGATATGAATAATAATTATTCTAAATTAATGAGACTAATTCTGATTTTCAAATTTACTTAATCAGAGGAATTTTATTTTGGAATACTTGAATGCAAGAAAGATTCCTGAAAATAAAATTTGTGGTATCTTTTGTTATTTATTNGTTGTGAGAAAAAAATTTTTTTTTTCTTTTTTTTTTTTTTTTTTTTTTTTCTTTTTTTTTTTTTGAATCAGTTATTAGAAAACACTTTTCAATGTTTTTGGTGAAAGTCTTGAACTGGATGTTCTGGACATTTCCATCAGACGTTATAAAAAAAAAACTTTTTTCTTTGAAATATTCGGACCGATTGAATTTTGGTAGTCTGCCTTATATTTACCCTATTGTTTGGTTTTCCAAGTGTCAAAGTAATGACATGTTTCGTATGCATGAGCCAAAATGAATTTTTTCTAAGGAACTGGAGTGTTCTATTGGATTGTCCATTCCCAGATTTCTTTGAAGGGAAGGAAAAGGAAGTGAGGCTATTATATAAAAGTGAATATTTTTCATCCGAAAGGGAGAGGCTGTAGAATGTAATTCGGGGAGATCTCACTACTACCCGGGCGAACAATATTTCTACGGTTAAAAACTTCCGTTTTTTTTTTTTTTTTTTTTTTTTGAGATTCTACGTGCGTAGGTTGACTATGGGCTCTGAGTAGCTGCTTTTTTGAAAAGAAAAAAACCTTTTCAAACTTATGAAACATTGGATCCGAGTCTCCATTTCCACCCTACACTTACATCCACACTTTCCTATTCAATTTTTTTCCCTCGAATGGGGTAAATAATGTCTTTTGGACTATTTTTAGGATTTTTGAGGAATAGCCCACATTAGAGTCAGTCGGAACGAAAAGAATATTTCCCCAAACCGAAGGTGATTCTGCCTTCTGTTTGGCAAAATAGCCTTGAGAAATCCTTTTGAATTTGTTGTTCCATTCTCATGTAAATTCAAAATTCTTTCTGTACTACTGCCAAATTTTAATTAAAGCTAGCCTTCTCTGAATTTTAATTTGGCTGAGAATATTGGGTTCTAGAAATGGGATTATGGGATAATTCATAGTTGGCTGATTCGGATTTTAATAAGCTTTAATTTTCACGAAGTGAAAGCAAGAGAAATTGTTTCGTCGTCATTGATCCCTTCTATTGTCACTTTTAGGTAGAGTAGTGGGAATAAGCTTATGTACAGAGTGTTCAAATATCATAAAATATTTGGATAATATTATGTATCAGAGGGATGTTTTTGTCTCGTTAAAAATGAGAGGGGTTATATTTTAACTTGAAAACACTGTTTGAGTTTTGAGAATCAAATTAAAGGTTCTGTGATGCGTTTCCGAATGTATATATTCTTGTGGCTGAGTTTGTAGTGGTGAACCCTTGAAAAGGGATTTTTAGGGGTGAGTTTTCTCCCGGGTATTTTTTTTTTTTTTTTCAAAAGAGGGGGATTTTTTAAAGAAGGGTCTATAGTAGTAGTCCAGGTCCCTTAAACTCTGAAATGATGATGATGATGATGATTGAAGATGGAGTCTCTCCGCTTCCGTCGAATGAAAAACACTTTTTCATGTTCCTTCTGGAGGATTTTTTTTTCTAAGCAGGAGCTACTACTACTGTACAGAAGTTTTTATTTTCTCTGTGGGGACTTCGGAAGGAAGGGAGCCCTTATTATTACCCACAAAAAAAAATCCCTAGGGAAGATCTTTTTTTCAGATTTTGGTCAGAGTCTTTGACTAACTTCTTCCTCTAATCCTTCATTTTCCAACCTAAAAAGATTTTCTCAGTTTTCTTTGACACATAGATCGCTGAAACATCAGCGTCTTCAGAGTTTAATTTTTTTTTTGAATCATTTTAAAAGAAAATAATTTTTTAGTAAAATGTTAAGAAAGAAATACTTGAGGTGATGAAGGAAGAAGTTGGGATTCCTGTGGTTAAGAAGAGGTCATCAGTTTCTAAACACAAAAGATTCTAGCCAATGAGAAAGTGTGTACTGCAATGGGTAGGAATCCATTGGCAGGAGGGGTTGTGGGTGCTAATGGAACTGTTAGTAGGTCATATACTACAGGAGAGGGTCATCATAATTTAACAGACCCTTTAGACCGAAAACCACTTTTATTGACCACTCACAATAATATCAACCATCAATCCGACGGGGTCATGGGTAGTTCAACCGGATTTCTACGCATGACAAATGTTGTTCCAGAAGAGGCACTCTTTGCAATGTCTCAAGGAGACCATGCAGCTGCTTTTGACCTCATCTTTGCAACTGCAGCACAGGTCAGACTCATTTATAATTTTTAGTTAAAGAAAATATAAAAAAAAAAAAAAAACTTTGTACTATAAAATTTTGTATTTGGTTTACTATGAGTCATAAAGTGTCATTGGCTAATAAGGAGAATCTATTGAATTAAGTGTCCCTAATTTACAATTGAGACAAACTCTTACTACTACTAATTCACTTATAGTCAACCCCTATATACTGATATAACTTAGAGTCTAGAGTGGTTTCGTTGATGATCTAATTCGTTAAGCTGTTTTCAAGGTGAACTTAACTCGTCCCTATTGCATTTGAGAGTATAAGACTTATTATTTGGATCTTATATGAGGAAAGTAAAAACCTTTTGAAGTAATCCCATTCTGAAGCAATTGAAATTTAGTGAGAATGAAGAAGTAGTTTAAATAGATACTATTTTTAGTTAATTGAGATGGAGTTTTAATGGATAGAAAATAGCCGTTATCATATTAGTTATCGTGACATGAGACAGAGAGACTGACTGACGAGTTTTTTTTAATATATATTTTCTCTCCAAGTGGTGTAATGAGGGTTGATTTTTCTATATTTTTAGTTTGGAGAAGGTAAGAATTAGAATAAGTCGATTGGATATTCAAATTAAGATGTATGAGATAGATTTAGGATAATGTTGAGTCAAGAACAATGGGATGGGAGCGGGTTGATTGGTAATTCATGCTTTCAAAAAAAAAATCTTGTAAAAATGTTTTCAGTCTGCAACAGGTTTTAGAAAGAAGGCATCTGTTTGTCTCAAACTTATAGGAACCAGCAGCCGTGATACAGCATATGATTCTTTAGAGTAAATTTTTTTTTTTGTTTTTTTTTTTTTTTTGACATTCGCTCAATCACTACTGGCAAAGGGAGAGTTTCTCAATGATTCTAAAGATTTAGTATTAATCTACTTAAATTAAAAAATTTCCCTTTTCACCTGTAACTTGAATTAAAATTATTGTTTAAATTGAGTTGAGTCTAGTAAAGGTACATATTAATGAAAGGTAGAATCAAAAAAGAAAATGAAGTTTGGGAGAAATGTTCAAAAATTGATAAAAATATTTGAAGGATTCGACTGTGAGATTGAGTCATACTTGTCAGTTTTTTGAGAACTTTCTNTTTTTTTTTTTTTTTTTTTTTTTTTTTTTTTTTTTTTTTTTTTGACTTTTGGTAACTGATATGTTCTGGTTGTGTGGTGTTTTTATACCCTCTTCTATCAAAATCATAAAAGACTGACTTTGTTTTATGAATCCCCTTTATCTCTTTCTCTAATGAAACGAGCTTTTTCTGTAGGTAAGGAAATACCCGTATTCAACCACCCGAGTTTTAAACTATGAGAATTTCAACAACTGCTCTCTCCATTCACTATTACAATCTCTCTCAGACTTTCTCCGTACTTTTTTATCAGGGAAAAGAGTCTCGTTTTTTTTTTCTTTTTTTTTTCTTCTCTAGATAAGACTCATCAACAATCCAAAGTAACGACGAGTTACTTTAGTTTTTTTTTTCTTTTCGGATCAATTACTAGGCTTTTGGTTCATTCTCAGGTGATCGGAAATTAAGTTGTTGGTGTAGTATAGTAGTAGTAGTAAGGAGGAAATGTTTCTTTCATTTTGAGAGGTAGTTTTTTTTTTTCTTTTTTTTTTGNATTAAGTTGTTGGTGTAGTATAGTAGTAGTAGTAAGGAGGAAATGTTTCTTTCATTTTGAGAGGTAGTTTTTTTTTTTTCTTTTTTTTTTTGGATTTTAAGAAGATTATGGTTCTGTTCTATCCAAAGTCATATATAGTTGTGTATACCCTGTTTAACCCACTATGTATTACTACTTACTACAAATGCATGAAATGATGGGAATTGAAAATCGATTTCCTACTCATTCTCATCCAATGATAGCCCATTCCTTTCTCCGGGTAACTTAATGATTTCCGAACATGCTATGTCCTAAACTCTTTACTTTTTACACACACAGAAGAGAAAAAAAAAACCCGAAATTACTTTTATGTAGAAAGAAGAAAAAAAAAGAAGTGAAGCAGGGTGATGATCATGAAGTGTGCCTTGTACCTTTTCTGAAGCTAACAGATTCAACAATATTTTAATTGTATAGTCGAATCCAAAGTACTAGTTTTGCTGAGCAAGTTTTAGTTATAGAAACAAGGAAAAGTTTAGAAACTGGATGATTTGCGTTTTGAAAAGTTCTTGAACCTCTTCTGTAACTACTGGTTTTTTGGGGCTGAAAGGGAGTCAGTTGAATAATAATATTTCCGTGAGGTGTTTGTTGGGTAAGGTTTTAAAATGGTTGGACCATCTGCTCAATTTCTGGGACGCGAGACTCTTTCGAGACTTTTTGTCCAAGTAGAATTTTGCTTGAACTAGTAGTGGTAGTAGTAGTAGTAGTAGTTTAGGAAAGTCTCAAAGTAAGAGTCTCCAACTGACGCCTTCATTCTGAGGAGACCTCATCATACGTGACCTCACGAGAGAGCACTTAGGCAACTTACAAAGGACCAACCAGAGGAAACAGGAACTCGGATTTCGGATACTCAAATTATTACTCTTTTTCTTATAACCAAGGGGACAACAGGAAACCAGGGACAATGGGGATTTGCTAGAAATTTTCTCTTTCTTTACTAACTTTTTTTTTTGAGACTTTGATTATTATAAGACTGAAGTTGCTTTCAAAATTTTTTTTTTTTTTTTTTTTACTAAAGCAAGAAAGTTTCAATAATTTATTTAAATTCGGTTTACTTTAATTTCTTAATAATAAAATTAATTGTATTCTTGAGTCAAAGATCTTGACCAATTCATTAGAAATACAGGGGGGGGGGGGCGGTAGTTTTTGTGAGCACCTGGTGAGCGTCTGTCCATTCCTCCTTGTCCTTTGAGACGTGTGTAAGAAGTCTTGTCTTAAGTGGTCTCTCAAGGACATCATCAACCGAAAAGACCAGAAGATCAAAGACAGAGAGAGCAGATGTACCCCTTTTCCTACCAATTTCATACTACACCCTCTCACTTTCTAAGGGACCTTGGAGAAACTGAAGAAATAAGGGAGTAGTCCTTATGAGCACCTAGGCCGAATCATTTGATCATTTCCTTAGTACAATGAATTTCCACCCTCTAGAGAGATGAAAGGGACGCCGACGCAGGGTCAGAGGGTCCTTGGTATGGGTCGTCTGCCTTAATTTACCAAATCAACACTCATCTTCTTACATTGGTTTTAATTGTAAAGGGACGGTGTTGTAAAAAAAAATAGAACCTAACGGGTATTTCATGTTTCCCTGGTTTTGAAACTGTGTCTCCTTGTTGAGAAGACTTCCGTTCAAATTTTTATTGAAGATGATACTTGATCTGAAATATCCCTGAGGGAAATGGGTTGGGTCACAATAATAAAATGAATAGGAATTGGTACAGAGTTGGAGTATTATATATATATTTTTTATTTGATTGGGTCAAGAGGTTCCTTGTGAATTTGAGTGAAAGGGTTATTCTACCCGGTTTCCTCTAATGTCATTATTTTCTACACTGCTTTTAGCTAGACAAAAAAAAACTGAAAATAATATTGAACCGTTGGTCTTTTACCTTTGGGATTTTTTGGTAGTGGTTAGTGGAAATAATGGAAAAGGGTTTTTTGTTTTTATTTCTCTCCCGTTCGCCTGTTGTTTGTCCATGTGTGTAAGTCGCTTCCGTCTTGCGATTTTGATTTAGAGAAAGAGGTTTATTTATTTACTTTGAGCCAATTCCCCTTTCTCGGGTTTTTTTTTTCAACTTTTTTTTTTTTTTTCAAATAGTTGGCCAAATAATAAATGCTAGAGAGTCTTAGGGATTTAGTTTTTTCTCAATTGGATTTAGTTTTTGGTTTCTCAGAGTCCATTTCAATGTTTCCTGTCTCAAGGGACCTGGGCACTTTCCTAGTTAGTTATATACGACTACCAAAAAAAAAGGGGGTTACATTCTCAATTTCTCTTCTGTTCGATTTTGGCATTAAAATGAAAAATTTTAGGAGTCGAGTCCACTTTTCCGGTTGAATAGTCCATGATGAAAGTCTCGAGAGACGTAGGCGAAGATCCAATTCATTCGAATTTTCGATTTTCCGCCTATTCCTCTCTTTATTTTATTTTATTTTATTTTATTTTTTTTTTAGATTTTGAAAGAATAAGAGAGGAAATTATAAAAGTGAAAGTCTGCCGAAGAGAATTAGATTTCATCTGGAATTGTTCAATGAATGTTAATAGGTTGAATAGGAAGGGAGAAAGTGTGTCGGAAGAGTGTAAAACGGATTTAATTGGCTAAACTTTTCTTGGGTATTTAAGAAAGAAGTTAGTTGAGGGAGGGTAGTTTTGTGTTCTGATGGGGTTTTCTTCGATGAGTCTGAGATGGTCTTTTGTTTTTTTTTTCTTTTCCTTCTTAGGCTAAAAGTGAAAGTGATTGGAGAAAGTTGAATGGTGGCGATTTGTTTGAGTGACAGAGCCAATTAGAGAGGAGAATTGAATCCCGTTCCTTCCATTACCCGGGAATTACCCATCCACCGGATCTTCTTTTCCGAGAGAGACAGAGCGACGCACATTTATTTCTAGAGTCCTTAGAAGGGTTTTATAGACCAGTTTCCCAGATCCCGAGACTTCTTTCTAATGCCCCACTCATAAAAAGACCTCTTTTCTCTCTCTCCCTTCTTTTGGATCAACTTTTATGGAACTTGTCTAGAGAGATTTCTTTCTTACGAGTCAATTCTACTTCTTTCTCTTTACTCAACAGAGAAATAGCCCCCAACAATAATCTCTTCTTCTCTTCTTTCTGACCTTTCATACCCATTTACACACTCACAATTATCAAAAACACGGGGATTATTTTTGAAAAACAAAAATTTATAAAAAAAAAAAAACAACAATTGTGTGAAATTGGCAAAAAATTTATTCGTAAATAATAATAATTATTATTTATTCTGAAAATTTGTCATTATTCAAATTGAAATCCATCTGGAAAAATGTTTACGCCTTATTTGAACTCTCACAGTGTGGTATTAAATCATGCAGAGTATATTATATTTGTTGTTTTTTTTTTGGGAGACAATAAACAACTACTGAATCGTAGAATTTTTCAAAAAAAAAATCTTTACGATTTATTTTTACTAGACCCATTTACATTTTTGAGTTATTGAGTTTTAAAGTGTTTTTGTCAATAATTGGTCTCTGAATTTTATTTGCAACTTGAATTCCGACTCTCTTGTTTCTAGGTGATAAGAGTTGAGTCATAAAAACCGAACCGAAAAACCATTCGCCGGTAGTGAATCTGAGTGTTATAAAATTTTTGAAGTAATTTTTTTTTTTTGGCAAAAATTTCTATGTTTTTTTTGTCCCCTGTCGTGTTGATTTTTTTTTTAGTTTTTAGCTCTGGTAATGTGAGTGTCTGAGAAAGTGAGTGACGGAGGGGAGAAAGAGGCATGAAATAATGGTTTGGCAAAGATCGGATATTTTGGAATGAAGAAAGTTGTACTAAATGTTTTATGACCTCTCATCAGTTCCCTCCTTTGTCAAAAAGTACTAGGAAATGGAAAAAGGAAATTGGGTTTTATTTTTATTAGTCGAGGGTGGGAAATGGTGTGGAATAAAAATGAAATTTTGGGTTTCACATAGCCAAAAAAAGAAAAAAAAAAGAAATATTGGGTTCCGACAAGAGTCAGAATGATCTATTTGATATAAAGTGAAGGAAAGATTATTTAATAGGAAAATCGTTAGATAATTGACATATTCTCATGTTAATTCTAAACCACTTTGTCTTTGTTTAACACTAATCCTCTATGCCTTTCTCAAAGAGAAACTGACTTTTCTCAGAAGAACATGATAGGGATGACTAGAGAGAATTTTCCTAAGGATCTTAAGTTATTATAAAGGCTCAAAGTGATGGAAATTTAGATCCACTGTTTTCAGATTATTTTCTCCTTTTCTCCTTTTCTCCTTTAGAATCCTTCTGAATAATTTGTAAATGAGGAGAAGAGATTTTTGGAGACTTTCTCTCTAGTTAGAAAAGAGAATGAGTTCAATTCATCTGACAGGAGAGGAATTAGGAATATAAGGATTTGATCAGGAGTGGAAGAGATGTACATTTAGTGGTGGGAATGACACGGCCTATTACTCCTTTAGTACTTAGATGAAGTAGAAGAGAAAAAAAAAACACAAAACCCACTTTCACTTTCTCCAGAGAAAGAGAAAAAAAAAAGTTCATTAATTTTTTTTTTTTTTTTTCCTTTTGTGGTTCATTGATTCGTAGTTAATTCCATAATGTCCTCTTAATACCACAGATTCACGAGAATACTTTACTACTCAATTCGAAGGAATTGTATAAGAAAAATCCAAGTCAAACTCAGTGACATCTTCTTCACAGAATAATAATAGATTAATTCTTTCTTAATGAAAGGAAACCAAGATTTTTTTGATTTTTTTTTACAAAATTTTTTTTTCTATATATTTATTTGAAGAGATCGAAGATGGCAGATTAAAATAAATAATCAAAATGTAAGATTGAGTTTGATATTACTATTCTTAACCTTTTGTCTTCTGTTTTTTTTTTGCTTTTTGTTTGGTGGGAGTGGTGTGTTTCTGAGGGTTTCTGTTGATTAAGCTCACTTTTCAAAATTGTTTCCTGTCGACTCATTTTTGCATGATTTGAAATCGCATTATTTAGGTTGAATTCAGATCCAATTTTTTAAAATTGACTGAGGGGAGGAAAAAAAAATATTACTATTATTATTGTTTCAGGCTTTGACGGGTTTTGGGATTAAAATTTCAAATTTAATTCATTCACGTTTCTTATTTAAAAAAACTAATTTTTTTTTTCTCTTCTCTTCCTGATAGAACAAAGTAGACATTTTGCTAAGGCGGAATTATCCTTCTCAGCATGTTAATTCATTATTTCATTCAGTTGAATTAAAGCATAAAGCATTTAGTTCCTTATTTGGAAAATTCAGGGTTAATTCATCCAATTTGTTTTTTGAGACTTTATGATTTATTCGTTTGTTTTGATCGTTTGTTAAAATTATGGTTAAATTAAGTTGATATCTTTTATAAAATCAAAATTGAAGATTTCACTTCTCCAACACTAAACTCTAAAATCAATTTATTTGAAAGGAACGATATTCAGCTAATTTTGTAAAAATTTCGAACTCAATATTAAATATGTGAATAAGTAATCGAGAGTAGATTTCACTACAGGAAGGAGTTAATCTGTAGATGTTGACAAAATGTAAACTACATTTGGTTATTAATTTTCACTCGGTCTTTAACTACACTAAAAATTTTATTATATAAAAACAGAAAAAAAAAAAATTTATGAAATATTTTCGTTAAAGTTAAGTATAAGTTTTTCTTCTTTTTCTGAATTTACTACTAATATTTGTCTGAGAATAGTCGTAATTCTTTAGTTTCATATAAAAAAAAGACAATACTTATATGCCTTATTTGAGCATATTTGTCTTGAATTGTCCTACTGGGTAGGGCAAAGGGTTAACTCATACTAAGCATTTAGTAACTAATAAATATTAAATTAGTCAAAAGCCTCAGGAGGTCCACGTAATCACTACAACAGAGTTTAGAATGAAATTAATTCTCTTTCCAAGGCCACCTGAATTAATTGCTTTGGGATGGGGGAATGAGCTCTTTATGGGCATTTTTGAATTTCCATGATTTATGGAATAAGTTGAAGACTCTTTTATTTTCCTCATGAGTTTCCTGGATTTCCCACGTTAATCAAATAGAGTTTGTCACCGTATCCATTTCACTAGAAACCGATACCCCTGATTTAATTCCCTTCATTGCTCTCTTCTAACGTTAGTCTCTCTCAAAAGCGTTGGATTGATGTGAGAAGATTAGACTTGTCATGAGATCTGAGAAGATGACATGACTCCATTTTGACATCTGTGGAAAAAAAAAAGAGGGAATTCGGTGTGACATGTAACGCGATCACTCTTGATGAGGATGAGATGAGGATTAGTTCTATTTGGACGAAGAACTGAAGAAGAAGAAGATGAAAAATTCAAATTGTCAGAAAGTATTTTTTGTACTGAGGAGGGAGAATACCCGGGATTGAGAGAGAGTTAGGGCAAGGGTAGTCAAAAACTAAGAGTCCATTGTCGAGAATCCCTTGTTGGATTACATTATGAGGATTGCATATTGGAAAGATCCAGATCCAAGCCCTAATCATTCTAATGGAGGAAAAAATTGGACGTAGTAAGTTTTTCTGGTTGTTTATATTGAGCTCAAAGCCTTGCCTATGAGTCCCGTTTCGTTATGCTATAAAAACTCCCCTTTCTGGAGCCCTATTTTTTTTTTTTTTTTTTTCTCCTATCTAACTACATTGGATTTTTAGTCTTTTGAGAAATTGAAATGAAGATGAAGGGTGTCGTTGTCATGGTGATTTGGGTGGTTGGTGATCTGGAAATGGAAATGTTAGGGATTCTAAAAGCGGAGGTCACATAACTGAAACTGTACAAAATCTACTACTTATACACACTGTCGTCGACTTCACTTGAGTTCTTCAGTTTTTTTTTTTTTTTTTTTTTTGGTAGTAATTAGATTAAACTAAATTAATGTAATTTATGTCGTCTGCTGTCTTACTTGAGCCAATTGCTTTCCTCGCTTCTCTTTCCAATAATTCTCTCAATTCAGTCTCAAAGAAAAAAAAGTCTCTTCTCTTTTGTCTTCTTTTCATTCTTCACTAAATGAATTTTCTCCTCTTGGAATGAATTTAGAAAGTAAAAGACGTAATTCTTGTACCCTTCTGTGTAAGTGGAGAAAGTTGAAAGTATGACTTTTTTTATTTTGTCTTGATCGGATGAATAGATACGGGAGTTTGAAATTCTAAATCCAATATATTATTATTGTTTTTTTTTACCTAAGTAAGTTCTTGTAAATATGGTTAGGGTTGGTTGGTAATTGACAGGTGGGTTTTTGTTTCTGTCTAGTAGTAAGTATGAAATGTATGGTACTGGGACTGGGACAGTTGAGTTTGTTATAAGGTGAAAGTAAATTCCATCCATGTGTGTTTTTGTTTGGAAATGTGCGAGGACGGGTGGAGTTGCAGATTTCACCAACTGTGGATTTTTTCATGTTACAGTTGTGGGAATGTGGAGCAGATGTATTGGATTTATGTTGCATTTTGAGCATCTGCATACCTGCTATACATGGAGTACTTTGGCACTTGCCATGACTCTGTCAGAGGTCAACAGGTGGATGAGTTCAATAATTAATTGAAAATTATTTTTCTAACAGATTTTCAGTAGTTTTTTTAGATACTTCCATCTGGAGATTATCTAATATCTTTACAAACAAATCATAACCTTTTCTCTTATGTCTGTGTAAATAGTATAAAAACTTAGGTAAGAACAGACAGAACTCTAATATTCAATTCCACAATAGTTCAACTAATCAACTGTTCTTATTATTACCTTTCAAATTAGTTGTTGTTTTTTTCTGTTTTTTTTTTTTTTTTCTTCTTATCGTGTATGTATTTTAGTTAAGAAACGGCATTATGTCAAGTAATAACCTTTCGTGTAGGTTAGTTTAAAAGATTGTTCAAAAGAGAATATGAAAAGTTGTAGAAGGATAATTTTATGACATGGATCTTGTCAAGTTGAATCGTTTTTTTTTTATTATTATTATTTTTTGGAAATGAGAAGACGTAAAAAATTGAAGAAAAATTTGTAAAAAGTGGGATTGGTTGTAGTTGTAAGGAACTGTTGGACTAATTTGTGTAGTTTTATTAAGTGCTCTGTGTTGGTAGTGCGTGGGTTAGGTTATTGGATAGGTTCTAATTTACGTCCCATTAACGGAGAGTTTTCTTCAAAAAGAAATTAATTATACGGGAGTTGTTGGTTTTTGTGACGTGATGGTTCGGGTTAGGAGTAAAGGTTTTTAAGGTGTCAGAAGGCTTGTAGATTAATATTTAAAAAAAAAAATTTTTTTTTTTTTTTTTTTTTTTAAAGTAATGTTGGTTGGTGGTAGAAGTTAAGTTTTCTTGAGTGTTTAATATTTGGCAAAGGGTAAAAACACGGAAAAGGGTTTAAGTTTGAGACTCAAGTTTTTAGAGATTTATCATGTGAAGATGGATGTTTTGGTATGCTTTCTTTGTTTTGTAAGTCTTGTCTTAGAATCCGGATGATCTCATTGTTTAGAATAGGAGGAAGACTAATGAATGACAGGAGACAAAAGAATTTTCTTACCTCCTCCAATTCGAAAAGATGAAGAAAAAAAGTCGGCGAATTTTTTTTTTTTTTTTTTTTTTCTAAAAGCTCATTCACACGGTTTCAAAGAAATAACGGATGGAATTCAGCAGTCGAACTGAGGAGAACGGATATTCCCACCAATCACTGTCAATTTTAAAATTTTGCAAAAACTAAAGACTTCACTAACGTAATGTAAAAAAGAAAAAAAAATGGTTAGAGGAGACAAGTGCAAATAGTATATAGTTTGAGTTTATTATCAAAGAACCGAAACCGGGTAGAATGAAAAGTGGGTTAAAAATAGGAATTCGGAATTTTTTTTTTTGAAAAAAAAAAGGAGAATGGAAATTATGGATATGGTTCCTAATGTATTCTCAACCCTTTCTACCGTATCTTAATCTTACATGCTCTCTTAATTTTTCTTTCTAATTGAAACTTTCCCATTGAGTAGGTTTTTTTTTTCTTGGCCCGAATTGTAAAGATTATGATAACGGGAGAACATTTTTTCGTCATACGGGAAGTTGAATGATCATAATTTTAGGTTTTTTTTTCATTTCTCAAGGTTTTTTTTTTTTTTTTTTTTTTTACTTTTTTTTTTGAAAAGATTCCATCATCTTTTCAGTTTTTATGATGAGACGTTAAATAGGGAAAGACAAATACGACTATTCGCCTTCTTCTAATTTCTTTTGCAAAAATGTTGAAGAAGATGTGTAGAGAATGATGTTCGGTAGTAAAAAAAGTGAGCAGAAGGTTTTTATTTTATTTCTATTATTTCCGCTTCCCTCTGAATGGCTCTAATGTTATTTCTCTGTTTCTGGTCTCTCGTCTGTTACGATGAATTCAAGTTCCATGATAAAAAAAAAAAAAAAAAAAAAAGTTCTCTGTAACAAAATTCTGTTTATAGGAACTATAGACCTTATTTTTTTGCATTGAGGGGGAAGAAGCTAAAGTTTCATTTATCCAAACAGAACAATGGAGATTCATCTCTATTCTCTAGTTATTGCTTCTTTTTTTTTCTTCTTCAGTGTAGTTTATGGGCTTCGCTTAAATTTCATCTTTTCCTCTTCTGGTGCGAAGAAAGGAGAGAGAAAATTTGTTTGTTATTTGAAGACAATTTTATACTTTGAGTCTCTCGAAATGGATTATTTTATTTTGCATATGAACTATTACTTTTCTTATTATTTGGAAGATGGAAGAGAGAGAGAGGGGTTGTTAGGGAAGCGGGGTAGGGCTCTTTACTTTTTTTTTCTTTTTGTTTTTGTTCTTTTGTTTTATGTCTCTTGACTTTTGACTTATTTCAAAATAAAAATAACATTACGAATTTCTAAGAATTGAATCATGTTCGTATGAATTTGATTTTCTGAGTTTGGAGAAAGGAGGTGAAAACAAAGTCATTTTTGATTTTTTTTTTTTTGTTCATAATCTCAAACTCTAAAATGATTCTCGTGTTAGGGCTGAACTGGTAATAGAATTCTCATAACATTTTTGAAGAGAGATGAAAGTGCGAAGATGAATTCATGAGAGGAAGAGATGATTTTTTTTTCGTTAAAAGGAGAAAGAAGCGAAGGAGAAAAAAAAAGTTGATCTTTTCTTTTTTCTTTCGTTAGAGAAAAGTTTGAGAAGTTTTTAGCGTCTCAAAGTTAAGTAGAAGACTTTTTATTTATAATTCTTGGAAGAGTAGAAAGCCTTCGTCCTGAATGTGGATATAAACTTGAAGGAAAGACAAATAAATAGAAGATCCTCTCTCTCCTTCCTACTAATTGTTTAGAATCTCTCAAATACCCTGATTTACACTATACAAGCCTCCTCATCATCTTACATAAGAAAAAAAAAAAAAAATATTTTTTTAATAATTATTCTTTAAACAGTTTATTGTTATTAAATAAAAGGTTTTAGAGTTATAAAGAGAAAGTGTTGGGTTGGAGGTTTTGATTAACACTTTATAAAATATTGGAATATAAATCCAGCAAAGCGCTATTAAATACTTAAAAAAAAAAGTTTAATAAAATTAAGAAACAGAAATTCAATTTTCACTGAAAATTAAATTAACTGAAATTTTTGTAAGCAAGAAGCTAAGAAGAATTAATTTGTAAGAATCATTTTAATCNAGGTTTTGATTAACACTTTATAAAATATTGGAATATAAATCCAGCAAAGCGCTATTAAATACTTAAAAAAAAAAAGTTTAATAAAATTAAGAAACAGAAATTCAATTTTCATTGAAAATTAAATTAACTGAAATTTTTGTAAGCAAGAAGCTAAGAAGAATTAATTTGTAAGAATCATTTTAATCNTTGAAAATTAAATTAACTGAAATTTTTGTAAGCAAGAAGCTAAGAAGAATTAATTTGTAAGAATCATTTTAATCATACCACCTTACTGGAAAAAACTATCTAAAACGTCTTGACTTTAATGTAATTGAGTAATGTAATCTCCGTTTTGGGTTGTTAAGGTTTTGATGTAAGATACCAGGATGAGTACTTTAGCGTTAGAAATTTGTGTGGCGACGTGGATCTTTGGAATAGAAAAAATTTGGAGATGAAATTTTTTTTTTTTATAAATCATATATTTATATTTCTGTGAGCGGAAGCTGTTTTAAAACTGAATTAAAGATTTTTTTTTTTAATTAATTGTAAGAGAGATAGAGAGACGTTCTTTATTTTTTGTGTGTTAAAATTTGAAATGGGGATTGTTGTTACGAATTTGAGGTAATTTGGACCCCTTTCTCTACGTGAACGCCTTGGAATTGATGATAGGAGTGAAGTAGGGCATAAAAATCTTCTCTAAAATTCTCAATTCTTATTAGCCTTTTGTTTTTAACAATAAGATCCATTTCCTTTCCTATGACTTTTAGACCTCTTTGATTCTTTTACTAGAGACGATTGAGAGTAATAATTTTCTGCTTATTTTCTAGAATTATTTTTTCGTAGTGAAAAAGAAAAATGTTGAAGAAGCGAAAAGTACATGTATTGGGGATGATGTAAGTTGTTTGCCAAGGTTCCCAAGGGACCTCTCCCTTCCTCATCCTAACCCACGGATTTTCGTATCTATTTTGGCTGAGAAATAATGTAAGAGGGTAATAATGGATTCTTGTAGATAAAGGAGATTTGTGTCTTTAGATTTCGGTGTAGAAGGGCAATAAAAATCCACCGAAAGGATTTCTCCCGTGGGAGTTACAGGTAATTCGGAGTATAAAGATCACCAACTAGATAGAGAATTTAGGATAGAGTGAATCTTTTGAAAAAGTGATCTTGAGATCCGTGAAAATGACAGTTAGAGATTTGTCTCGCTACATGTCAAGTCAACCAATTAAATTAGAAGACAATAGACGTTGAAATNAAATGACAGTTAGAGATTTGTCTCGCTACATGTCAAGTCAACCAATTAAATTAGAAGACAATAGACGTTGAAATTAGATTTTTTTTTTAATAAATAAAACTCATAGTTATAAATTCTAATTTAAGGTTTTTCATTTTTAATTTAACATTATGATTTGACAGAAAGATTTAATGATAAGNAAATGACAGTTAGAGATTTGTCTCGCTACATGTCAAGTCAACCAATTAAATTAGAAGACAATAGACGTTGAAATAGATTTTTTTTTTAATAAATAAAACTCATAGTTATAAATTCTAATTTAAGGTTTTTCATTTTTAATTTAACATTATGATTTGACAGAAAGATTTAATGATAAGATTTGTAAATTTTGAGTGAAATGATAAAAGAAGCGTTCTGATTGATTACTTTTAATAGTCATTTCATTAAGATTTTGCCAAAAAAAAAATTAAATTTTTTTTTTTTTTTTTTTTAGATGTATAAATTAGACCGACACCGTGTAATAAAACTAATCTTCTAGTTTATATTTTTTTGGATGGGATAAGTAAAAGGTAGTGTCGCTCCCTATTGCACATGAGATAATTAAAGTTGATAATTGTTGGTTTGGCTATTTTAATTTTGAATGTAGCTAATCTAAATTGATCCAGTTCTTATAGCTATAAGTTCCTTATCGGTATTGATCAGAGTAAAATGTTAGAGTGATCCATGTAAATCATAATTTAATGGACGCAAAAAGCTCTTTTGCTCCATTTTAAAATTAGACGGAGGATTTTGCCAAAAAATTTTCTCTTGGGAGGAAGTTGAAAAATGGAAAGATCTTGAGAAGTCGGCGGCCTCTCAAGAAACGAAGTAGAGAAACTGACAGAGGCAATTACTTTGATAAAAATGATCTAATGCTTCTCTTCTTCTTCACTTCATCTAATGAAAATCCAAAAGGAAAGGCTAGAGATCTATTTACTTGAATTACCCTCAATTTCCTTTCTTCGCTCAGAAGGTGAATTTTTTTTTTTTTTTTTTTTGTGAAGAGTTGTATTTTTCAATATGCGCATTTTTACTTGGAATCGGAAAAAAAACGAGTCAGAGCNGAAAATCCAAAAGGAAAGGCTAGAGATCTATTTACTTGAATTACCCTCAATTTCCTTTCTTCGCTCAGAAGGTGAAGTTTTTTTTTTTTTTTTTTTTGTGAAGAGTTGTATTTTTCAATATGCGCATTTTTACTTGGAATCGGAGAAAAAAAACGAGTCAGAGCGCGTTACCCGTTTCTTCATTGCGGAGAATTATTTTAATTTAAAAAAAAATAAATAACAACAATAAATTCTTATGTCAATGTTGAGCTAGCACGTCTAATTCAAAATTGTTTGTTTAAATAGTACGTTTGTTGGTTTAATTTCGTTTTAGGTATCGTTAGTTTTAGTTCACTAACTTTGGAGTGTTGTTACTGTGGTGGTGATTTTTGGATTTTCATTTTTTCAACTGAAATACAGAAAAGTCTTACTAAAAATATAGAAAAGTCAGTAAGACTTAAGACATGAAGTCATTTGAGTTGAAATGATTTAAACAATACTGATTAATTGTTACCAGTTGGATAATAATATTAATATTGTGATATTTAAAAGATATTTATGAAATTTTTTTTTTTTTTTTTTTTTTTTTTTGTTGTATAAAATTAAGGAATTGGATGAAATGTCCTAGAATAGAATCCTAGAGTTTTAAAAATTTTGAAAGGTCGCATAATTCAAGAGGGAAGAGTTTGACATGGCGAATCTTCCGTTTCTGGCTCAGTGAGAAATAAAAATGAAGCGTTGAAAAAATATTTTGGCATGAAATGGAACATTTCCCAATTTGTAATGGTAGAACATCCTATTTACAAGAGTCGGAAGAGTTAGGCTCATTTCCAGCCAATGAGAGATCGACTTCGGAGGACATTACATGGTCGATGACGGATTCAGAACTTGGAATCTGACATTTAGTAGAGAAATAAAAATAAAAGTTAAATCTGACAGGTTGCCTGGCTCTATAAATTAGTCTTAATAATTTAGAACTGATCTCAATCCACATAGCTAATATCTAATCTATATTCTTGGTTTTTTTTTTTTTTTTTTTTTTTTTTTGAATCATTTTTTAGGATGGAAGTTAAAAATTATAAAATTTTGTTGGAAGAAATTGATTTTTTTTTTTTTTTTTTTTTCTATCAAGTATCTTTTATACTCAAATCTAAGTAGACCGATGATAAATATTTTCAGATCATTAGATTTCTCAGAGTGGTTTTAGTTGAAAAGAAATGTCATGATTTTTGTTAGATTTTTTTCAAATAAATTGAGTGAAGATCAATTCGTCATGAGAAGAGTCAATAGACTTTTCAGGTGGGACAGGATTTGATCAGATCCACTTTTCAATGTCCGAAAATTTCAAAATCTTTTATACTTAATACTTACCTTTCCACCACACCAAGGTGATCTTCCCACGTGTTATTTATTTATTTATTTATTTATTTATAATTTTTTTTTTTTGGCTAATTTATGCCAATCGTGACTTGTATTCTTCTGGAAATGAATTTCTTCTTTTGAATCAGTTTGCATGAGGAAATGAACTGAAATGTAGTATGGAGAGCAAATAAGTGTGGGTAGGGTCATGGACAGGAGAGGCCACGTGCCTTACGTCTTTAGAAGAACCATCTGGGTGGGACAAGTGGCCTTCTGCCCGCTTTTGGGTCAGTAGAACTTTTACTAAAAGTTGAACCAAAAATTATTATTATTATTGTTTTTTTTTTTTATTAAAACAGTTAGATTTTTTGAGTTTGGTCCGAAATGTCCTGGTCCTGGTCCTTATGTCATATTATTGACTCTAGGGAAGTGACTAGAAGTGTTTATTTGGGAATGCATCGTATACTTTGTTGATTCCAACTTCAGCTGTCTTGTCTAATTTTTTTTTTTCTTTTAACCTTAGTCAAATAAGTCATTATTTAAAAGTACTGAAAACTTCCTCTGATGAGGAAGTATGGATTACATTTATTTAACTTTTAAGCTTTTGGTTGTATGTACATTAACAAACTCTGAGTCTGAGTCTGAGTCCTTAAGTCATTTCTCTCTGAAAATGAATTTTTAAAACAAAGGGATAGTCTAAAGGGAAGTTATAAGTCCCTGACCTAGTAGTAGTAGTTAGGAAAGCTTAATAATTCTTTCTGATCCTTTTTTCAGTTTTCTGGAATAAAGAGGAAGGAGGGAGGAATGAAAGATGATCTTCGTATTTGGTCACCATATGTGAAATTTTAGAGAGGCGGATATGTGTTGTATAGGGAATAAAAGAAGATTCCGTATTCAATATTTTGGATAACTTCCGGTAGAAAATAGACCAAAAGAATAAGATGCTTTCTTTGTGCTTTCGTAGTGGTTTCTGTTTTCTTATACATCTCTGTGTCAAGGGCGGTTTTAGTTGGACCTAACGCATCATGTTCTCAAAATTTTCAAAAAAAAAAAAACAAAAAAAAAAACTTCTTGATAGAAATTTATGAATTTAAGGTGTGTGTTAGTGTTAGTATTAGTACTAGCATTAGTATTAGTATTAGGTAAATTCAAAATTAAAATGATGATGGTTAAACTTTTTTTTTTGAGAATTATGAAAATAGATGGGGGAATTTACAGGTAGTAGTAGAAAAAGTGTATTTTAGATTCNTTTCAAAAAAAAAAAAAAAAAAAAAAAAAAAACTTCTTGATAGAAATTTATGAATTTAAGGTGTGTGTTAGTGTTAGTATTAGTACTAGTATTAGTATTAGTATTAGGTAAATTCAAAATTAAAATGATGATGGTTAAACTTTTTTTTTTTTCTTTTTTTTTTGAGAATTATGAAAATAGATGGGGGAATTTACAGGTAGTAGTAGAAAAAGTGTATTTTAGATTCAGCTTTGAATAATTTCCGTCTACCCTATGTTAATACAAATCTTATTTAAATTTCATCAAATAACTGAGTTTTAATTGTATTTGTTCACTTTTATTAATCATAAGTTTTGAAGTTAATGTGAGTAATTTGTCATTTACCGAAAATATAACTCTGCTATTTATGTCTCTCTGGTCTCTTTCATCAAATTAAATCATTCAGAATACAAGTACCAGAGTCTTTGGATATTTGAACGACGACTCTGGTTGCGAGTTTGCAAAAGTAAACAAAAAATTGCAATAGAATTACTGATGAGACGAAATTGTTATTTTGTCTAGTTCTAATAAGTAACTTGAATATATGGGATTTATTGTTTTCTTTGTAAATTTTGAAAATTGAGGTTCATTTCGTTCCGACAGTGAGTAAATACTGTTGATTACTGACTGTGGGGTGGAAATAACGTTTTTTTTTTTTTTTTGGTTAGCTGAATTTGCAAAGGAGATGAAGATTAAGATCATGTGTATAATATTTTCTCACACTCCGAATCCCGCAGGGACAAAAACATACATATAGTATTTGTGTTGTATTTTTTTTTTTTCTTTTTTTTTTGAATTTGCAAACATAAGATGTTAAGGTTGATGAGAACATTTTCCTCGTTAAAATGCAAAAAAAAAGAAGTATCACTCCAAAAAAAAAATTTTTTTTTTTGCAACTTTGAGGTTGTCTTTCAAAGATCTCATTTGTCTCCTTCATTGTGTCAACAGAGATTTTTCTCACTTAATTTCCCCTCCCTCCCCATCCCATTATAGTTCTATGAATGAGGGAAGTTAATTAACTAACCAACCACGAACAACTTTTTAGTAATATTGAATTCAATTGGATTAGCCAATTTGTTACAATTTTTGGTTTAAATTTGGTATTTTTTTCTTATTTTTCTTACACTCTTTTATTCCTTTTCCTTGGTTGTTGAAAAACAAAAACAAAAAAATTTTATTGAAAAGTTTTCTCCATTGTTGCCTATCACTCATTCTTATCATAAAACCCATCTAGCGAAATTTTCTTATCTTTCTAAGGAAGATTTTCTCTTCTTGATGAGGAGAACATATTTTTAACTTAAATTATACTTGTGCTTTCAAAGATAAAATTTTCTTAGTTTTTTATTATTTTATTATTATTTTTTTTTTCATCTATCATATTGTTGTAATAGTTGTTTGATATTGAAGAGAATTTAAAGTTTAATAATGTCTCCAACCGCGGGAGGAACCGAAGAAACGAATTATTTACTTTGTATTCTCTGTTTGCAAACGGGAGATTTGTTAATGGAGTCCATTGTACTGTTGACAGTTCCATCCATCAGGCCAGAGAAAATCTCCCTGAATAAGTGTCCATTGTACTCTTCATGTAATTTCCTCAATTGAATCCCAATTAGGTTCTTGGTCCATTCTCTGGAAACATCATTTTCCTACAAATATCACTGTCATTTTAACTTTGATAAAATTACTCAACCACTATAGATGGATTTTTCAGTAGGATTTTTTTTTTATATAAAATAATCTCGTATCTCGTATCTCGTATCTCGTCAAGTTAGTTAAATGATTTTAAAATCTTCTCAACCTGTATAACAGGTAATTATTATTGATGTGGATGAAGTTTTGAGTAGAACTAAATTTTAACTATTTAAGTATTAACGAATAAAAGTATTCTTATTATTAGGTATAGTAATGTTCCACATTGAATACTAGCTCATTTCTGTCAAGTATTTTTCGTCTCAGGTTATTAATTCCTAATTTACTCTTTCATGTTTTTTTGGAAATTAAATTAAGGTGCGCCTTACTATACTATACTGTGGTTCTACTGCCTACATTCTATTCTATTCATCTACCATTATTGATTGCCTTATCAGACTGAATATTTTGTTGAAAATTAAAATTAAAATTGGCAATGGGTATTTTGAGGAATAATATGAGTTTATGTTTAACACAATGAAAAGTTGTTTTTGATTTTTGTAAAAATTAGAATCAAGTTTTTAGGAAGTCATTTTTTATTACGTAAGTTAAAAGGCGCCAAGCATTCTGAGCTAAATGTTAATAATAAAAATATGGGGTCGATTGTGTTAGGAGAGAGGTCATTGGGAGGGTCTCTTTTACCACTAAAAAGAAATCTACCAGACAGAAAACTATAGCCATTGTCGAGCTACTCAATTCTTGTCTCATTTTTCAAAAACTGGTTCCTTGTCATTTTTTTTTGAGGGGATTTTGGGATTAAAGATATAATAGAGTTCTTGAAGATGGATAGGAAAGCTTATGAAGTATGTATTTTAACCCTATGCTTTAATTATTATTTTTGGAATATTTTTTTTTTCTGAAGGTACTAAGAATGTATATAGAGTAAAAGGAAACGAAGTTTTGGAGGTTGTAAAAATTGTTTTTTTTTTCAATTGCAATTGAATAGGAATAGGAATAATGGGAATGGAATTTTGTATAATATGGATTTAATTTAATTTACCTGTTAGCATTGAGTTCTGCGTCTGTGCAGGAGTTAAGTTGTTAAGTTAATTGGATTAGTTAATAGTACAACTAATTCACTTAAATTAAAAGATTATGTTCATTTAGAGAGTCTCTTGGATCCATTTTCTTGATTGGACAATATTCTTTTGGATCTTAGTGGGAACAGGAATTATGTTCAGTCTGGTTCAATTAAAATTTTGTCTAGAGAGAGAAAACGGTCTCTGTCTTAAGGAAGGTGTTTTTTTTTTCTTTTTTTTTTCCTAATTTATGAGACTCCTTTGGATCAATTATTTTCTCACCAAAAACTGTACTAGGAGTTAAAGTTAAAGTAATGAAGGAGATAAAGATCACTTCTACTTGAGTTAGTAGCAAAAATTTTGGTCTTGTATGTCCAGCGACAAGTTGGTCTTATATGGACCTACTCGTCAAATTTCTGGCAATGTTGACTGGTTTCTGAGTCTAATTAAGCTAAGATCCAAGTAGAAAATTTTTATGTAATTCTGACAAGACGAAGTGTTTTAAGTTGAGTAGATTTTTTTTTTTTTTTTTTTTTTTTTTTTTTTTTTAAAACTTTTNTGAAAGAATAGTTGAAATTTCTTAGTATGTATTAGAATAGGGTTAATTATAATTTTGAGAGGTGTGGGCGTTGTTATGGTTATCAGATTTCATCTCTAAACTCGAAAAGAAAGCTGACTACTTATGTTAGTTATAAATGTTGGAAATTCGAAAGTGTTTGATATTCTTTGATGACTGTGTGGGCAATTGCTGAATTGGTCCAAAGATGAAGATAAATTGTAGAGTCAATTACTTAATATTTTATCTTTTTTTTTTGCTCATAGGATTTATTTCCTTGTCTTTTGCGGAGCTCAAAGTCAAGGTGATTCTTCTGAACGAGATGTGGTGGTCCATAGTTGACAACAGACAAGATTTTTTTATTTTGCATGTTTTCCAGTTTTCGTTTGCACTAGTAATAAATTTTATAACTTGAATTTGAGCTAGAGGGTAGTTGAGTTGGAAACTGCGAAAATAAAGTAGGGTTGAAAAGTTGACAGTTTGAAGTTGGTAATGTTAATATTCCCCATGCATAATTGACAGGGCTTAAGTTTATGACTTTTTTTTTTTTTTTTTTTTTTTTTTTTGTTGTATTTTGGTCTTTTGGTGAGGTCAGGTTGAGTTCAGTTTAAGAAATTCCAGGTTCTTTTTTTGCAATTTGAACAATGGAGAAACTATACGAGGGGGTGTCATTGTTGGAATGAAATTCCTTAAAGTTTTTTCTACCTGTGTAAAAATCCCTTTAGATTTTAATGAGAAAAATGGAAGGACTGAGAGTATAGTAGTGGTCCCTTAAGGCAATATCCATTGAGAAGTTAAAAACATGAAGGTTTATTTTATTTTATATTTTTTTTTTCTTGTATTTTGGCTTCGGTAGACAGTCTGTTGCCGTCAAAACCCTCCAGCAAATTCTCCATTTTCAACCCTCTACACTTTCAATTGCTCTTTCGTTTTTTTTTCTCTCACCTGTAAAGAAGAAAAAAAAATATCCCTCGAAACCTTCTTCTTCAGAGTAAGTTTTGTTCTGAATCAATTAAAAGGTGGAGATATCTCATGTACATCTAAACAAGTTTCTGATGAATCAAGAACAACAACAATTATCATCTTACTTCGAGCCAATCCCTTTCTTTACAATATATTGTTGCTCACAAATTAAATAAGACTCAAAGGAAGTAAAGGATTGCCAAAAAAAAAAAAAAAAAAAATTTTTTAAGTGAAGACAGGAGGGTCTAACAATGAAAAAGTTATTCCAGCAGGATTAGTTATTTAGAGTGAGCAGAGGTGCCATCGTTCTCAGAGTGTCCGTACTTGTGAAGAATAATTTGCAAATCTGAAGATTTAATACACGTATAATTTTGGTGCATAAATTATTAGCTAATAACCCTTTCCTGATGAATAGTTACTACTCTTTCGTTGCTTCTATCCTTGTGGTTTAGACTACAATAGAAACAGACTCTGTAAACAGAAGCATGATTCCATCCTACTAGCTTTTTATCATGCTAAACAAAAAAACCCCTCTAGTAAGTTTTACAGTGCAGTGCAGAAACCAATAATAACCGATACCTTATTATTATCATTTTTTTATTAATTTTTTTTTATAACAAATTTGCCAAAAAAAAATCCTGATGGTAGAAGTTGGAGAAATTGTGAGAGTTTGTTGTGTGTCATTACTATATATTAAGTTCTTTATATCTATCTACTGATGATGCTAGGAATCATTATCATTAGACGGACTTTCTAAACTTTTACGACTTCTGTTGTGGTTACGAAAAAAAAAAAGTTTAGTTTTCCGTTGAGTGAAAGTGAACTTTCTACAAAGAAAGTCGACTTGTTTGTGATGAGTGAGTGGCGAGGTTTTGGTGTTCCAAGTACTTGGACTCCTTCTACAGGATTTCCATCTCATGGACTTTCTCATGCTTTTACTTCAACAGGACTTGAACTTACATCTTCGACAAATCTTCGTAGACTTTTTGGAGAAAATGTAGAAGAAACCTTTGAGTCTTTTAACAATGGTAGAGACAGAGAGACGACATCTTCTGAAGGAACAAATTTTGAAGATTCAATTTCACCTTTTGGAAGATCACCAATACAAAATTGGGCTCTTCGACAACAACCCAATCAAACACCACTACCCCCTCCACCTTTACTACGAAGACTTAGTCAAGTTCGAACTAATGACAATAATCCAAACAACTTTAATAATTTTCACAACAATGGGAGTGATACTGATGGGAAGGAGGAGAGTGAGAATAATACTATTGATGTTCGGCCACAGTATAGGAATGGGAAATTCAAAAGATATTGTAAAGAAGTAGAAAGATCACATTCTGTAATTTATAATTTCTTACCTTAATAAGTTAACATAAGGATGAAACTTAGAGGGGGTAGAGTAATTTAAAGGAATAATGAAAGTACCTACTGATTAGGAGAGAATGAGTCTAACTTGAGTTTTTAAGTAATGTAAACTGAATTACCTGGTGCATTAGTAAGGGATTTAGAGTAGAAAGTGTATAAATTGCTCTTTGATGTGGAGAAAGTGGGGAATGATGATGAAGGGAAGAAAGTCAGAAACTAGCTTATTCAGCAAGGAAAATTCAGATGAGAAGAGAAAATGGATGGTTTTTGGTGACAGAAGGACAGGAATTGAACAAGTTTTTTTTGTTCTTATCTTTACATGAGACTTTCACTTTTTTTTTTTTTTTTTTTTTTTTTTTTTTTTTTTTTAGGAAGAAACTAGACGACATTTGTGTTCTTTTTTTTTCCTTCTTCTGTTTGTTGGTTTAATGAATTTTTAACTGCTTCTGAAGATTTCTAAAGGTATTCGTCTTCTTCTAAAAGAATTCAATTTCTCATTTTTCTTTACTGTCAACAGCTGGAGAAGGGGTAGTTAGAGGGTAGTTAATCAAGAAAAAATCAAAGAGAAGAAAAAACTAATGGGATTTTTATGATGCGAAAGAGAAAGTTAATTGAAGGACAGAGAACCTAGTCTCTATACTTGATTTCTCATACCTTGATGAGTTTTTATATCCTGTCGTTTTTTTTTTGTTTTTTTTTTTTTTGGAAAAGTCCAGGTGCTCATTTTTTTTTTTTGGTTGGCTATAATGGTTAGTTCATATCGGATTCATTGATATTTTTGAATTGAATTGTCAAAAAGTACTATACTACTACTACTACTCTTTCGTGTCCTTGTTACGAAATCCAGCTAGAGAAAAACCGTTCATCCGCTCGTGTTGAAATGATGAGAATCCTTCATGAATTTTTCATTTTTGGAGAAATTTCATTGGACGGAAGTGAAACTGGATCATCATAACGGTTCATTTATTCTAATTTCACCACACATGACGTTAGATTATTATTATTTTTTTAAAGTTTTTTTTTTTATTCTTTACTGACCCAAAGTCAGTTTGAAAACGGAAGTTCTAAAATTGTGAAAGGGTAATTTGAATCTGATTTCCATAGGACTAGAGTTTCCTTGTTTTCCTGACTCTCCGTGAGCTAAACATGACTTTCTCTGGGAGTCTGAGAGGAGAATAATTGTTTAAGTTGGAGCTGAAGTCGTGTGGGTATGATAATGTATGGAGTTAGGATGAGAGAGAGTAGTTAGGATATGAGAACGGTTATGGCTCACTGTTCCCAGGGATGGAGAAAGCGCCAAGAGAAAGTGGAAATGAAAGTGAGAGGGTTGGGATGGTGAATGTTTTGGTGGCATATGTGCTAAATGGGTAAAACCTTGGGATTTCCGCTCTTCCTCACTACTTTCCAAAGTTCAACTTTCTCCTATAAACTCTCTCAGTCTGTATCTTCTTCATTTCATCTTCTCCAGGACCAAAAAAAAACTTTCTTTTTTTTTGTTTTTTCTTTTGGAGATAGAGGGGATGTCATACACGAAGGTTTCTCTTACGATATTTCCAAGGGAAGGGTCACATTTTTTCCAGGGGAGAAAAAAAAATTTCTTTTTTCTTTTTTTTTTTTTTCATTTTTCTTTTTGGAGGAACTTTTTTGGGTGGTGGTGGTTGAAAAAATCTGGCGGATGTCATACCAGAGTCATATCCTTCGGAAACCTCATTGGTCACTTGACTTTTGGTCGGAAAAGAACAAAGTTCAGACAAGGAGAAGAAGGTCTTTAAGGGCTCATCTTTTTAAATTTTTATCAAATTTTAGTTATGTTTTGTGCATATAATCCAGCAGGATTTTACTCTGGACTCTTTGGAAAATATCCATTTGTTGTAAGTTTGAAGTTAGTTTAGTCTTTTAGTGGAACTAAAGGGCTAATTTGGTATTTGTTAATTGGTTATACCAAATGACGGATCTTTTCGTCATTGGTCAATCTTTTGTTATTTTTTTTNATTTGGTATTTGTTAATTGGTTATACCAAATGACGGATCTTTTCGTCATTGGTCAATCTTTTGTTATTTTTTTTTGGAACAAGTTTCCTTCTCATTAATTCCACCTGGATGAAAATCTTTCATTCTAATTTTCCATTTTAGAATTTTGGTTTTAATATTGGTCGTATATATGCAGCCCACATTCACTCATTCTCGTTCCTAGATCCTTCAGTTTTTTTTTNATTTGGTATTTGTTAATTGGTTATACCAAATGACGGATCTTTTCGTCATTGGTCAATCTTTTGTTATTTTTTTTGGAACAAGTTTCCTTCTCATTAATTCCACCTGGATGAAAATCTTTCATTCTAATTTTCCATTTTAGAATTTGGGTTTTAATATTGGTCGTATATATGCAGCCCACATTCACTCATTCTCGTTCCTAGATCCTTCAGTTTTTTTTTTCTTTTTTTTTTTGGTGTGTTCCGTTTTAGATATTTTGGCAGAGTCCGTTGTTCTCTATACTACCTTCTAATGTGTTATGTAATGGTATCCAGGGGAGCTGGAGGACGAGAAACTTGAGATGATTTATGATTCGTTCTGTATTAATTTCATCTTTTTCTGTCTTCCAGTTTGGTGCTGAAGATTTTCCAGGGGAGTCTGGTCGGTATGCCTCACCCAAGGGAACTGCCCTCTACGCTCCTGAATCTCCATACTTTATAGGTAAGAAGAGCTTTTTTATAAGTACCAACTTAGTTTCTTATCTTCAACTTTTAAACTAGTGATTTTCATAGAAAATTGGAGTAAATTATTGAATGAAAGTTAAGCGTCGTTGAAGCGACAAACTTCTCTTCCGTACTCCTACTCGGAGTCAGTTTGTTTAGATTAGGTCTCAGGAAATTCAATTCATCATTCAAGAGGATGTGAAATAGTTCTTTGTTTAACAGCGCTGTTTAGTGGATGATGAATCGGAGTGATGAGAAAATGAAAAACTGATGATGGTTTATTTGTTTTAGATGGTGGAGGTGGGAATGAATGGGGTGGTGGAGGTGGTGGCTATGGGACCTATAATCCTTCTCCAATGATCCCTCATTTGGGCCAGTCCTACGGTGGTTCTGGATCTCCTTGTGGCCCAGGACCAATGACCCATCCTCACCATGATCCTATGGGTCATCCTTATGGAAGCCTCCCTCAGAACAGTATGGACTCTCCACTCGTTGCCTCTGCCCTTCCACCCATGTCCACCTTCAGGGCACCGCCTGGAACAGGACCTCCGAACAACTATAATAATAACCACCAGAGTCCCATAACACATCCACCAGGAGACACTGTTGCAAAGGCCTTGGCTTCCGTAAGAATCTATATTAAAAAAGATTTTTTTTAGATTTTTTTTTGTTTTGAAAATGTCTATTTATTTAAAATTTTGTTTCTTTATTCGTTAGATCTACCCAACCGGGGAGAGTGTGGCTAGTAGTAATCCTTGTACTCCTGTAAACTCTCCACCTCCTTTGACCTCTGGTGGTCAATGGGTAGGTGGTCCAGGTGGAGTTCCTCCCTTTGCCCCAGCCAATCACACACCTACTTCGCCTCCATTTGGGGACAGAGCCTTACATATGGTAAGAATATGTTAATATTTGTAAATAAGGCTTTCATTCTGTGTTCAGTTCTTTGCTAGTTTTTTTTTTTTTTTTGTTTCTGTTTTGTTTGATTTTCGTTTGCTTTGTAGTCTGGTGAAGATGGAAATAATATAGAGGATGCAATTGGTTTGCTCCGTGATCATGCTGAGGTGAGTTAGGCGCTTAACTTGGTAGTAATTAATAAATTCTTAATTATTGCTTCTCTTAAGTTGCCTTTTCTAACAGCATCTTTGTGTTTTTTGACGCTTCTTTGGACAACTAGGCTCTAGGTCGGATAATTTCTACTGGACAGGGTTCTCGAATGGAGGAGAGACTCGAAGATGCAATGCATGTCCTCAGGAGTCACGCAGAGAGTCCTCGGCCCAACTTCCATAACATTCAAAACCCACCAACCCATTTACCACATTCCAACGGTCTACTACCCTACACGCATCCACCGTCGCTCGACACTCATCTCGTAAGTAATTTTTTTCTTAATCTTGATTTACCAAAGTAGAAAGGGAGTAGACTTTTGAACTTCAAAGTAGTTGACTAAAGAGTAAAATTATATTGAAGACGAGGGGAGGGGAGGGGGGAGGGCTAGGGGAATTGGATTATTGGATAGAAGAGATTCGAAAAGGATGTAATATCAGGAATTTCAATTTAACTGCATGAGTTAGATTAATATTTGATGAGTGAAATGATTTTGATATCATCTCTTTAGAATAGGGAAGAGAGAAAGTGGTTATTGAGAGAGAGAGAGAGTCCCGTTGAAGTGTCTCCAATGAGTCTCTCTTGGGTAAAGTTAGTAATGGAGAAAGTAATAATGAAGAGAGGGGGGAATTTTAGAAGTAATTAATGAGTAATGAGGACTTTTCCTTCTCTTTCAGAGTCCACATGGAAGTGGAGGCTCGGTGGGAGGGAATCCACAGCCACCCTATGGCCCTATCCCACCACATTCTGCCAACTTAGACCAAGCCATCGACCCAACCAAATCAGATAGACCAACACCAACTCCCAAATCAAGTAGGCCATGAATCTCATTTATTTTCACTCAATTTACCACTCAAGGATATAATTTGACAAAAATAAATTACTATATTTTTTTTTTCTACAGAGAAACGGAAGGAGGTGAACGGTGATTTGGACGTGAAAGGAGATCTTCTAGGCCTTGGTTCGAACAACAGTAGTGCCAGCACAACATCATCTACCTCCTCTATTGGACCTAAAGGGTCGAAAAGGTCAAGGAGGTAAGAAATTTTTTTTTTACATTATCTTCGTAATATTGAGCTTATTATTGGATTTGATATAAACTATTATCTAATTTGAAATTTTAGGAGTAGTGGAGATGAAGTAGATGAACATGGCAATAAAATACAACGAGAAAGGGAAAGGAGGCAGGCCAACAACGCTAGGGAAAGGTAAAATAATTATTTACTTAATACTCTGCCTTATTTTAACATTTGAAAAGAATAATAGACTTATTTTTGAGAAAGAAATTCAACTTTACGACATTAAAGTCCAGGAGGGCTTGAAGTTATTTTTGTCAATTGTGGTTACTTGTCACTGTCACTCATGCTCATAGTTATAATTTTTTTTTTTTTTAGAATTCGAATTCGAGATATCAATGAAGCACTGAAGGAGCTAGGTCGAATGTGTATGCAACATCTCAAGTCTGATAAACCGCAAACAAAACTTGGGATTTTAAATATGGCAGTAGAAGTAATTATGCAGCTAGAGCAACAAGTCAGAGGTAATAGACTTGTGCAGTAGTTAAATTAATTTAATTGATCAAGTATTATAAAATATTAACCAGGTAAATAATTACGATATTTTATTTATTTATTTTTTTGTATTTTTTAGAGCGTAATCTGAATCCTAAGGCAGCGTGCCTAAAACGTCGGGAAGAGGAGAAGGCAGAAGAGGGTCCAAAAATGGGCCTTCCCATTGGTCCTCCACCTCACCTCAACCAATCCTTCCCACCAATGGCAGTTCCTGTCAGCCACTCAGACTTCCAATAGCCTAAACATCACTGACGAAAGCGATGACTAAAATAATTACAAAAATACCAAATCTCTCTATCAGATTCTACGGAAACCGAAGGAATAATTCTATTATTTAGGAAGAAAAAAAAAGGAATTTCTCATACGACTACTACATACATATTACTACCTGCTCTAATTCTAAGGGACTTAGCTAAGGACTCTTTAAAACATAGGTTATTTCTTTCCAAATCGTCCACTATAGGGACGAATAATAGGAACGTAGCGTGTGAACATGGCAGCAGAAGTTCATGACCCCTACTTCTTTTGAAGAGGGTAAAAATGGGATTTTTTTAGGATTCAGTTGAAAAAAAAAAACTCTCTCTTTTCTAATTAAATATTGGAAAAGTTAGAGAAAATCATTTCTTAAATGAAATGTGTGATAATTTTGGTTAGAGCCGAATACATCTTAAATCCCTTATTTCTCTTCTTTTAATAGCTCATTCCACTAAATTAGAATTGAAGGAACGTATTCTGCACCAGTATAATCAAAATAATGCTTAATTAACTAATTTTCTTTGAATAGTTTGAGTTTCACTAATTTACATCAATTTTTATTTAATAATGTAACCCAATTGATTAAATTGAAATTGACCTTATGGGAAAAGTTTCAATTTTAAGTTAAGGGTTACATTACATTAGATCATAGAAGAGTGAAAATTAGTGAAACTAATACTAAATAATAACGAGATACATTCTTCTGTTCTAATTTTATTAATAAGAATTTTAATTATTATTCATTCAAAGGGACAATGACCTCTGTAAATTTTTTTTTTTTTTTTTTTTTTTTTTTTAGTTTCCTGCTAAAAAACAACAATAGAACAGAGTCATTTGCATGTGTAGCTTATGATTTTCCTTTTGTTTTGTGCCATAAAATGAGTTTTACCATGTTATTAAAAATTTTAGGCCCTCTGTATTCCTTACCAGCTAACCTATGATTATTTTATTACTCATTTATTAATAATTATTACGAAACTAATTTAAAAAATTATTATTGTTATTATTGTTACTGAAAACGAATGCAGGCTATCAGTTACTCTGTGCAACTTTTTGGATCATTGAGACGAAAAATGACCATATTAATTATCATCCAGCTTATAGAAATAATTATCAAAAAAAAAAAGGATTTTAGTTAGTTTAACCATTAATTACCCAATAACCATGTCAATCATCCATTATTATTGAAAATTCGAGCAACTTAAATTCTGCTGCTCTTTTATTTATTATTATTATTATTATTATTATTATTATTATTATTATTATTTAATTTTAATAGGAAATTATGACTACTGTACCCCTTTGTTGCATTTTAATTATTTAGCTTTGTTTAGTTTTTAGTTTAGTAGTTTAGTTAGTAAGGAATCCAAAAGTAATAGACAGCTAATTTACTTTTGATTTTTTTTTTCTTTTTTTTTTTGTTTATAAAAATTCTAGATTTAAAATTTTTTTTAGTTTAATTTGACGACACCAGGAATGACGACGGAGAGAATCTTTTTGAATTTATTTGAGAAATAATTTCGAAATCCGACAATACCAAGAACCAAAACTGAAAACTCATTTGTTAAACTTAGATTCTCAAGAATTAATTAATTTTTGTTTTCTTTTGTCTCATATATGACGAAAAATCAAGATTTAGATTTCTTGTATTTATTTAAACTGTTTCTATTAGAAAATTTGAAAGGATACTCAGCATATCACCAGTTTTCATAAATCAATCCAAAGCTAATAATTATTGTTATCATGACTACTACTAACTACTACACTGTACCAAACTCCATCATCATCACATGACTTCAAATCAATTTCCTAATAAGAGGATGTATTATATTTTATTATTGCCCGGAAGATGAAAAAACTGCTTTACAAGTCTCTAAAAAAATAATACCTATTTCCAAAATAATTATCATTGGTTAAATATCCGTTAAGTTTTGTTCCTTAGTTAATTGAAGTGATGAGGATGATAATTAATGAGAAGAATTTGTGTGAATGCGGGAGCAGCAGTGTTTCTATTATTATAAACAGTATATAAAAGGAGAGAGACACTGTATGAAATATTATTGACACTGTTCAATAAATCATCATTTACATCAAATTTAGTAACTTTTGATTAATTTTTTTTTGTTTTTTTTTTTTTTTTTTTTTTTTTTTTTTTCCGTTNTTCTTGCAAATTAAAATTTTAAATTATTAATTAAGATTATAAACGTTTGTCACCAGGGTTTGTCTAATACTGTTTTAAGGATATACAGCGATTTTCTTTTGTTTTAAAATTTTCTCCCTCAACAGGAGCAATCAAATTTTCTATTCTCACCAATCACATAAGGCGATATTTTAATTAAACCAATCAGCGAGATTTTCATAACTATGACTCCTCCTGGAGAGGGTTGAGAAAANAAGATATACAGCGATTTTCTTTTGTTTTAAAATTTTCTCCCTCAACAGGAGCCATCAAATTTTCTATTCTCACCAATCACTACTAAGGCGATATTTTAATTAAACCAATCAGCGAGATTTTCATAACTATGACTCCTCCTGGAGAGGGTTGAGAAAAATTCCCTGTATTAATTATTTCTTATATTTTAATTATTCACTGACACAATGACCATTTTTGTAAAAACTAGTCAAAATACCCGATTTTTTACCAAATTAGTTACATAGAGTAACCCAAACACTCGGAAGCACTTAGAAACTTACTAATTAAATTCTTAAAATCAAATGAACTTAATTGATTTTTAGTAGCTAAGGAAATTTGTAGAGAACCACTTACTCGCTCCTGTATAAATAAGGTGACCCAAGTTTTAATTAATTGTTAGTAAAAGTTTGTGTTTACGAGTGCTCGAGTTGTTAGGAAATTTTGACTTTGGTTTTTGTAAAATGTGCTTACATTTTTGTAACATTTTTTTTTGTGTAAGTTGAACAATTTTGGAAAATCTTACTCAACTTTTTCAAAATTAACTAAATTAATTATTAATTAAGTTAAACTGGAAGTGTGAGAGTGAGACCTATCGTCTTAAGCATAGAGTGTTTCCCCTTATAAACCGTCCCATCAGAACATCCCACCGTTCTTCCCACTTAAATTAATAGATTATAAAGAAACCAATTGAAATAACAAAGTTCACCGACACCGGACACCATTGCATTGTGACATAATAAGAGCCCAAAACCTCTTAAAAATTGGACAAAATCAGTCGGGTCAGGGGGAGTTTTGAGTTTTAAGTTTTGACGAAACCTTGTTTTTCCCACACGGTTTTGTGAGGGAATTGACAGTAGTGATACACAGACTATTGTACAGAAGGTGATTGGAGAAGTTAGCTATTATTATAATTCCACTGGCTGACTCGTACTGACTTTGGACACTTTGTCCTTTCATCTCATCACCTATGGCAAACGTCCACTTGGTAAAGGTGGGTTCGTTGCCCAATGTCTCTGTTGTGAATGTGGTAGTTTGGTCTGTTGTGTTTGTGTGTAGGGTCGGATGATATCTGAAGTTTCTTCATTTGTTTCCTTGGCTCTTCGCAATCTGAAGCAAGCGATTAAAGTGATAAGAGCGAGAATAGTCAAGATGAGCAATCCCAGAGCTAACAACAAAAGAAATATAATAAGGTAAAATGATAAAGGCTACTGATCAATCTTATCGTTATTACCGAAAATAGCAGTAAAAATATTTGTTTTTAGACAAACGGCGTCTTGAGGGTCTGTAGCTCTTGATGGCGTGTCATCTTGGTCCTGAAGAACAGTAAGTGCTTGTGATAGGTTGATACTTTCCGATAAAGTATTATTCCTGTCACTATCGTCACGAAGTGATCGCTTTTGAAGATTTTTAACATTTCGCCAATAGCAAGGTTGGCTCTGAAATACAAAAATTCACGTCAACATTAAAGAAATTGTGTGTCATTTCCAGAGTTTAATGGAAAATCTATGCTGTTAGGTCTTAGAAGGTTCTATGACTGTGGGTGTACTTACGGGACACTGTCCATGGCACATGCGGACGTCACACTCGATCTAAAAAGACAAGCATATTAATAATGGCGGCTTTCACTCATGATTTTACAAAGAGAAAAATGATTTCATACGTAAAGTGCAGGGGAGCCAGTGAACCTGAAAGTTTTTAAGTATGCATAGACTTGTGTCTCGTAAACATTTGTGTGTGACCAAGTTCCTCTAAAAGGGCTCATAAGTTTGCTGTCTACCGGACACCTGTAAATAAGAAAAAATATAATAGATGAGGTGCTTCTGTCCAGGAAATGTTTACAAGTCATACCCATAGTGGTCTATAAGTTGGATCCTCTTGGATCCTCCATTGTGTGCATAACAATCATTTACTACTAAATCAAAACCATCAAATTGACTCCTCATGTAAATCATAAGAGTCAAAGGGTCACCAACTCTGACCTACAGTTTATTCAAATGCGTTATATTTTGTTGAAATTATATAAATTTTGATAGCTTACAGGTCCTCCAACTCTTGTTCCGGAAGCACCGAATCCATAGCGCACCTCCATATAACACTCTGGTGGTGTTAGGGTAAAAAGCACTGGATTGCCAGTGGCAACTCTGGAAATGATACGAAATTTCTTCAATTAATGTGGTCAAATCAAAAAAATACAATTTCAAAAATTCAAAAATGAAACTAATATCGAAATTAGCTACACCAAAAAGGATAAAAAGTTATAAACTCACTCAACATCAAAAGGCTTGAAGGTCACTGTTTTCCAAAAGTCATAACCATACTCACAAGTAACTTTGAAATGTTCGTCCCATTCTTCTTCTATCATTGGGTTATACTGTACGGTCACGGTGTTCCACATGAAGTTTTTCTATCAGTATAATATAGTATTCAATTAGTTCAAAATTTTTGTTGTTTTTTTTAACCCANACTTATAAACTCACTCAACATCAAAAGGCTTGAAGGTCACTGTTTTCCAAAAGTCATAACCATACTCACAAGTAACTTTGAAATGTTCGTCCCATTCCTCTTCTATCATTGGGTTATACTGTACGGTCACGGTGTTCCACATGAAGTTTTTCTATCAGTATAATATAGTATTCAATTAGTTCAAAATTTTTGTTGTTTTTTTTAACCCAAGGGTCAAAGAGTAACTTACTGAAGGTTCTTTCTTTCCTTCAACGTGATTGGATGCCCCAAGAGTTCCACAACGGTTTAGACGGATCATATACTCATAGTAGTCTCTTCCAGTCCCGTTGACATAGACACAGTCATTATCATATGCAAAACCTGTAAAGAGTTTACAAACTTTTTACACTGGATTATACTGTAAATCTAATCAAATAATTACTCAATTAGTCAAGATTCTAAACTTTTCTTAAGCATATAATTGACAGTAAGGGTTTGCTCCCCCTCCCCCCCCGGGCTAAACTTTTCATTTAAATTACTTCTGCAGGAACAGTTTGCAGTTTGCCTGTGAGTAATTGACTCAAAGTCAATGTCATCTTTCGTGATAGAAATGAAGATTTTACAGGCGACTGAGTCCATTCTCTTCCTCTATAATTTTTTCACGTTTTTCTCGTAATTGAGCTTTATGAACTGCTATGAGCAGTTCTGACTATGAATGATGTCTCATCAGAGTGGTTTACTATATTAATTGTTCCCAGTAGTTAAAGAAAACGTATCAAGATCTTTAATAGTTAAACAGAGATCATGGTAATCCCACTGACCTGAGGAATAGATAAGACCTTGAAAGGATCCATTGAACGAAACTCGGAGCTTCATAAAGTCATCTTGACATTCGGCTTCAATATCTAAGCACAATTTATAATCATCATTTAGAAAATCAATCATATTGAATGAATTGTTTAACAACTTACGTTGGACACGTGTCATGTTGAAGGGATTTCGATAGTTTCTGTCCCATGGAGAGGAGTGGAGAGGATATGGAAATCTTGCATTAGCCAAGGGTCCTGTCCCACTACCACTTGGCCATGTGGGTATGTCAGGTTCAAGAACTGGCCTTGGTCGGTTGTTGTTGTTGTTTGGTGGTAGATAACCTGGGCCACCCACGAAAATCACCTACAATAGACACAACAATTAAAATCAGAGCCGTAAGAACATAAAAATATAACGGCACTGTTCTACGTATACGGTCCCTTAATGGGACTTTTATGAGAAATAGATATTTTTTTAAGGACTATCATCATCCCGTCATCTTCCATTGTCTTATTTCTAAATCCCGAAATTAGATCTCTTAAAATTACTTAAAATTTACCATCTTAAGCCTGCTTCCAAAGCTAATTTAGTAAAGTATCTAACTGTTATTTCTGTTGTAGTAAGTCGCCCTTCGGAAGAGCCCTGCCCAATCCGCCTGCTTGTCACGAAAGTGAGAATATGGGCGTCTTACGTAAATTTTTTTTAACTCACCGTGTAGTTATCAAAACTTCCTTGACGACATGACTACCATTCTTGTATTCCATATAGATTAGGTAAAAATTGGTTACAATGTGACTCACCGGGTTGTGATTTGTGCCTTCATGTTGAAGTGCATCTCTCTCTCGGGTATCATTCCTAAGGTCATCAGGGTCATGGTGATGAATCATTTCTTCTTCTTCATCGTCAAAGGGGTGAAGTCCAGTGGGAATTCTTTGTCTCAAGTGCTCTTCATCTTCACTATTTTCCAGAAATAAGTCACCTTGTTTGTCTTCTTTTTGTTGAGATAATGAAGGTATAGGTGTGACGGTTGCTATTTTAAGGGAAGGATTTGTCCCTGAACCGGAAGTGGTACTAATCCCAATATGTTTCGTTGTAGATGAGACCCTTTGGAGTGGGATCACTGTAGAAGGATTACTCATGAGGTCATCTGTTGTTGAACTACTTTCTGCATCAATCACAATCGACCTTGTCTATTAAAAATAAAAAGATTAAACATAAAGTGAACTAATTTTAGTACAAAATTACCATCGGTAATTACTAATTAACAAAACGATTTCACACACACAAAAAAAAAATTCAACAAACTTAAACAAACTCCCAAAGCTAAGAGCATAAAATCAAAATTTCCAGCCATATCCNAGGATTACTCATGAGGTCATCTGTTGTTGAACTACTTTCTGCATCAATCACAATCGACCTTGTCTATTAAAAATCAAAAGAGTAAACATAAAGTGAACTAATTTTAGTACAAAATTACCATCGGTAATTACTAATTAACAAAACGATTTCACACACAAAAAAAAAAAAAAATTCAACAAACTTAAACAAACTCCCAAAGCTAAGAGCATAAAATCAAAATTTCCAGCCATATCCTCAAATGTCCATTTTCTATTTCATTGACCTGGTTTTTGTTTAAAAAAAAATAAAAATTAAGGTCAAAGGCCTTGCTGGAGTTCATCCTTTTGTTCATTATTGAGAAAAGTGTCANAAAAAAAAAAATTCAACAAACTTAAACAAACTCCCAAAGCTAAGAGCATAAAATCAAAATTTCCAGCCATATCCTCAAATGTCCATTTTCTATTTCATTGACCTGGTTTTTGTTAAAAAAAAAATAAAAATTAAGGTCAAAGGCCTTGCTGGAGTTCATCCTTTTGTTCATTATTGAGAAAAGTGTCAGAATGACTGATTCGATTATGCAACAATGTATCCATTGTTGACTTTTTTTTGATGCTCACCGGAAGATCAACTAAAACAAAACCTTTCACGCTCTATATATCACATCGATTACATTATATAAAAATTTAATAACTTTCTTCATTCTCAATATATAGTTTCAATTATCTAAATTACAAATCTGTTCTAATCATTTCCGGTAAATTANAACTTTCTTCATTCTCAATATATAGTTTCAATTATCTAAATTACAAATCTGTTCTAATCATTTCCGGTAAATTACCAATTTTAACAAGAAAGGAATATTCAACNCCTTTCACGCTCTATATATCACATCGATTACATTATATAAAAATTTAATAACTTTCTTCATTCTCAATATATAGTTTCAATTATCTAAATTACAAATCTGTTCTAATCATTTCCGGTAAATTATCAATTTTAACAAGAAAGGAATATTCAACTTATAATTTTATTTTTACTTACAATGGCTTCAGAAGAAGGTATTCCTAAGAGGTATCCAAATATCACAAAACATATCCCTAATTTTTGATGTTTTAAATATTTCCTTTTGCTTCTCAGACGATAGATTCCAGAATCCATTGTTTTCTCTTCTTTTTTTTTCTATAGAGAAAGTGATAGTCTCACTCTATGGAGTAAAAACAAAAGAAAATGAATTACATAATAATAACTTACAAATCATCATTTCAAATCTTATTACCCAGTTTAACAATAAGAATATTTTCTCTAATTTGGTAAAAATTTTTAGTAAAATTTTACTCCCGTTGGCTCATTGGCTCTGATTCTTCTCATCCGCAAATTTAAAAAAAAAAATATAAATCCTAACGGAAGATTTTTTTGATAATAGAAGTATATAGAGTTAATTTTAATTTATATGTTGATAAAGTTACAAATTTTAAGTAGTGGTAAGTGATCTGCAGGGGGTATTTTTGATTGGGTTCGAATTGTTAAAGAGTTAAGAATGTTTGTGTCAACGGAGTCATCCAGGGATCTCAACCATGACAAACTCAGACCCTCTGAGTTAGTCTCAATAAATTCTAAAGACTTCTAGATTTACTAAATTTACAAAGACTTCCGGTTTAACAATAAACCTACTATTGAATCAGATTTGCAAGGAAGGATTAACATAAAAACTGTTATTCCCCTGCAGACTCAATTTAAGAGACTTAACTTTTCCCTTTTATATTTTCATACATTTTACTCAAAAAGTATTAAAAGGCTGAATGGAAAATTATTATTTTTATAATTTTAACAAGTCAATATAAAATTTAGTTATCGGTTTTTCCATAGTGAATCGTTATCATTTTACCAAATTACAAATCAAAAAATGATTTTGAATTTAGTTGTGTTTAAAATTTCAAGATAAAGTTGAACTAATTTTGCAAATAATCTCATNAAAAAGTATTAAAAGGCTGAATGGAAAATTATTATTTTTATAATTTTAACAAGTCAATATAAAATTTAGTTATCCATTTTACCATAGTGAATCGTTATCATTTTACCAAATTACAAATTAAAAAATGATTTTGAATTTAGTTGTGTTTAAAATTTCAAGATAAAGTTGAACTAATTTTGCAAATAATCTCATNTAAAAAATGATTTTGAATTTAGTTGTGTTTAAAATTTCAAGATAAAGTTGAACTAATTTTGCAAATAATCTCATGATGAGAAGCAGACAGAAGTAAGTGGTCAGTTTTATATTTTTGCTAGTTTAAATTTTGAATTTGAAAAAAAAATTTTATTTTATTTTTAGTAGTAAGGTTGTGACAATGTTTTCAATTTCTAATTAGTATGCCAATTTGGTTAAATTTTTTAAATTATTCATTTTTACTATGAGAGTTCCATCAAAAAGAAGACCTAAAACTAAAAGACATCAAACTAGAAGATTTATACAAAAATTTGATTGGAATAATTTTTTGTAAAATTTGAGGTTCCTTGTCATCATCATTCTCCTCGGTTCTGGTATGTAAGATTTTCGGGTAAACAATTTAATACACTTTTTTTTTTCTTTTCTTTTTTGTAATTTTACAGTTTGTTTCTTGATGTCGTCGTCGTGTAGTCAAAATTCAAATTCAAGTCATTCTACCTCACTGATTAATACTCTCAAATATAAAAGTTTAACCGTGGTACTTAATCCCTCAAAAATTGCCAAAAATTTTAAACAGAGTGAGTAATAGTAATCATTGTTATTAAAGTTATAGTTGTATTTGTATAAATAGGTTTTCCTCACGAGAGGTTCATAATTATCAACTTAAATATTTCCCACTTCCGTGTCTCAATGAGTACAGAAAGATTTAAAAAGTATAAAAAATTGGCGGGCTTTTTTGTCATTTGAAAAAAAGTGAGGGGAAATTCAATTTCTTATTAAATCACACTGTAAGACTCAAAATTGGAATCCGGAACTGAGAAATATTGAGTTGGAGTCGTCTCAATGTCCGAACACGCATCATCTGATTTATGACTCTCTCGTTTTTTTTTTCTATTATTTTTATGCTCAATTTACAAAAATTATGACTAATCTTTGAGAGTACCAGGGAGCTGTGGAAATATCCGTATTTCTAAGTGTGAAAGTGAAGGTGATAAAGGTGAAGTGTTTTAATGTGAAGGAGATGATGCATGATGAGGATTTTTAGATGATGATCATGGTGATCATGGTCAGCCCTTGACACTTCCTAATTCCACCTGCTGGATCTTACTATAAGGCCATTGACTTTGACAACAATGCCTATCATTCTCTTCAATTATTATCTATAAATCTTATAGATTTGAGACAGAAAACCACCGGATCCAATTCAAAAAAGTTATAATTGAACGAAATTAGTAACTAAAGGATTCAAAGACACCTTTCAAATTGATAGATTGGCAGAAAAATTTTGTTTTTATATTCACTCAGTAAGGAAGTTACGAAGGCTTCATGCATATCTAGAAGAGCACTAGTAGTTATCGTATCAGATACGCGCTTTTTGCAAATCAAAAAAAAAAAAANTTCATGCATATCTAGAAGAGCACTAGTAGTTATCGTATCAGATACGCGCTTTTTGCAAATCAAAAAAAAAAAAAAAAAAAATTTTCATGACAAAAGAACAAAAAATTTTGAAACTGAATTTGAGATTTACTGGATCTTTCATTAAAAATAAGAAATTCAAACTTTTTGAATTCAGTTTCAGTTTTAGTTTTGATTTTGAATAATTTATATGAGCTTGTAGCTTTTACTTGAAGGTGATTGGCTGAGACTGAGACNTTCATGCATATCTAGAAGAGCACTAGTAGTTATCGTATCAGATACGCGCTTTTTGCAAATCAAAAAAAAAAAAAGAAAAAAAATTTCATGACAAAAGAACAAAAAATTTTGAAACTGAATTTGAGATTTACTGGATCTTTCATTAAAAATAAGAAATTCAAACTTTTTGAATTCAGTTTCAANGAAACTGAATTTGAGATTTACTGGATCTTTCATTAAAAATAAGAAATTCAAACTTTTTGAATTCAGTTTCAATTTTAGTTTTGATTTTGAATAATTTATATGAGCTTGTAGCTTTTACTTGAAGGTGATTGGCTGAGACTGAGACTGAGAACTTTAAAATTTGTTGTAAAGTCATTCGGTTCAAAACTTTGAATTTTTTCCCCTCAATATCCACACAAAACACATAAAATTTTGACCGATTTTTTAATTTTTTTTTCTTATGGGGAGGGAGGAGGGGGGTTAAATTTGAGTAAACCGTTGCATAACAATGACAAGTTTGGTGAACTGTTATACTCTCTGCATTGATTTGAAAAATGACCACAAAGTACAAATGTATAATTAGTTTTTATACAAGGAGAACAGAAATTACAACGATTTTAAAATTTTCATTGTTAGATAATAAAATTCTTTTCTACCGTTTAAGAGCCGTGTATTTAAGAGCTCAATTAACATATTTACAATAATTATTTATTAAATAATGAAATAACTGATTTTCTACTCTTCTGACACGAATTTCTTCCAACAGTGACTAATGAGTTCAAGTGATTTCAACAATATCTAAGGAATAAAGAGTGACTTGACTCCTTTCACCATTGTTTAAATTTTAAAGTTTATGTAAAATATAGACTCTCATGGTTCTATTGTTAGAAAGCATAACTATCAACTTAAGATTTTACTTCCTTTGATGAAAGCTAAAGCTAAAGCAAAGTGCAAACGAACCCATTAACTTCATCACTTAATTTGTGCTTTTTATATCATTTTTCAAGGGAGCAAGACTCTATAATAGTCCTTAAAATTTAAACTAAGGACACCCCTCACCCCCTCCGAAACCATAGATTCTGACTTAAAATTTTTTTTTACTAATTTGATTTAGTAATTTGATAAAAAACGCCATTTAGTTATTACTAACTAGACAAAACGTTTTTGAAATTTAGTTTTTCTATCTAGAAATTTGATTTCTTAAGTTTTGCTCCGTATGAAAAATTTTACTGAAAGGTATTAAGAGTTAACTTTGTACTTGCTTAAGATTAATTGCAATTGGATATTACTTTTGTGTTGTAGTGTCTCACTTTGTATTATTATCTTTTTAAGTTATTGGATTTTGATTTGATTTTTAAATTTCAAGTAAAGCTGATTGTTCGATTGTTGTAAAAGTTGGTGTTCAGTGATAGTAGTTATTAATATTTTATAACTTGTAGTTACATCAGAAGATGCAACTACTCTGACTCTTATATTTATATTTTTTNCACCCCCTCCGAAACCATAGATTCTGACTTAAAATTTTTTTTTACTAATTTGATTTAGTAATTTGATAAAAAACCCCATTTAGTTATTACTAACTAGACAAAACGTTTTTGAAATCTAGTTTTTCTATCTAGAAATTTGATTTCTTAAGTTTTGCTCCGTATGAAAAATTTTACTGAAAGGTATTAAGAGTGAACTTTGTACTTGCTTAAGATTAATTGCAATTGGATATTACTTTTGTGTTGTAGTGTCTCACTTTGTATTATTATCTTTTTAAGTTATTGGATTTTGATTTTATTTTTAAATTTCAAGTAAGCTGATTGTTCGATTGTTGTAAAAGTTGGTGTTCAGTGATAGTAAGTTATTAATATTTTATAACTTGTAGTTACATCAGAAGATGCAACTACTCTGACTCTTATATTTATATTTTTTATTATGGGGACTTAACCGTGAATTTGAACAGAATTTGGAAGAATCAGTTTTTAAGGTTAACTTCCTAAAAATCTTGTGAATCAATTAAAATAAGTAAAATTATAAAAAGAAGAAGAATTAAGTGTTAGTTTACGGGAATAGAAGGAAAGGATTAGGTCATTTGGAAACAACTTTATGGATGGACTCTTTTAGAAGACCTATTTTCAAAAGTCAAGAATATTATTTTTGCACTACAGAGCAGTAAAGTAGAGGATATGTGCAAATATTTTTATCAGATGCCATGTATTTCATCAACTCACATCTCCCATTGTTTTCACAAAATAATAATAATAATAGAAAAATAGGTGACATTGACACTCTGAGACACTCCTGTAGTAATGGATAAATGGTAAAAAGTCACTGAAAGTGCAGAAGCACGACGATAGAAACGGTATCTTTACTTGCGGATAATTTGATATTTTTTTTTGCCAACTAGGGAACTACTGTCATCATCTTTCACAACTTTTAAATTTTGAGGTAAACTTTAAAAAAAAATTTTTTTTTTTGACAATACTAATGGAAAAGTGAAGGAAGCCGTGTCATTTTTCTACCATTGCCACAAAAACACCACTTACACGCTACGGATAATTCCATTAGTACTTCTTATTATCCAATAATGGACTGACACTCAAATTTTCTAATCCAGTTACGTAATTTTTCACTAACCACAATTAATTTAGTTTGACAGGAAAAAACTAAAAAAACTTTGGAAATGAAAAAAAAATGATTTTTAGACTTTGTGTTCATGAATTTAATAAACTCACTTAGGATTGGTTAGAAAATGGAAAGAAAAAGAAGCGGGATATTTAAAACAAATTTCATTCACGTATATTGTATGTAATATTTGAATTTCCATTTTTTCTTCTTTTTTTCTTCAATTTTAAAAATCACATAAAAATTCGAATAATCTTATCATAAGTTACTTACGATATTTACGTTTCCTGGTGAAAGTTTTCTTTCTAAATAAATTCTTGTTGCTAATTGTTGAGATTGCTGGATAAAACTGTTTTTTTTTTTTTTTTGGAAAAGTTCAAACACCTTGAGACTTTCACTTGAAACTTATGTAAAATTTTTAACTTTTTTTTAGGCTGAACTCATTAGTAAGTAAAATTATTAAACCGTTGTCTCGTCACTATTATTGTCTAAACTTCAATTCTAGATCTAGACTCAACAAGTTACTAATAATATTGTTGTAATTAGGTTCCGTCGTTGAGTAATAGTAAGTCGTTGTGAATTGATTGTTGGTCTATTGTTGAGAACAATGAGAGCAAAACTGAGGAACTTCTTCTAAAGATGATCTCTTTGAGAATGTCGTTGAGATGAAGATGAGACTCGGATGGAGACCGCAAGATCAGTCGCCCAGAGAAACAACAATCCAAAAAAGCCTTATTTCAATTTATCCCAAACTCACCTTCCATGAGCATTGTTGAGTTATGCCACATTGTTGAGTTATGCAAATGCAACCATCCAACCCACCAGGTTAGTCTAATCCAAACCAATTACAATCTTATATACAATGCAACAATTATCTACAAACTCTAAACTAATTATTACATACAATCATAACAATCCCGTCCAGTAGTAAAAAAAAATTATCTAAATTGTCTAATCTATCGATAAATTTTTAACCAAAATTTTAATTTTATGATAAACTTCACAATTTTTTATAATAATTTTCAAAAAATTTAAATTTTTGGTTTGGTTATGTGCAGATAAATATTTATTTTAATCTCTATTTTATGAACTTTTAAGAACAGTTGCGAGAAAAATATNTTCAGATAAATATTTATTTCAATCTCTATTTTATGAACTTTTAAGAACAGTTGTGAGAAAAATATTAAGTACCATCCATCATTATATGACCGATTTTTGAGAAATTAGTTCAAAATTAGTTACAAATTTGTTAAAAATTTATAAAAAATTATATTTTTGAGTGAAAGATGTAAAGATTTTGATTCTCTCGTAATTTCTTGGATGAGAGGAGATGCATGACAAGAGTATGTCTTTAGAGGAGGGGATATAACTGGATAGACTAACTAAATCGTTCCTTGTCAACCTACCCGAATCTTCGTGCAAAATTTCCAAAAAACAAAAAAAAACGAATTGAATTGTAGCTAATTTACATAATCATGGATTTGGCCTTTCTCTTTATTATAGAAGCTCTAACGGTGACTACCTCCTCCCAAAGCCACGGTTTCTCTGCTTCAGTCTCACTTCCTCCAAATATACATCCCATTGTTTCTATCTTAAACCACAGAGATTTAAAAATCTCAAAAGGATAGCGTTAGCAAATTAGGAGATTTAAACTAAGAACTGAAAGGGAATTCATTTGGATTTGCTAAAAATTATCATCTCTTCCTTTGCCAAAATTGTGGTTTTATGCTAACGGTCCTTGGGTTGAAGGTAAAGTCTTCAGAGTTCAAGGATTCATGTAGTAATTAATTTCCCATGGAATCTTTACTTCCCATTTACAACCAATATTTTATATCTACCCTCAACAATAATTTACTCAATTATTCATTACAAGAACTAATAAGACTTTTATACCGTATTTTTATCAAAAACAAAAATTTACTCAATGGATCTAGAAAAGGTAAAAATTTGTGAAATTCTAATAATTAAATTACAATAATTAAGCAAACATAAAAAGGCTTATATTCTATAGAATAGGGTATTAGAGAGGCCAAAAGACGGTAAAAATTTCTACAAAAAGACATTTCTCAAAAATTCACCACGCGAATTTTATACTTTAAGGAAATCGTTCCTATTTTTCAACTCGGACGATAACAATGGAAATATTTTTCTGGAATAAAGCTAAATCTTTTTTAGTGGTAAAAGCCTCATCTTTCACTTGTCGTCATTTCCTGAAATTAAAGTGAAAGATGAAAATATGAATTAACTTATTGTTATAATAGAATTGGTGAGTAATGTAGCGGTATATTTTGGTAATTCACTCATGAGTCCGTTGTTTTCCTGATGACAGGTAAAATGACTTGGGAATGAGGAGTTAATATTAATTAATTATCTAACGTTAAGTAACGAGACTCTTTTACAAAGTAGTAATTAAAGGGAGGAGAACAACAATACCATTTACATTCTACCCGAATCTTTTAATTTTCGTCGTATTTTGGGCCAATTTTGATCAAATTTTAGTCTAATTTTTTACTTTGGTTATACAGTAGTGGACGGATATAAGATTTGTTTTGCAACGGCAAATTTTGGTCTTATAACGTAGCATATGGAGGCATATGGTAGCCATCTTTCATTGAAATTGACTAAATTTTGAGAAATTAACCTTGTGAAAATTACCCACATCAAAATGAGTTTTTCATTTTACTTAATTACAATACGTTAATTTTTAAACAAAAACCATTCTTATCGGGGATGAGTGGTACCTACCAAAGGTGAAGTCGGTAAGGGACTTTCTTCTCAGTAAATCCGAACCTAACTCATTAAATAAGGAATTTGGGTCTTATAAGGAGAAAATTGGGTCTAATAACAAGCTGAGGAACACAGTTATCAAGGTCAAAAGTAAGGTCTTATATCCGTTGGTCTTATAACGAATTATTCACCCATGCTAAATGCATTGGATCAAACCAAGCTATAAAAAATTTGGTCTTATAACCAATATGGTCTTATAACGGATGGTCTTATAACCGTCGACTACTGTATTAGCTAGTTAAGTATTATGTTTTATTGGAAAGTTGATTAGTTTTGAGGTCCAAGTACCTCATCCCTTGGGTCAAAGGTCAAAAATCTTAATTGAATTCTTTAGTAAGTTCCAAAGTGAATAACCCTTTATTATTTTGTCTAGATAATAGATAAGTAAGGTGTGAAAAATCAGTAGTTCATCGCATATGTACAATTACTGCAAGATTCGATGAAAGTGAATCTTCTGCTTCATCAAATTCATTATCATTTCTCTGCTTCCATTATCCAATTCTTCATGCTTTGTCAATGACCAAAACATACCTAGAATTTTTGTACACAAAAAAAAAATCTTTTTTTTTCCACTTTCAACAACTTTTTTCTAATTTGTAGAAGGGAAAAAAAAGTGCTGGGAAAGTGACAAAGCTATTGGAATTGGACAAAAACCTTTAATTTNTTCACAAAAAAAAAAAATCTTTTTTTTCCACTTTCAACAACTTTTTCCTAATTTGTAGAAGGGAAAAAAAAGTGCTGGGAAAGTGACAAAGCTATTGGAATTGGACAAAAACCTTTAATTNTCTAATTTGTAGAAGGGAAAAAAAAGTGCTGGGAAAGTGACAAAGCTATTGGAATTGGACAAAAACCTTTAATTTTGAATATCTAATTTCGCATCTCTGCTAAAGATTTTATACACTTTTAGTTTTTTTTTTCTTCTTTAGGCATTAGTAAGGAAGTGTATAGTAGGTGGGCTTTGAAGATTCTTGGTAACTTGTCATTTTTTTTTTTGACTAAAAAGAAGACTAAACGATGTAAATTTTTACTAATCGAAAAAAAAAGTACAATGGAAGAAAAGGAAACTTATGAGGTCATCTGCTCCTGATTTCACATGGAATCATTCAAGATGAGAACTAAAAATCAGTGTGAATTGCGTCTGACGCATATGAATAATAGCTTTCTCAGAATGAATTTCACCTTTCTTTAGAAGAATTTTATTTAAATTCTTTGAACTTTTTGCATGGAAACGGAAATGGAAGTATCCGGAACGGATTTCGAAAAATGTCATCGTCCATCCACATTCTCCCACCAGCGAGAAACCACAGAGAGATAGAAAATCAGTCATCCGAATTCACTTTCCCATCATAAGGACCCAATAACAGTAGGAAAGTGAAATAACTTGATATAAATCATAACATGTCAGTAAACAAAATAATATTACCAACTTAGTCCTTGGGATAGGGTTTCATAAAACTGTTGAAATTATAGATTATGACTTTGGATTCCAGTGAACAATATCCCAAGACCCTTAAATTACCGCCCATTTTTTCCGTTTTTCAAAAAGTTGTATACCATATGCCCTGATAGGATGATACTTATTCCAAAAGTATAACAGTATGCCAAATAAAACCGCTTATTCTATAGAATATTATACTTTTTAAATATATTATTGAGTTCATCTGTTACAGAATTACAGTCTAATATAGCCTCTGATTTAGGTATACTAGTCCCAGATAAGAATATACTTAGTTTGGATGGATATATCAAATAATACTTTAGATTTAGATCTAGCTAGTAAGAGAGGATATTCTTTGGAGTATATTTCGTATTAGAACATTTTGGTTTTTTTTTTTNCTAGTCCCAGATAAGAATATACTTAGTTTGGATGGATATATCAAATAATACTTTAGATTTAGATCTAGCTAGTAAGAGAGGATATTCTTTGGAGTATATTTCGTATTAGAACATTTTGGTTTTTTTTTTTTCTGATCCTAATTAAGTAATAAGTAAAGATCTGATAAGCGTTCTTTTCAGTTAAATTATTTTAANTTTTTTTTTTTCTGATCCTAATTAAGTAATAAGTAAAGATCTGATAAGCGTTCTTTTCAGTTAAATTATTTTAAGGATACTAGAGTAACCAGATGGAAATCCATGACGCGTAACTTCATAATAATTTACAAATGACCACACCTTCTAATTCATAAAGCAGAAACTATGTTACATAAGTCTCTCATTCATTCTTATTTAGTAATAAATAACTCTTAAATTAATTTTATCTATCAAAAATTGAATCCAGGTAGTCTGGAAATTCCATAAACTGAAAAAAAAAAAACCTGTGAAAATATCCTTTGTTTTATATAAGGATGTATCTAAACCCTTGATTTTACAAGGTCAAGGGAAATGAAATGAATCCAATTTTTTTTATTCTAAAAACAGAAGAAATAAGTTTAAATTTAGATGAATTTGGGTTAAATTTCTGGAGATTCGGGATTAATCACACCAAGGACGTTTCAAACTAAAGTAATAAAAAATCAATCCTTTTCTATTATAAGTTTTTAAAGAGGATGCGACCGTGTAAGGACATTTCTATTACCCAAAAAGAGGAATAATAGGAAATAGGCAAACGATTAGTCGCCATATTTCCTGTTTTTTTTTTTTTACAACTAAAACTTGAAATTTACTGAAGCTTGATATGTAAATATATTTTGGCAAAAACCTAGTTTAAATTACATAGAAACAGGATTAGAAAGAATGGATTAAAATTCTGACCTCTCCTAAGAATAATCCACTCACCTAAACTTCCACATTTTATCAGATTAAGTTTAAAACACATGATTTACTTCTAAATGTATTACACTGGATTATAACAGGAATTAGTACTATTTAGTGTTTGTAAAAACTATTTCCAAAATTGCAAAAAGTTTTGTATAATATGACAAATTTATTTGCTCAAAATTTCATTATCTTGATTTTCTGTTCCTAGAACAAAAGGTCAAAGTCCTTTCCTGGGAAAAGACAAAATACTTTTGGATTTAAAAATAATTGTAAAATTTATAGAATTTTGTATTAGTAGTATGTACCATGAAATTCAATCAAGACGTCTCGCATGGGTCTTGAATTTGCGCGTCTTAATCAATTTCCATAGCCAATTCTAACACATCCTCCACGATGCGTTAGCCTCTGACGAAGCGAATTTTATTTTTATCTACTCAAAATCTCAGGTAAATCACGAGAGTTAAATACTTTTTCTTACGAAAATTTTGTTAAAAAAAAAAGTTGGTTTTGTTCAAGTACAATAACATTTGTGTGGTAAAATAACAATAGCCGGGTTATGGACCTCTCACATCAATTTAAAAAAAAAAATGATACTTTTTTCTTCTTCTAAGCATTGTAAAAATACATGACGCTAGCTCAAAAGAAAGTATAATTGAACTGGAGATTCATACGAGTTATTAAACTTATAATACTAATGGGATTATTATAGGGAACGGTGACGGAAGATCTGTAAGTAATTGAGAATGATTAGATGGATAATTGGCTGAAAAGTAGAAGTGAGGAATAATTGTCTACTCAACGCCAAATATAATTACAGGTGAGATGAAAGATTTGCCGTTCACCAATGAAAATCATTTTAAACACCTTAGCCCAGGTAGATAAGATAAAAATAGCAAAGAAAGATAAAGTAAACGTTGACTATATTGAGTTTCACGATATCGCTTTTCTTTGAGTTAAGAAAAGCGATATCATCAGAAAATGGAAGTAGAAGTAAACAATTTGAGAAGAGTTTTTGATTTTTTACCACCGCCGCCACGGTTTTAAATAGAAGGTAAGGGAAAATAAAAACTACCATTGACTGAAGCGGTAGTATGGAGGAGGTGTGTGATTGGAGAATACTGATTTGTGGTCTTGATGAGAATAGTTGGTTCTTGGTTCTGATCGCTTCAGTGCAAACCAAAGTGTTGCAATTACTGAGATAACAAGAACGAGGCCTAATACTACTAATGCCAGAATCAGAGTTCCTGGAGAAAGGCAAAGATTAGCTTTCATTGGATATGGAGCTTCGACCAATCCTAACTGTCGCTGTGGTTGGTTCTGTTGAGATTGGTGGAAGGAATGACTTTTTGATTGGGGAATTCCTGATGAAGATGTGTAACTAGAAGATGCTGGATTCTTATTCCCACTTTTTGCTTGTCTTTGTCCNGATGTGTAACTAGAAGATGCTGGATTCTTATTCCCACTTTTTGCTTGTCTTTGTCCTGATGTTCTTGATTCTTTTTTTTCAAAGTTTCTTGAAGCTGTGTAAGTCATGAATAATTTACTTTCATTTACTTACGTAAAAGGATTGGAATTTTAGTAAATAAAATTATTATTAAATAACCTGTTGGATCAATGTCAGGAGAAAGTACTTGGATGGCATTGCGTACTCTAGCAGTTTGAATCAATGCGTCTGCTGCTCGTCCATATTTTCCTCTCCATGGACCAAAGTGATTATTACGAGTATCACAAGGGTCATGAGGACAAGGACCTTGGCAGAAAGCAACTGAACACTCCACATGGACATGGTCTCTTTCTGGGAATTTGAAGGCTTGGAAAGTGGCAAAGTGTAGAGTTGGGAGTTGATTAGATGAATCAGGAGGGAGTCTCCTTCTTCGAAGATTTGGTACTAAACTTTCATCAACTGTACAGCCTGCTGAGTCTAGTATTGGTTGATTCCGTGATCCATCTCCAGAACCATCATGTGTTGAGCAGTTTACCACACGAGCATCATAACCTCCTAAAATAACCAAACTTTAATATGAATATGAATATGTTCCAAAAAAAAAAACTAAATTATAGGTCATAGGAGCATTATTACGTGGGACTTTAGTTGAAATAACAAGAGTAAGGTCTTCACCCACTGGAACAGGTCCTCTATCTTTTGTCTTTGGTGTAGGATCCTTCCCTCGGAAGATTTCAAGTACGCCTTCACCCCCTATTTTTCCATTATTTTTTCCAATTGTAACTCCAGACTCCTTCATACGTCTCCCTTGTCGAGACTTTTCTATTTTCTCCCTTAAGAAAAACACAATGAAGATTAATGTAATCAGAAAACATTATAAATTTGTTACTAACTCTTGGTAGGTTTCAGGTTTTGTCCAATTACAAGAAACTGTAAGTTCTTCATCAATAACTTGTTGCAAGAATGATGAGTATTGGATATAAAGACTCACTTCGTATTGCAANACTGTAAGTTCTTCATCAATAACTTGTTGCAAGAATGATGAGTATTGGATATAAAGACTCACTTCGTATTGCAATTTATGTTCGTCCGACTAGAATAATTATAAAAAAGTACATCGAAATTACTTACTTTCCCAGTAAATTGATGACCTAAATTTAATTTTTTTTTTATGTTTAGAAATGAATTATTANACTGTAAGTTCTTCATCAATAACTTGTTGCAAGAATGATGAGTATTGGATATAAAGACTCACTTCGTATTGCAAATTATGTTCGTCCGACTAGAATTATTATAAAAAAGTACATTGAAATTACTTACTTTCCCAGTAAATTGATGACCTAAATTTAATTTTTTTTTTATGTTTAGAAATGAATTATTACATTCTGTAAGAGCATCATTTCTATTCCACATTGGCCCAGAGGTAAATGAAAAGAGAAGTTCTTGGAAGGTGGAACTCTGACCCCACACAATGGTTCGTCTGCATAGTCCTTAGCATAGATCCGTCCTGAAAACTCTTTATCAAAGTTTCCCATGATCCTCATCATTTCATCGCTGCAACTTGTGTTGAACGCTGTAACCAAAAAACAACAAAATATTTCTTGGTAATCAAAGGTAAAGTATAAAACTAAAAAATTTTCTTCCAGGTTTACAATATGGTTCCTTAAGAATAGCTGAATCCTCTTCTAATTCCACCACTTGAGCGTTTTTTTCTAAAAGTTGATTATCTATTGCTGAATTTAATATAGCTTCATGTAGGTCCCTTTTTGATGGGATAAGGGATGAAGAGGATCCTGAGACGATTCCCAATAGAAATAACACCTACAAAATTTCAACAGAAAATTTCAAAATATCAATGATACAAAAGTCTATACTGATACTCATTATTATCATCAACTAACTTGAGAAAGTGTAATGACTTTCTGAATTTTGGCTGAACCATATTTTCTTCTTTCTATCTTCATCCTTCTTTTTATTAAAATTAAATGAAACTTTTTGATTCCTTTGTCATTATAACAATATCTTCAAAAGTTATGAATAATTACGGAAGAGACTTCCACCATTTCACACTGAAAAAAAACAACAACAAATCAAGTAATTTTTTTTTTCAAATTATTATAGAAATTTATAACATCCAACACTTGATTAATGGGACAACAAGTACAGAATACAGAAAACTCTTTAAAGTTAAGTATTCAAAAAATTTCGGTAAATAGGGTTTAGTGGTGAGAAGATTATCATTGCAAACCAAAAAAAAAAACGTTTATCTGGTTTTATATAAAAATTTCAAAGTAATCACATCGCGTTAAGTTCCTATAAAACAATGTGACATAAATTGCATAATTAGATAATTAGAATTCAAAACTCAACAAAGAAAACAATGGATAGTGGTTTCAAATGTCAAAATGAAACCATTGAGCACAGTTACTAAAATGAGCGGATTTCCCCCAATAATGTATTAATTAAATACCAACACTACCAAAATTAATAGCAAATTTCAATTTTTTAGCTTCTAAAAAATACATTTTAGCACTTAAAATGATAGGGTTAAAAATAAAAAATATAAATTAATTAGAAAATCAGTAAAAAAAAAAAGCACCGACGCCACACCCCAACGAAAAACAAGTTATAACTTTTCTTACAATTCTAAAATTTACAAAATCGATCCTTACGTTTACGTAGAGACTTCATTGTTGCAAAAATGTCAAACATTTAATAGAGTCAGAGTCCATTGAATTTTCTACTCCAGCAGCAGGAGAAGAAGACGAAAAAAAAAAACTTTCTCCTTTACTTTCTCCACACAAAAAAGATCCAGAAGTTACATAAAGTTTTCCTTTGCTAATAAAATCTCAGTGAAAAATTGCAAACTGCAAAATAAAAAAAAAAAAAAAATTAAATTAAAAAAAAACGTATGTAAAGCACCGTATTGAAATAACAATAGAAAACTCTCGAGTTTTGTCTGGGAGTGTACGGATGTGATGTTGATAAGGTAATGAAAGATCCTACTCACCTGTTCTCTCTAAAAGTTGAAGGTTCTTGGTCTCTGAGTCAGTAAGCTAAAGTCTCAGTCCTACTCCCACGGATAAAAAAAATAACCGTTACCAAGAGCTCCTTCTTGAGCCTTTTAATCAGTCGGAAAAGATCCAATTCTTTAAAAACCCTATGCATATGAGACCGCTCTTCCTCCTCCGTAATCCCATTTGTGGGGAGATGCGGTGAGGTCGTGAAAAACGATGAGAAATTACAACCATCTCTTAGATTCCGTTACCCTACTCATTCCTTCAATTTGGATCTTTTCTTTACTGATTTAGAGAGGATCAAAATCTCTAATTCCTTCACTTTTTATCAAGAAACAATGACAATTATAACAAATTCACACGTCTGTCACCTCATCTCATACAATTTTTACAGCACGAGATCGTCACGAGTCATTTCACCTATTCATAACATACAATCGTTGAAATAACCACTGTTACTACTAAGAACATTACCACATTACAAAGATCATCATTTTCAACATTTAGCCTTACTGCTTCACATATCGAGTAGTAATGCTAAACTCCAAAAGAAATAATCTTTCTCATGCTTTTTGTTAACATTTAAAAAGGAAACAAAGAACCAATTCACAGGTACTGTGAATTCAAACTTTTAAAACTATTTAGAAAGAATAATGAAACAAAAAATCGTTATTTTTTTTTGTTAGAGATGTGAAAACGTTTTCAATTATTTCTCATTGAGTCAAGTGACAATGGTTATTGGTTCTNTCAAACTTTTAAAACTATTTAGAAAGAATAATGAAACAAAAAATCGTTATTTTTTTTTTGTTAGAGATGTGAAAACGTTTTCAATTATTTCTCATTGAGTCAAGTGACAATGGTTATTGGTTCTAATGAAAGCTCACGCATTTCCTTCCCCAGTATTAATATCTTGATCTCATTCTTTTAAGATTTCCGATCTATTTTCCTACTTTTATACAATGAATCCGGAACACCTAAATTCAAAAATTGAAATTATTAATTAAAAGTCAATTAACTTTCACATTTAAAAACCAGAATTTAGGACTTTTTGGAAAAAAAGAACCGAATTCTAATTTAATCAATGTAGTTAAGTAGTTGAATGAAATTATTACTATTATTCAGAAAAAACATCGCGCAATCGAATAAATACTATTTAAGCTGACTGTGCAATAATGTAAATCAAAGTGTCTTTTTAGTATTTGAAACATTTTGGTTGAAATTCAACTGGGACGGATTCACTAAACCTAATTAAAAATTTTGATTTTTAACAACATATTGTGTTCCATAAAACAAAACAAAAACGTAGTTAAAGCTAACTTTTTACATGTTAATTTAAAAAAAAAAATGACTAAAATTTTTTTTTTTGTTAAAGCATTTAAAGTACTTACTCAAGTCAAATAATCGCTTTTCATAAGCTTCGTTTTCCTTNTGTAAATCAAAGTGTCTTTTTAGTATTTGAAACATTTTGGTTGAAATTCAACTGGGACGGATTCACTAAACCTAATTTAAAAATTTTGATTTTTAACAACATATTGTGTTCCATAAAACAAAAACGTAGTTAAAGCTAACTTTTTACATGTTAATTTAAAAAAAAAAATGACTAAAAATTTTTTTTTTGTTAAAGCATTTAAAGTACTTACTCAAGTCAAATAATCGCTTTTCATAAGCTTCGTTTTCCTTNTTTTTTTTTTTGTTAAAGCATTTAAAGTACTTACTCAAGTCAAATAATCGCTTTTCATAAGCTTCGTTTTCCTTAAACTATTGTTAATATTCTAAATCCTACTACTGCAAAAAAAAAAAAAANGCTTTTCATAAGCTTCGTTTTCCTTAAACTATTGTTAATATTCTAAATCCTACTACTGCAAAAAAAAAAAAAAAAAAAAAAAAAAATTTTTTTTGAATATGATAAGTAGGATTTAGAAAGTTATATAACCTTTGAAAAAATTCAATGAATATGACTCAATTTTAAACTTGAATTGAGCNAGTAGGATTTAGAAAGTTATATAACCTTTGAAAAAATTCAATGAATATGACTCAATTTTAAACTTGAATTGAGCATTACCCGAGAATCTCAAAAGAACACTTGTATGGATGGCTTGCTTGTGGTTTGTCTTGTGAGAAGTATTAAATTTAGGCCCTACTCAGATATGAAATATAGAGACTGCCAACAGCTGTAGAAGATACCATCAGAAATATACTCCACCATGTAAAGAAACCAAAGAGACCTCGGTACACCGTTCCATTGAACACCTTTGAACATAAAAAAAATATAAAATAGCAGTAATATTTTTATGTATGTTAATTATGATAATGATCTAAAGACAATGAGTAATAATTCATTTTCAATAGTTTAACTTACAAGTTTGAGAGAAGCTAGAGCTATACTGAGCTGCTGAACTGCTGGTTGAACAGTTTCATTATTTGACGTAAAATTCTCTGGATTTAGTCTGAGTGTTTCGTTCCGTGGATAGAGAGACAAATTATCGCCGTAAGACCCAAGCCACTGGAAATCACCTAACACAGCACAAAAAAATCACTATCTATTATATCTTTCAAAAACATCAATTGCATTTTTTTTTCATTTTTCTTTAATAATGAATTTCTAAATTCATGGGAAGTAACAAGTCCTACTGAACTACTCATTCATAATCACAATCCAAATCCGAAGAATGANAGACAAATTATCGCCGTAAGACCCAAGCCACTGGAAATCACCTAACACAGCACAAAAAAATCACTATCTATTATGTCTTTCAAAAACATCAATTGCATTTTTTTTTTCATTTTTCTTTAATAATGAAATTCTAAATTCATGGGAAGTAACAAGTCCTACTGAACTACTCATTCATAATCACAATCCAAATCCGAAGAATGAGAAAAACCATAGAGAATAAAAGAACAATAAGATTCCTATCCAATGCACATGACATCTCTCAACGCATATAAAAACGGTAAATTGACGCAACCTTCTTTTGATCATGTAAAACCAACCGTAATGTTCATCTGGTCTTAACATCATTACATATTATGTTGTTAATTTTTGTCAAAAAACAAAATCCTACCAAAATTCCACTGGACTCACCTAATGTTTTGTATAAAAAAGTTGCATGAAGACATATGAGACACGGAATGACATATTGCAAAGCAACAATACAGAGATAGTAGTAGATTCCTGCAACCTGCATCAAACAAACGATCAAACATGACAGTTAATCTGGTAAATAACAATAATCAATAAACTTAAAAAAAAAATATCGAATGTTACCTGTTTTTGAATATCGGTGTTTAGAATTCTTCCTGCTTCCTTCCGCTGCTCGTAAAGCTTCGCCTGAGCCACATTTAGGAAGGACTGGAGGAAGAAAGGCATCACAACTATTCTACATACAACCAACAACACAACCAAAACCAATCGAAAGCTCTCAAACGTAGTCTCACTCATTCTGTATAAAAAATAAAAAAAATTATTAAATAGTGTGATTTTTCTTAAGTGAATGTTAAATAGGGATAAATTCTTACAAGTTTTCTCCTTGTGGTCCCATTGGTGCTTCTGTGAATACATACCTTCCCATTGGTTTGATCCATAGCATTATCAAGAGAAGTGGTAAGCCGTAGGTAATGTAGATCAGTGTCACCAAAAAAGGACGACTACTGTAATACCTAAAATATTCAAAGCAGAAATTTTTTAATCATTNGCTAAGCCGTAGGTAATGTAGATCAGTGTCATCAAAAAAGGACGACTACTGTAATACCTAAAATATTCAAAGCAGAAATTTTTTAATCATTACCGATTTCGATTTNTCAAAAAAGGACGACTACTGTAATACCTAAAATATTCAAAGCAGAAATTTTTTAATCATTACCGATTTCGATTTAGTTTATGTTTTGTTGATAACGGAAAAAAAACCAACAAAACCTACATACTTGAGGCTGTCGAAGAACATCTTACTCGTTCGAATTCCAGGGAAAGTGAACAAGACTCCGAGAAAGGCCGAAAGAATTGCCAGAGTAAATTTGATTATAAGCTTTGATGCTGGACCTCTGAAGAAAAAACAAATTATCAAGATTGATGTTAGAAAGTGATGCTTGATTTACTCACATATTTTCTACGCCTTGTTTCTCCATAAATTGGAGAGCATTTTCGTAGAAAGATTTATATGCAGAGTCTACACCAACTTCAAGGTTTCTTTCGTCTACGATGAGAAGCATCATGGCTACAAGTAGATAGATACATCCCATAACTAAACAAAGAGCCCTTTCACCCATTACTTCGTCTCCACTAAAGTAGATGCCCGTGATAGAGCAGAGAGCACGTCTATAATCCATACCAAAAATATGAAATTAATTAAATCGATGATAATTTAAAAAAAATTGTTCTCACAGGGACATCCCGAGGGACATCAAACACCAGAAAACAGACAAGTTCATCTCAGCGGCAGGATTAAATAGTCCATAGTAGACCTAAAATTAATTAATTTTCCCATTCAAAAATAATTTAAATTTAAAATAAAATAATTTAAAATACCTCTGTGAGGAGATATACTATTGTTGCATACAGGGAGAAATCCAGAACCCAGTGGTAATCATCATAAAACTTCAGATTCATTACTTCGATTGCACTAACTTTGACAGTATCCAACTAAAACAAATAATTATCTTACATCTGACTTAACTAACAATTAAAGCACGTTTTACTTTTGAGAATTAACCTGCAAATCAATACTTTTTGGAACATGAAAAACATCCGGGTGTTTTAGGTCCTTATTTAATTTTCCTTTGCTCTTTCCTTTGGAAGTAATGTCTTTGGGAACACCTCCTAATTCTCGTAATTCCGTATCTGATGGGTGTAAATAACGAATCAACCTTGAAACACAAGCAAATCATCAGTCAGATCTATCTGATTCAAAATTTTAGCAATATTTAATACTTTATTACCCTGTATTGCAGAGAAGCCACCTTGCAAGGGAGTAGCGACTACCAAATTTTGATACGATGCTCACTATTACCATCGTCAAACCTAACTGAACACCCAGTAAAGCCTAAAAGTGAACAAAATAAAGAATGCAATAATTAAAGACAAAGGCCTACCAGCCTGCCAGTTACAAGTATCCGTCTAATCTAACCAAGGCAACAATATTTACTTACCATTTTCAACCCAGTTGTAGCCTAGGTGTAATTACCAACGTCCTGCTTAGTGTTTACTCTTCTAACTCAAATCCCTAGTAATTGTCACGAATCAAACTAAAACAGTGATTAATGAACAACAATAATCAATAAGTTTATTATTAATTCAAGAATAATTTATAGTGGATAACAGAAAATTTTCTTTTCTCAACTCCGATTAGTACAATGTTGGGCATCAAAGGGAAATCACAAACCAGAGTAGTGTGTATGCCGCTGCCGCATAATGGTCCTGGCTCATGAGTTGGTTCAATAGCTCCGGCTCTTGTTTAAACTGGCTCAAAAAAAANGCTGCCGCATAATGGTCCTGGCTCATGAGTTGGTTCAATAGCTCCGGCTCTTGTTTAAACTGGCTCAAAAAAAAATTTCATAGAGCCAGAATCTCTCCAAGTTTCTGGCTCATGTTCTAATTTTGAGCCAAAATCATGAGTNAAAAAAAATTTCATAGAGCCAGAATCTCTCCAAGTTTCTGGCTCATGTTCTAATTTTGAGCCAAAATCATGAGTAATGAAATGAGTGGGCTCAAAAATGCCTTGAGCCATAACCATTATTGTCTCATTCAGCCATTGGTTCTGGCTCACCTTAAAATCTTACCTCTTAGGAAACATTACCAGATATGTAGAGGTAAGAATTTAACATAAAAAACTCTTATTTATAAAGGAATAATAATTATTCCTATATAAATGTCAGTTTTTTTTTACAATAATAATTATTGTAGATTGAGAAAGTTAATGAAAATGTTTAGCAATTCAAAATTTAGGCTTTGGTAAGACAATTGATCATTTATCGGAGAAATTAGATTTATTCCTGAATCAGGATCAGGAATCCTGATTCCTGATTCCGATCCGATCATCCGATACTAATAAAAATTAATTCTGCCCATATTTGAATATGAATGGGATAAGAATGCTGGATCTGTTTCTATTTAAGATTTTGTTTTGAATTTCAAATTATTCCATTTTATAGCGGGGATTTTGAATAGTTTGATAAAAATCCCGTTCTAGATCTCTGCGCCGACATAATTGATAGCGGCGGCGGCGGACGCCGGCGCGTCGGTTTAATTTTGTGACGGCGGTGTGTCACGCAAACAATCAGCGGCGGCGGCGGAAATCGGCGTNTTTTGTTTTGAATTTCAAATTATTCCATTTTATAGCGGGGATTTTGAATAGTTTGATAAAAATCCCGTTCTAGAGGTCTGCGCCGACATAATTGATAGCGGCGGCGGCGCCAGCAACAAATTTTCTCGGCGGCGGCGGCGGACGCCGGCGCGTCGGTTTAATTTTGCGACGGCGGTGTGTCACGCAAACAATCAGCGGCGGCGGCGGAAATCGGCGTGGAATCATGCAAATAACTAATTTGAAACAAACTTTATTTAACGAACAAGTTAAAACAAATTTTATCTAACATATTGTTCTTGTGGAAACTTCGGAATATTTGTATTTCGCTTAGTCTAAATTATCAAGTGGCCCAGCTTCTTTAAGAAGGTCATAATTGTCATGAATGAACTACTTTATGGTAATTTAACTAGTGTATATGTGCCTGGCTTTTATACCTACCGTATATGCGGAAATGGGGGAAAGAAGGAAATATTCCCTCCTTCCTAGTTCTGTTGAAAGGAATAGAGAGAGCGTCGGCATCGTGAAATAAACTCGGCGGCGGCGGCGGCCTGCGCCGATATTTGCGTGCCACGGCGGCGGCGCGCCGACATTTGAGTCAATTGTCGGCGGCGGCGGCGTCGGTGCGGCGGCGCAGAGGACTATCCCGTTCATCTCCTACGGAGCTGAAAATCATTTTCAAAATTCGAATTTATAGATAACCATCACCCAAGTTGACCAACTACTACCCCAACATGACACCAACCCGACCCATTACTCACGCACAGAGATTCAATTTTTTAACTTTCTTATTGCTTTCGAGTGCTTCGTCAAGGTGGGGTTATGAATTGGAAATTTTTACTTTAGCTCAAATTTGGATCGAAAGTCGGACATCAGAACAGAGAATTAAAACTAGAAGAAAAAAAAACTTAAGTAGTGTTAAAATTTTCCAAAATAATTCAATAAATTTTAGCCATGGGTATGCCGGAAGAGAAGAAGCTACCGAAAATAGGCCTCAGTGGGCTCACCTTCGCAAGCATGAAGAAACACCCAGCAGTAAGCTAATTTTTATAAAAGCTAACCATACCATAATAACCAATGTTCAATCGTCTCAATCTCAATCCCATATTCAAATATTCATTTTCAAATTATTAATTCTTCAATAGATTATACCCATTTACGTCTTTGTTGGTGCCGGAGTTGGATTAGCAGCCTATTACGTTTATAGATTGGCTGCAAAGAGCCCAGAAGTTACATGGAATAAGCGATCCAACCCCGAACCTTGGAATGATTACAAAAATAAACAGTATAAGGTAAGTTCAATCTTTCTTCTTAGAATTAAATTCATGATACAATTGATTTTTGTTTTCACTTTTAGTTCTTGTCGTCAGGTCGGGATTACACGATCCCAAGCCAGGCACCCGATTACAAAGAGTAAATGTTATATAATTCATTTTCACAATCCGTTACCTATCCTTCAAAATACTGACTTTGGATTTACAGCGAGTAGTAAAAGGAATGGAATACGCAGGTATAGGATTTGTTTGCTTGTAAACCTACAATGAAACTTATTACGTAGTTAAATCGAACCCTCCGGATGAGGTAGTAAATTGAGTCATTAATAAATCCAAGTCCAATTATTATTAGTCTAAGACTATAAAAATTAGTTATTATTGCCATCGCTATTTGGAAATTATNAAATCCAAGTCCAATTATTATTAGTCTAAGACTATAAAAATTAGTTATTATTGCCATCGCTATTTGGAAATTATTCCCATTTAATGCCGTCGGTTATGCAGCCCGAGAACATTATTGCCGATGAAAGTGAACGATTCCCTTCATGCACAGGATCGAAATAGTCTCTATGACATCTATAACCAGTGATATGGTGTGTGGCAAATGGTTTATCTTGGTTCCAATCCCATAGCTAGTTTCTTCAAAATTTCGAGGTAATGAGACGAAAGAATACATCACTAGAGATTCATCGGTGGCTTAGCTAAATCCATTCATTCATTGAAAAGTTTAAAACAAAAAAAAAAACATGATTTGAAAAAAAAAAAGTTCTTGCTTGAAGGAACCGTGTAGTCATATCCTGACACATTTGAAGAATACCATATCAACCNAAAAAAAAAAAAGTTCTTGCTTGAAGGAACCGTGTAGTCATATCCTGACACATTTGAAGAATACCATATCAACCGTGGATGTAGTTTGAGTTCGACAGCAATAAACATTACTAAATGTTCAAACAATGCAAAAATGACCCTGTTTTTCCCAACAACATAGTACAGTTTGTCTTGCAACTTAAGCATAAGTTTCTATCCTGTGTACTGTGAAAGTATTCGGTGCATTAGCTTTGAGCGTTGTTTAAAGAAATCGCAGGAATGGGTATCGGTGCGTGGTCAAAATCTGTGGGCATCTCCGGATTGACTTGGAAATCCATGAAACATCACTATTCCGTAACCAACCTAATAATCCTAATAATATTTTTTACTCTTTACCCTTGACACAAATAATTTTAGATTATTCCTACAATTGGATTCACCATGATCGGTGTGGTTGGTGCATTGTCTTATTTCGTTCGACTGGCTACCAAACACCCAGAAGTATGCTGGACACGAGGGAACTCTGAGCCTTGGCAAGAGTATGCACACAAACAGTACAAGGTATCTGCAATGCACAATTCTACAAAAAAAAAATGCGATTTAAATTATGGGAAAATAGTTCAACACTATTTTTGTATTCTAGTTTCTTTCCAGCGGACGTGACTACAGTATCCCATCCGCAGCACCAAACTACAAGTAACCAACCAACTGCTTCCATAAGGATTACCTTCTCCAACAATATCACCAAAACAGGATTCCTGAATCTAAATTTATTCAAATTCCCTAACACTCACTTCAAATAAAATGGAGAATTACAATCAGCAATAATTAATAAAACCAAAAAAATTATAACAATAAACTTTATGACCGACCTGCAGGTTATCGTGACGAATTTGAGCTCATGTCAAAATCCTCTGTTGTTTGATTATATTTTAATTCTGTCAAAGTTTTCGAGAATTTTTGCCATTCATCCGATCTTGGAATAGCCAATTGCTGAAACAAAAAAGTTATATTAATTTTAATTAATGAAAATGAGAAGCTTACAATGAAAGTAAATATCACTGTGATTGAAAATTGACTTCAACTTACCTCTCCTACGTCATATACCCAAATTTTCCCCATATCGTCTCCAACAACAACATGGAGTCCTGATTCAGTCCAAGAAACTCGATTGAGGGCCACTGGGTCGTCTACTGTAGCCGATGCCGCAGGCAGTTCAGTGTCGTTGTTTAGATTCCAAAGATCTAATTTCCCACCGCCGTCCACAGAAGCGAAAACAGAAGGATGGATAGGAGACCAAGCAACGTCGTAGACATAGTCTCCACTTCCATCAAAAGAGTACAGAGGTTTTGATTCCTTCAATCCAAGAATGTAAATTTTTTTGAATAAAACAATTACAAAAACAAATTACACTGGAAAGTATGAAATACTTTTAGGCTCCATAGTTTGAGTGTCCAGTCGAAACTAGATGTGAGGTACAGGTTTGAAAAATCTACAGGTCCTGGGACAGCGTGAGAATGTATTCCTGTCACAGGGGCGTGATGTCCATCGAATGCCTCAAGAATACCTGTCTTCGTACCATGCCGGCATCCTAAACATCAATCCAATAAATTATTAATTGCTATACCGCTACGCAATCACAAACGCAAACAACAAACTCTATATAATTCATCCTTGAACGGTTTTCCCATGTTTTGTTAAAAAAAAAANAATCACAAACGCAAACAACAAACTCTATATAATTCATCCTTGAACGGTTTTCCCATGTTTTGTTAAAAAAAAAATCTTGTTCGTTCCAAAAATTTGAAAAAGATAAGTTTTGTAGTACCTGAATAGACAGTACCGTCTTCACTTCCTACGATGAAGTTGTTGATTCCTCCAGGTGGAAAAGAAAGTGAAGTAGCTGCAACCGGTTTCCCCTGTCTATATGNAATCACAAACGCAAACAACAAACTCTATATAATTCATCCTTGAACGGTTTTCCCATGTTTTGTTAAAAAAAAAAATCTCGTTCGTTCCAAAAATTTGAAAAAGATAAGTTTTGTAGTACCTGAATAGACAGTACCGTCTTCACTTCCCACGATGAAGTTGTTGATTCCTCCAGGTGGAAAAGAAAGTGAAGTAGCTGCAACCGGTTTCCCCTGTCTATATGNTACGATGAAGTTGTTGATTCCTCCAGGTGGAAAAGAAAGTGAAGTAGCTGCAACCGGTTTCCCCTGTCTATATGCCAGGTCAAGTGTTTCCTGAGGCTGAGACAGCATGTCCAAGGACCAAGAGCAAAGCTTTCCATCGGTCGAGATACTGATCACATTGTGGGAATTTTGCGTACCAACAACTTTTAGACAATATACAGGATGCTAAAGAAACGAAAATATTATTACAAACTTTCTTTTATGAATTAAAAGAGGACATACTGTGTGTGCAGAAGTGGTGAGGGGGCTTCTTTGGACCGGAGTCCGTTTCTCGAGTCTGTTGTCCCACAAAACTATCGAACCAGAATAGGTTCCTCCAAGAACCAAATTAGGATGAAATCTGAATAAATAATTATACAAGACACATAAATCCACTATTGATTTTCATATTTTACAAATTTTATAAATCAAAAGCTTTACTTACTTTGCAAAAGTACAAGCAGTGAGTGGAGACTGGCAATGAAAAATGAATTCTGGTGTTGTTTTCGAGAACTTAGTATTCCATATGAGGCACACTCCATCAGGCTCATTCGGTGCATCTGCATTGTGTGAGTAAGATGCTGCGAGGAGTTCTGGATATTGCGAGGACCAATCCAAACACGTCACACAACGATTCCTTGACCATTTATCGTCAAAAAATACACGATTCAACGACAATTTAGTGGCTGATTTTTCTCTACAATCAAAATATGATTTTGAACACAATGAAAATAAATTAAGTTGTGTTTTGTAAATAATGTTTAAAAACATACCTCTCATCCTCTGCATCTGCAGACTTTGCATAGTCTACAAGAATATCAGGAAGCTGCTGAGAAATAGCTCTCTCCATGATCTTAGCCGCTCGTAAAACGAATCGCTGAAAGTCAGGTGACAATGCGATCGCTTCTTTTTCATCTTCGCTTAATTCAACCTTAAGTTTTTCTTCTTCTTTCATTTTGCTAATCTCTTTTTCACCTTCAGTGAGAGCTGGTGTAACTTCCATAACTTCAGGCATTCCATGGCGTAAAATTCCTGGAGGTAATTTTGAATGACGGTGGTCCAGTGAAAGTGATTCCTCTTCCTGACCATCGTCAAATGTAAGAACTGCAATAAAATTCAAGGATCAATTAAACAAAGAATTAAAAAATTAGTTTGAAAGCTTCAAAAATTATTGAAAATTAAGAAAAGGTAAAGACAAATCACACAAATATAAAAGGATAGGAATCACTCTAAGGAAATTTATTATTACTTCATTCACCACTTAAGATTCTTTAAGACAGGTCTAAAGGCCATTGGCGTGGCTTCATGCCCCCCAATAGCCTGCTGATAGAGCTTCTGAGATTTGATTACAAAGCTAAAAAAATCAAGACAAGGATGACGCAAACCGAATTTAGAAACTAACACAATGCTGAATTTTAAAACTCGGTCAGGTATAGAAGAAATAAGAAAGTTTAATCTAAACAAGCCAGTTCGTTTCATCAAACCAAAAAGAAACCGGAAATTTGATAAAACCCCAATACCAAAATTTTTGGTAAATAATTCCTACCTGCAAATTCGTCATCCCATTCTAAACCGGGGTTCAGATTGTACTCGTCTTTCCATGCGTCAAAGAAACAAGAGGAAAAGATTCAGCATCAGTTTTACTACAGTAGTTATTTTCCAATTTTAATTATTAAATTTAGAAAAACTTTTGGATTTTTTTCAAAATAAAAAATTGGAATTTGGGTTTGCATACTCAAGTGAGGTACTCAAGAATATTTCTCACAAATTTGGGAAGAGAGATTAACAATAATAATAAAAAAAAACAGAAGCTTCGCCAATGACCTTTATCTCATCGTCACAAATAACAGAAAGCAAATAAATGACGCTAATAAAAAAGCCAACAATGTATTCTATCATTCGGTAACAATCAATCAGTCATACGCAAGTTAAAAATAAAACAAAAGTTTGAAAGAGACCTGACTTACCGTAGTAGTCGAATGCATGAGCTACAACGCCATCATCGGAAAACAAAAAAATAGAACTAACATCAACAGAAACAGCGTATATAACAAGAAGTTGATAAAATTTCAAATTCAAAAATAACTCCCCTTCATGCAACGTTTTCTTTTTTTTTCAACAAAAAAAAAAAAAAAAAAAAAAAAAAAAAAAAAAACTTGTCTCTCTATTACTGAGTTTGCAAACCCAAACACTATCAACAATAATTCATTGACAGTGATAACAAATTTCCAAATTTCCAAAAGTATTTCTGACATACCTTTTCGAGGTTTGAGCCAAAGATCATAGTAAGCTTTGATTCAAAAGAAAGATTTTCTTAATTACGCATTTTTCTTTCAATAAGTGTAGTTTGCAAACAATTAGACAAGTTACTATATAGCCAAAGGCTTTTCTACTAATTGAATTCTATTTTCAAAATATTTAATTATGAGTAACTTACAGTCTCTGTGGTCTGGTCCTGATTGAACAGTCTGAGTCTCCTTTGCATAAGCCACGACTTCATGTGGTGGAATATTCGTCTGTGTCACTTGACTCACGGTCAGTCTATCTACTCGTCTATACAATAATAATAATAGAAAAGTATTAAAATAAAATTATCACTGTAATAATGATTATCATAAATATATTTGTGTTTGCCTCTGGAAGTCCTCTGCCTTTGTTGCTGGTGACTTCCCATGGAGATTACTCCCATCGGAAGCTAAAGCTGGGCTCTTGTCTTCATCAGTAAAGATTGACGTATCTAAATCAAAATTAAAAAGGGTTCCTAAATCTTTTAACCCGGTATGATTTTAAAAATGTAATCCTTAATAGCTTACCTGATTGTGGCTGTAGTCCTAGAGACTTGAGGTACTCATCAACATCAATAGAAGGCTCCGAAAGAGGAAGACTTCCTCCGTCACCACTTCCACCATTCTCACCCTGGAATTAACAAAACCAATTAGAATGAATAATATGAAATGATTTTTTTTTACAAACTTTGTTTTCTTTCTCGAGTTGGATCTGAGCTTTGCGAAGTACCCTAAGTGCCTGAATTTCCTTTATCCTAGCTTGTTTCTTCGCTTTCTCACTTTTCCAGTCACGAGAAGGTTGATGTTGGAGAGATGCCATTAGAAAATAAACATATTTTTCACATGTGGATGTTTTTCTCTAACCATATCTACGCTACTAATGACGATCAATACATTAGAAGATAGGTAGAAATCATAATGAGGTCAGATCACAATGGGCTTTGGATGGTGAATGATAAAAGCAATATAATTCTATTTAAGCCAACATATGACTATATCTACAAGACAACCCCACGCAGCGCAGTTAAAAGAAACACTACGTAACTAAATACCTAAAAGGGAAAACGTCACTACCACTTTTACTCTATTGCTTGTTATCTTAGTACACCTACCTACTACTACAAAAAAGAAAGTTTACAGGTATAGAAGATTGATGAGATGAGCGTGATAAGACATTATACAAAAGAGTTTATGATTAAATATTGTTTTCAGGGTGCTTGACATGATACAAAATTCCAAATGAACATTGGTTTGACAGTACGACATTACATCAATAAAATGTAAAACAAAATATTCATTTTCTACTTCTAATTAGGATGATGCAAATATTGAACTACTGATCCCTAATCTGTGTCGTTCAGTGTAAATCTCCTTGCGATATTCTGTGACAATTGGTTACTATACTACACTAAACTTTACTAAATTATAAACTAATCTTCGGAAAAATTCATTTGAAACTTGAACCAAAAGAATTTTAGATATCTGATTTAAATACAATTAGAAATCTTAGTTCATATTTTCGCATACTGGATTTTGCTAATCTCTATAAATAACTACTTATTGACGTTTAAAATAACCCCATAATGCAAAGTTTAGAATACAACAATGTAAGAAATAAATTAAGTTAATTTGGGTGGGGTCAGCCTGAGGACTAAAGCAATGGTTTAATGGTTATTCCACCAACATAATTGTTCTAAGCGCAATTGGCCACATATTCATGGTGGAAAGCAATGTACAAGAAGTTTTCTCCAAGGCCTCTTAGCTTATTACTCATCGCTCAACGCTCAGTTTACTTACTCTTCCCTTCAGTTGTTCCTTTTCTTTCTTTTTTCGTTCCTTCTCCTCTCTAAGTGCATTGAGTTTCGCTCGTTTTCGTTCCAATTCTGCTTTACGATCAGCCATTGCTGTCCCCTCCAAGTGTAACCGTACAGATATCTAAATATAAGAAAGAATTTTAACCAGTTATTTAATAAACATAAACATACTCTTAATTATAATCACACTACCTCCTTTAATACAAAGATAGCCAAACGAAGCCAAGTGCTACTAGTTAAAATATTATATATCTGCTGTTGGGGTTGTTGTTTGCTTATTTAGTTAGTTGAAGGCATGTCTAAAATTTAGACCAAAATCCAAAATAACGTAACGAACGTAACGTATGAGGTGAGACTAGAGAGGTGAGTGGTTAATATTAGTTTAACACACTGGAAGTGATTAAATTAGTGAGTAAATAAAAACTTTGACGTGAAATTGACATTAGAAATGAATGAGAATATAAAATAAAAGGTTAGAACTCACAAATTAATCGATTAATTAACCGGGTGTGTGCAGCGGTAACATGTCTTGTGGTACTACTAAATAGATTTTTACTCACAACTCCCTTGCTGATATGGGCAACAATAAAAATTTTTTAATTTACTTATAGTTATTGATTCTGATTCTACCCTGAATTCTGACTCTGAGCAAACAAAACCACATTTTGATAAAATATTACCATTTTATATGAAAATACATACATAACATTAAAAAATTAATAATTTGTAAAGCCCCTTAAGCCCCAGGTTCACCGTTGCAGAATTTTTTCCAAGTAGAGCCTTCCAAAGAAAGAAATTCTGTCCATGGAATATTTCCTTGGACTATGCCTTACCGAAAAAGGGAAGGAAAAAATAATTCGTTGTATAAACTTTCGTCAGAAAAATTTTTGTTGAAAAAATTCTGTGGTACTGCCACTCCGCCAAAAAGTAAAAATTCCTAGGAAAACATTCGGTCCAAAGTAGAAGCGAGTGGAACTTCAAAAATTTGGCAGGAGAATATTTTCCGTCCACTTCCAAAGAAATTCTGCTGCGATGAGGCATGAAAAAAAGTGAAAGTGTTCGGATAAATATTCTGTTCATTCTTATCTGCAGAATTTTTTTCCATCTAATTATTCTTCGGTGAAGCANCGAAAGTAGAAGCGAGTGGAACTTCAAAAATTTGGCAGCAGAATATTTTCCGTCCACTTCCAAAGAAATTCTGCTGCGATGAGGCATGAAAAAAAGTGGAAGTGTTCGGATAAATATTCTGTTCATTCTTATCTGCAGAATTTTTTTCCATCTAATTATTCTTCGGTGAAGCATAGCTACCGAAAAAGAGAAAGGAATTATTCCGCGCAGAATTTTTTCCTTTGAATTCTTCTACGGTGGAGCACAGAAAAAAAGACACGACGGACAGGAAATCCTTCCGAGGAAAAAATTCTGCCACGGTGAACCTGGGGCTTTAGAAAAACGGTTAATTNGAAGCATAGAAAAAAAGATACGACGGACAGGAAATCCTTCCGAGGAAAAAATTCTGCCACGGTGAACCTGGGGCTTTAGAAAAATGGTTAATTTAAAAAAATTTAGACGAAATTTTTTAAATTTTTAGTAAAATTTTCTAATTGGCCCACCTATTTTTGTGTTCCGACAGTATGTTTTGAGACTTCTATTCCAACCAAAAACAAATCATCGCTTGATTGTTTTTGTTTAATAACTGAATCAGCTGATGATACGATTGGAGTTTAATGGTTACTAAACGCTCGTTCCATGCATAATGCATGTTTCCTTTTATTAATTGGGAACGGTAATTATTGAAAAAAAAAACGGAGACTGTTAATTGAGCATGTAACAAGTTAACAAGTAGAATGTCCTTTTTACAAATATTTACAGGGACTTTCATAATCAGAAAATACGATCAGAAATATGAAAATACGCAATAATTCTTAACAATGGCAATGAATGACAATGAGTTTTCCATAATTGGTAAAAACAAACTGAATTGGTTAGAATAATAATTTAGTAGTAGTAGTATTTTCCTACTGAAGGAGTCTCAGACTGTACAAAATAAACTCTCGTGTAACTCTTACCATGGAACATAATAATTATTGCTCGTCTACACTTGTGCTTTTGGGATTTCCTACTCACCGAGATAAAATCTTAAGGAACTGACCATTTAGATGATTAACTAGAATTCTAATTAACTATAATATTATATGACTCAAGTTGAACACAGGAGTTAGTCTATAAGAGTATGTTACCACTAGCTCATTAAATTAGGTTTATGATCTTACTTAATGCAAAATTAAGGGATTGCTCATACTCATTATTCTTTGGACCCCTTTTGAGGAATAAAAATGAGTTTGTAGGGGAAGGTCCACAGGGAAACTCATTTTTCTAAATTAAATCACAATGTATATTAAAAGAAAAGGAACAAAAAAAAATACGTTCATCATTGATGCTAAAAACCGTTAGCGTCAATCAATCCCTGAAATGTTCCGCTCCTGTCAGTCGTTCTCCACGAACGTTTCTAAGTAGGTCTACATGCATAAAACTATCTAAAAGTCGGTAACATTGAATAAAATGAAATAACGTTGTGTTGTTTGGATGAGAGAACATTTCAGGATTCTAATGGTTGAGGAACTTCACTGAATTAAAAATGTTGTAAATAATGGCTCGTTGGTCCGTTGTTGATTGGTTGATCTAACGTTGTAGCACGTTTCATGTATTGAGGTAGAGGTTGTTTTTCTTCCATGTATCCTTTTGATTGACTAGGCGCATGTGCGCGTCGAGTAAGCTCTATTGGTTAGTTAGATTACTTTTAAACCTTGTTAAAATGTATTTTTTTTAACGTTTTCATCTTACTTGCTTCCTGTACATTCTTGAGCAATGTGAGCAAGGGAAGAAAGCTTTGGCCTTTTGCTCCCCTCTGGGGTTAGCATGGGTTTCTTGGAAGTGATTCTTAAGAGTATTGAGTCCAGGGGACTTGAATACACATTCTGTACAAGTTAGCAGGCGCCCTTCTGCAGTTTCTATGCCGTGGGATTTTTGGATGTGGGTTTCCAATGTCTTTCCGTTCTTTGCCTTCTGATCGCATAGGAAACACATTAGTCGAGTTGGCTCTATAAGAAAATCAACTAATTTAACTATGATCTTAGTAATGATTTCAATTGAAATGTTTTACTGATAGGTTTTTCAGGACTGGGTATATGTTTTGATGTGTATCTTCCAGAACGGCCGTTGGGAGTTTTGCGCTGGGCTTCATCTTCGTCAAGACTCTCGACTCCTTGGCTCTCTGGTGGTGTGAAAGAAGCAGCTGGGAGTGGAGGAGAATTGATTTCTGACCCAGCCTCGACAATGACGAGGTTCCCATTCTCATGTCTATCTTCTCCCTTTGTGCTCAGGTCGAGGAGTAACTGTCGATGAGGTTGAGCGGAATAGACCCATTCATCACCAGAACGTCGACGTTTGTGGATTCTGAGATCGAGAGCTTCTTCCATTCTACAACTTCCTTAAAATTTGATATAAACAAAGAACCTATCGATAATAAAGTCAGAATAGAAATGATATACAGTGCGTTCGAATAAGAAAGCGAACTTCCCGCGCAATGAAATCACAAAAAAATCAAAATTTATAGTCAGTCAGACATTTGCGCAGCTGCTGACGGTTCACCTTGCTGAAAATCTTTGCTTTGATAGTTTACTTTATTTGAAAGTGACCAAAGCACAAAAAAAATCGTCGAAAACATGTCCAGTCAGGTAAAATTTCGTACCTCTCTTATTTCAGATTCAAATTTGAAATATTTCATCCCATGGTTGACAAAAAATAAATTTGATCGATTTAATGACTCATAAAAGCAAAGTCAACACAACCAAAGCGGAATCTGAAACCGTGAACGAATCACAATAATAAAGTGGATAAATTGGGAATGTTTTAAAAAAGTGCCCAACAATTTATGGTGACAGTGAGTAAATTTATTACGGAATGGTACGCGAACTTTAAATTAATCTTTGTTTTCATTATAAATTTTCTCTCTTGTTTTTGTTCGATTTGTTTGTGTTTGATTCCTTCGTGTGATTTCACTCACTCTTAGCTTTGTTGTTCCTTGTTTTTGAATACTTTTGGGTGACCTTTTGAAAATAGTAAGTGTTGGCATTACGAGTTTTAAATTTTTATTTGCGAATTGATTTCGCAATTCGCAAATTAAAATTTGAACGAAAGAATTTAATTAATCTCACTTCTAATTGAAATTTATTGAACTCTTTCGATCAAATTTAATATTTTATGGTAAAAGAAGCAGGAAGGTGTGATCATTACGTTTGGAACTAAGATACCCAAAACCTCAATGATCCAAAAACAAACATGAAAAAATTTCTCCAGGTCTGGTTTAGTCTCTTTTTCATTTAGCAATTTCACAGTTATTTGTGAATAAAATAGAGGTGCACGAGTCTAACATATCTAAATTTATAATATTTTTGTGAAACTATTTCGCGGGAAGTCCGCTTTCTTATTCGAACGCACTGTAGTTATATGTGCAAAATTATCGCTCGTATCCTGCCGTTTATTGCTAAAAAGAAGGGGGGGGGGGGAGGTATCCAATCACTCACTTCGACAGGAGGCTCGGTCGCTGTGAATGCTGCTGTTGCAATAAAGTGCCTACCTCTCTAACTGTGTTCGAACCGATCTGATAAGTGCTGTCGTGGTAATAAGCAAATGCAGCCGCTATTTCATGAAAAGAATAGAAACAAGCTTAATGCTAAATTACTATGCTGTTAGTGAATTGTTTTGACTTACCTAAACGCTGAATCATACACTGACAAAGTCTACTGAATTTGTTGTCCCAACACGACTAATCGCTAATAATTAAGTTGAGCTTCTGGTATTGTTATTGTTTCGATGGATAATTTATTCAAGTAGTCCAATTTCCGATGGAATTTGAGCGTTGAGCTGATTTCGTACGTACGTAAGTATAAATTGGGTGTGGGTGTGGGACTTCAGTCTTTGACCTCTTCTACCGCAGCTGAAAATACTAGTCAAGCCTTTATCATTCGTCAATCAATTATTCTTATCAAATAGGAAACAAAAAAATCTCATTTTTTTTTAAATGAACACTTTTGTAGAATTTTTTAAAACTTAAAAAAAAAATCCGTCCGAAAAGGGCGTGTTTGAAAACACCCGCTTTCGCGGGTATTTTTCTCACAAATTCTGAACACAATAGAAGAGAAAGCAAATGGAGCGAAGGAAGTTTTGAAAATCAAATTTGAACTTTTTTCTCTAAAAAATTCAATCAAAAAAAATTCTTAAAATTCTCAAAAATTACTTTAACACTTATAATTAGATTAATTAATTAATTATATTTCCTGAAACAGTCTGATATGCTCATTTTGATTGACTAGTGATGATTAGTGATGCAACAAATAAACCTCTTTACAAGGTTGTTTAATAAGAATGATAGTCTCAAAATTCAAAAATTCAAATTCCGCCAATCAGATTTGAGTATTGAAATTTTTATTCCAAATTGATTGTAAGGTAAGTTTAAAAATCGTTTCCAGCATTTAATTACTGGAAGTTACTAATTGTGTTTTGTTGTTTAATTAAACCTTCAACAAGAAGAAAAAACGTCATAATTAACTAATTTAAATTTTATCGAGTATTTCTTACGTAAAGTTGACGAAAAGAATTTTCTTTTTACGCTGCTCTTCTTCATCGTAACAAACTGTCGTAATTGATGCGTGATTTTTTAATTACGCTTAAGTTTGTGTCGTGAAAGATACTTTTGAACACTAACTTCATTTATTAGTTCTTTATTCACATTGAGTTCGTTCAGTAAAAAATCCCAATCAAATAAACTTAAGAAATAATTGAAGTGATACCTAAAGTTTTCAAATCTTTATTTAATTATATAGTCAACACTGTCATGTCACAGCGTACAGGTTTCCCCGGGTGGTAAAGAACCAATGAGAAACGAATCTTCGTTTTTAGTCTGACGTGGACTAGTACGGATTGGGATTTGGTTGGAAATGAATGTGCCCCTTTTACTACCTTACTGTATTTATTTCATTTGGATTCTCTACAGAACTGTCAATAAATTATAATCCCTCATGATTACTTTCATCGATTGAGTTGATTGATTTCAAAGACAACGATTATAAGGAGGTAAGCATACAATTTCCGTCAATTTCAATTAAATTATTACATTGAAAAAAAAAAGCCCGAAACAGTAATTTAATACAGAATTCTTACTTACTAAAACATTAATTTGGATTATGTGAGATGTTTATTATTTATTCATCGATTCTTTTCCCTTTGTTTCATCGAGAACCATGAAAAACTACAGCGTCAAATACTTGACGCTTTAGTTTTTCATGGTTCTCGATGAAACAAAGAAAAATGAATCGATGAATAATTTAAACATCTCACATATCCAAAGATAGGTTACATAATAATAATATATACCTTTCAAATANAAGCCCGAAACAGTAATTTAATACAGAATTCTTACTTACTAAAACATTAATTTGGATTATGTGAGATGTTTATTTATTCATCGATTCTTTTCCCTTTGTTTCATCGAGAACCATGAAAAACTACAGCGTCAAATACTTGACGCTTTTAGTTTTTCATGGTTCTCGATGAAACAAAGAAAAATTAATCGATGAATAATTTAAACATCTCACATATCCAAAGATAGGTTACATAATAATAATATATACCTTTCAAATANTAATCGATGAATAATTTAAACATCTCACATATCCAAAGATAGGTTACATAATAATAATATATACCTTTCAAATATTTAAGATATGAATTTACATTTAAGTTTTGCAACGCGTGTAAAAATTAATCCTTTCAATTTGAAAATAGACAATTTAAAGTNTATGAATTTACATTTAAGTTTTGCAACGCGTGTAAAAATTAATCCTTTCAATTTGAAAATAGACAATTTAAAGTTAAATTAAAATGTTTAATTAAAGCTCCAAAATTCAAAATTCAAATTTCAAAACCATTATTGGGTACACCAATACCATTCTGTATTTAAATAATTGGTTTACCACTCACCACTATAATTTTATTTAAGCTAATTATTGTGTTACTAACCTCTAATTCGCAAATGACGAATGTCATGAAAAAGTGAGTAAATTATGAATGCACGGGATTATTTTTTCGTTCTCTATTATTCTCCAGACCAGAAAAATTAAAGTGTTATGTTAGGGTGAAGGAACTCTCTNTATGAATTTACATTTAAGTTTTGCAACGCGTGTAAAAATTAATCCTTTCAATTTGAAAATAGACAATTTAAAGTAAATTAAAATGTTTAATTAAAGCAAAATTCAAAATTCAAATTTCAAAACCATTATTGGGTACACCAATACCATTCTGTATTTAAATAATTGGTTTACCACTCACCACTATAATTTTATTTAAGCTAATTATTGTGTTACTAACCTCTAATTCGGAAATGACGAATGTCATGAAAAAGTGAGTAAATTATGAATGCACGGAATTATTTTTTCGTTCTCTATTATTCTCCAGACCAGAAAAATTAAAGTGTTATGTTAGGGTGAAGGAACTCTCTNAATTATTTTTTCGTTCTCTATTATTCTCCAGACCAGAAAAATTAAAGTGTTATGTTAGGGTGAAGGAACTCTCTTGCAGATAATGGACCTGCTTAAGAATACATAATTTTCATTAAATTAATTCCCTTAAATATTCATCTCATTGTCCTTTCTGCTTGGTAATTACAATACGATTGTTGGATAATAAAACGTTAGTCGAAATTAGTAAAAATTTGAAAAAAAAGGTTATNTTGGTAATTACAATACGATTGTTGGATAATAAAACGTTAGTCGAAATTAGTAAAAATTTGAAAAAAAAGGTTATTTTTGATAAATTTAGACAAGAAAGAAAAAGAAAACCTTTATTACACGTAATTATGCAGGACACCTCACCAGNTATTTTTGATAAATTTAGACAAGAAAGAAAAAGAAAACCTTTATTACACGTAATTATGCAGGACACCTCACCAGTCATCAAATCGGAAATTAACAGACTTTCATAAAACTTAAGGCTTAGAAATTTTAATTGTAAATTTTTTAATTGTTGAAACATTTCCTAACAATGTTAATGTTCAGGGGATCTCGATCTAGTCCAATAAGTCTCAAGTTGCAGATTGGCTGGTTTAAAATTTGGCGCTAGATTAATTCTTAAAAGTCGGCATGGGAAGTTTGTCTTCGGCTCTGATGAAATTCTCAGATAAATTTCGAGTTATATTACACTTACACAAAAAAAAAAAATTAAATATTAACCCATTTAAATTAGAACCTTTAGATTTAGAATTTCTCCCTTTCATTTTCATAAAATTAATTAGAAAATGAAACAATGAGGAATAACTTTCGATTGTTGAGGTTAATTGTTACTTCCAAAACTCTGTTTCAAATTCTGAAAATTTGTTAACTTGTTCCAAGTGTAACCATGAAGTATCTCATCGTAATTGGTTTAGCAGTGATCTTCACCATTCCAGGCAAGTAGTAATTATTTTTTTACTAAATCGAAACTATTTTGTCGATGAAAACCAGTATGTTGAACATCAACTTATTGTAATAGGTGGAGGAAGTCTAAGTTTCACCGAAATGCTTTCTTCGTCTTTCGATAAGATTATGGGATTTATGGAAAATGTTGAAACTCAAGTAAATTTTGATATAGGACAAAAACAAGTAGGAAATCTAAATAGGATTAAGCGCTCTACTCTGCCATCTTGGAAATTGTAAGAATGGATTTCCATTTTCAAAACATAAAAAAAAAATTAAAAACATCACAAAATTTCTTTCAAACCTCCCACAAGGAGGGGCAATAGTTATGATTGGCTTATTTAAAATCGATGACTATTTGCGATTTTGAGCATGAAAATTTTAACTTTTTCTTGGGAGGTTTGAAAAATTTGGACGTACTTTTAGCAATAAAAATAAATAAAATTTTGTCTCTTCAATGTTTTTGCAGAAGTTTCAAGAAATATCAACGAAGTCAACGAAAGAATCCAAAACAATACTTTTACAAGACTTGGCGACCAATCCCGTTTGTTCCCATCATCCGAGTCAGACCAACACCTCCCTTAAGCACAACTATCCTCAATGGTACAAATGCTACTACAACAGCCAATAGTAATGGCACAGCAACAGTTGGTACTTCACCAGCACAAAAACCTGATGATAATAAAGGACCTGCAAAACAATCTGAAGCTGGAGCATCTGCAGGAACTCTTGCAGCGGGTCTTGCATTAGCAAATGTAGGGTCAGCCAATCCTACGCCAGAGTCTCCAGCACCAGCTAATCCTCCAGCCTCGTAAAGATTCCTGTCTGTATACCAAAAGGTTAGAATTATTCTAGAACAGCCAATTCAAGTCCGAAATTCTCTAAAATAATTTTTATCATCCAGTTTGAGATTTTTGTTAAATAAATTAACTTTATAAGTTAATTAATTATTAGTAATCAAATTGAGCAGAGTCCGTTCGTAGCTCTGAGCAAGTGGAAACTGTAAGTGAAATTGCAGATGGAAAACTTTTCTTTTGTCTCGGACAACGAAGGAAAGTCCTCGTCGTATCCCTCACTTCTTCGTCCAAATAAAAATGGATGACAGGGCAGAGGGCAGCATTCGAGTGCATGACCCAGTATACTCCATCAGACATATCCGGTGGGAAAAACTTCCCAACGAACCCACCAACCTAATCAATTATAAACAAAAGTATTAAATTCTCTCGCCAATGGACACTATAGGACCTAAAACTACTCGGCTGATCATCTCGAAATGGTAAAAATTTTACTAAAATGATTAAATTTTAAGCTATAAGGTGACTGAAGGTATCATACCCCGAAGTAAATGTAGAAGAGTATTCTGGATAGAATGAAAGCAAGAAGGAGAGTCAGAAGTAGCGGTTGTTCATTTCTTGCTTGATTTTGTGTAATAAGAATGTGATTTGTCTCCATGATTACCGCAAGACTCCAATTCCGTTGCTTTGTATTCACTGTACCGTTTCTTGAGATGAACTGTGACCCCGTGTTATAGAAGAGACGATTATGAGACTTTTGTCGAAGTATGATCCATCCATAGACAACACAAAAGATGGAAAGTAATAAAGGTATGTAGAATCCACTTACTGCAACATACAGAGTCTGTCAAAAAAAAAAATTTTTTTTTTTGATTTTGAAAAATTTAAATTTTGTTGTCAATTTGTAATTAGTTTGACTCAAATNTTTGTCGAAGTATGATCCATCCATAGACAACACAAAAGATGGAAAGTAATAAAGGTATGTAGAATCCACTTACTCCAACATACAGAGTCTGTCAAAAAAAAATTTTTTTTTTTGATTTTGAAAAATTTAAATTTTGTTGTCAATTTGTAATTAGTTTGACTCAAATTTTGTTTCTTACGTAGTATTTGTTCCCATGTATTTGGTATCCACATATACGTTGATTTTTTTCAGTTGCCATGTTGTGAAGGAAGCTAGGACCCCAACTAAGGTTTGCAGCAAGCCACAAAAATACAATAATCAAAATATGAGGTTGTAACGACTCTCTAAATTTGCCAGGGTTGCGAATCATCTTTAAATGATTCAAACTACAATAATTGAAACAAAAAGGTATAATTCAGAATACAATAATTTTTGAAATTTTTTTAGTAAATTAAGTAAAAATTTTATTTTTAGTTACAAGAGAGCTGTATATCCATAAGATGAAGCTACAATGAGAAAATAATCCCAATAGATCCATGCTGTACAGAAGGATAGGCTTAGAGGAAAGTAACCAATGAGAACCACTGCAGTCATGAGAGGAAGGACAATGACCCCAACACAGAGGTCAATGACACATAAATTCAGAAGGTAACAATCTGTAGAGTTTTTCTTTCCATTCTTTTTTAAAATTCCCACTAATAGAAGAGAATTAGTCAAAATAACCCAAATAATTAAAAAAGTACTGATAATTACTAAAAGTATCGTAGATATTGTAGGAGTCAAGGGGTCATCTCTAAATAGTTCTACTGAAGAATTATTGCTTTCTAATTGAGTCTTACTAATAAAATCTAATCTTAAACCAAATACCCTCAACTCCATTTCCAACAAAATAACTCTTCACAGAAACAAACACTAAATAAAGTCTCTTGAGAAATTATTCTAAAGTGACTGTCATACATCTTGAGAAAAAAAAAATGTGGATTTTGATAATTGATTGTGAGATTGACACAAATTATGAATAATTAATAGACCTCTTTAANCTTAAACCAAATACCCTCAACTCCATTTCCAACAAAATAACTCTTCACAGAAACAAACACTAAATAAAGTCTCTGGAGAAATTATTCTAAAGTGACTGTCATACATCTTGAGAAAAAAAAATGTGGATTTTGATAATTGATTGTGAGATTGACACAAATTATGAATAATTAATAGACCTCTTTAANGAAAAAAAAATGTGGATTTTGATAATTGATTGTGAGATTGACACAAATTATGAATAATTAATAGACCTCTTTAATGTACATTCATATCGTTCCCTCAGACTCAACCTTTCGATTGTTGTCAGCTCGATATCAACGACTTAATAGTCATTTTCAGACAACTCCCTTCCAATTTTATAAATCAGAGTTCGGAAATTTTCAAATTAATTTAAAAAAAATGTCAGAAAAATGATTAAAATCGTTTTTCGTTTGCAAACTTTTGGAGATCAAGTTTAATGTTTCGATTAATAATAATAATTTATGTTGATGGAATATTCTAATTTGATGGAATTGAATTTCCTAAATTTCAGAAAATTTTGGTATTTTTAATTTTTAACATTAAGGTATTTTTGGAGAATGATGATTGGTGTTCCATCATCTTTACATGTCAATTAAGACAGGTGTACTTTATGTTGCGTGACCGATCACGGTAGATGATTATTAATTGCGAGACTGTCTATCCAACAATTCAATTGAATCTATTTTGGATATAAATTGCTGTATAATTATTGACTAATTCAATACTTAACCTTTAACATTTCAATTTAAGAAAAAAAAAANGGATATAAATTGCTGTATAATTATTGACTAATTCAATACTTAACCTTTAACATTTCAATTTAAGAAAAAAAAAAAATTCAACCCTACCTCACAAAATTAAATTATAACAAAAAAAAAAAAACCATTTACTTTCAAATCAAATTTCGAACTCTTCATGAACACTTTATTTACAAAGAGAGATGAACTTGAGAAAATAAGGAAGCCAGCTGAAACTGAGAAATGTTTCTGCTTCATATTCGAAAAAGAAAAGAAAAGAATAATGTATAACAATGGTCACCGGAAGTAGAGAAATATTGATTCGTTCACACTTATTTGATTCGGTAGTGAAATTTGAGATTTCGGCTTTCGGCATTATTATTTGACTGGAGAAAAGGTATAAAAAGTAGATTTTCCAGCTGTTCCATTTATGTTGAAAATATAAAAAGTTGACATTTATTTGCCAACTTTCACTAATAAATTAAACAACTAATGGCTGAAGAAATCCCTAGCTATTAGTAAATCGTAGCCCTGTATGACGGCACATCTGAATAAATGTAAAAAAAAATAAACGATAATATTTTCATATTTTAAATTTTCGATTAAAATCTATAAAAAATTGATTACCTGGGATGGTATTTATTCTGTGTTGTGTTTGTGGGAACGAAACATCAGTTGAAAGTGTTGAAGATGACGAGAAAGTATAAGGTGTTCTGATTGGATAATTGGGTAGATGTGAGTCAGGATCAGGGTAATTGAGTATCACTGGTTGATTTCTATATCTTGAGAATCTTGGAAGAAATGACCTTCTCTGAATCCCACGCCCCACAGTCGAAGCTAGAAATTACAAAATAAAATCAATATTTAGTGAAAAAAAACTAATCAATTAGCCAATAATATTCATAAAAATTACAATTTACCTTGTTTGATTGTCGGTAATCGCCCAGAAGTCCTTGACTGCCGACAGACAATGTAAATGCAAATAATGAAAACAATGAGGACGACNGACAATGTAAATGCAAATAATGAAAACAATGAGGACGACAGAACTTCCAATAGAGATGAATAAAATTGCAGGTAAACCGAGTCCGGTGCTGCAAAAATCAAAAAATCAAATAAGAAAATAACAATAATTACTTAAAAAATTAAGAGAAAGTAGAGAAAGAAAAACAAATTCAAACCAAAGATTTTGAGTTCAACAATAAGAAATCAAATATCTTACATCTAAAAGTATGTAAATTGAAAGTTTCAGAATATGCTCAAGAAAATTNCAGAACTTCCAATAGAGATGAATAAAATTGCAGGTAAACCGAGTCCGGTGCTGCAAAAATCAAAAAATCAAATAGAAAATAACAATAAATTACTTAAAAAATTAAGAGAAAGTAGAGAAAGAAAAACAAATTCAAACCAAAGATTTTGAGTTGAACAATAAGAAATCAAATATCTTACATCTAAAAGTATGTAAATTGAAAGTTTCAGAATATGCTCAAGAAAATTAAGAAAATTAGAATCTTTATGACAAATATTACATAATTCTGACAAAAGAGTACTCAAATTTGATTTGAATAACAACAAGGTAACCAAAATTTCTTTCCTTTTCAACTTTCTTGAAGGATCATGAAAGGATCAAGGATCGTGAAGGGTCAAGAAAAAGAAATTTGTTAGTTCATACGCATTTGTTTGTGTCATTTGATTTGATTTTGGAGTAGTAGTAGTTGTTTGAATCGGTGATTCTGGATATGTTGGATAATAGTGTCCGCGATAGTGATGGCGGATAATAGAATTGCTGATGGATTCCGATTGGCTAAATTTAATAAGAAGATTAACTTTAACAATACTTATTACTTAGATCTACTCTCTACTCTTACCTTGTCATTTGTCTTCTGAACCTTTTATAAGACTTTAATAAGAAGCATGGAAGTACTTTTTTTTAAAACTAAATTAAAGATTATTCCAAAAGTAGAATAAACTTTCCTTATTTTTGATTTGATAGATTACATCATCGACGCAAAACGGCTGTATTTTCCAGGATTTGCAAGCTGCCTTGACCAAGAACCAATTAAATGCGTCACATCCGTACTGGCTTGAGTTTTTTTTTAATTATTCGGTATAAGGTCGGTCATGGTCCAAGTTTACGGTATCTTCTTCATTAAGACGGATGTACTGCTCTCATTTCAACAAATTGGGACAGAAAAACAGGAAGATCTAAGATAAAGATAACAGAATAATAATAATTGAATTTTTCATACAAGCCCTTGACCTTTAATTAATACACTTTTACATTTCATGAATTACAGCAATCTAACTATAAAATGAGACTTTACAGGAAAGGAATAATTAGTCAATGTCCAGGTTATTTAGGGTATTCAATTACCAAAGTTAATTCTTAGATGGCACCACATGACTCATGACATAAATCAAATTAACTTAAATAAATAACCATTTTCAAATTTTCAATTTCAAAATATGAAAATGTCAACCAATCTAAAATTCAAATTATTGAATTCCTGTCTTCCATACTTACATACAAGACAAGGTTTACCATAAATTAAGTTACCTTACCATTTCCTTCCTTTACGGTTTTTAAAGTGAATTTCTAAGGGTATGTAAGAGCCCATATTCGACTTCGAAGGTCCAATTCAACCCAGAAATTCCTTCTTTTGGTTTAGGTTGCTGGAAATGAATTCCTCAGGGATTGTAATCTACCCCTCATAATTTTTTTCCAAGGTCCAATACAGTCCAAAAATTCAAAACCTGATTTCTTCAATTTCAACCCAACCTCATCGGCGCCTTCAGGTCACTTTCTGCTTCCCCGTTGGCCATGGACCTTTAACAAACAAAAAAAAAATCATAAATTCTTCATTCATTCCTTAATCTTAACGGAAAGAAATAAGCAAGGGCAACGGAACAAATCTGAAAAAGGTAAAGGAATAATAGGATAGAAGGGATATTCTAAAAGTATATTTCTTCGAAGGGTAACCTGAGAAAAAACGGAGGTTAAAGTACCAAGACACAAGCAAGCCGTTGGGTTTTATAAGTAGCCTTTGTTATTTTCATACTCCTCCTTCTCAGCAGCAATCAATCTGTCCTGTACTTTCGTGGTCGGTGTAATTTATTTTCATATTCACCAACCAACAAGCCAAGGCAACAAAACCCCTCTTCTGGTCTCAAAGATGATAAGACAATGATGTCTTGGCTTGTTTTTCTTGTCCTACTTTCCTTAATCTCTTGTCAGGTCAGTTGTACTAAACTACCAATGACTGAATAATGATGAAGATGAAGACGACGTGTGGATACTTGATGGTACGAATAATAATTGTAATCTAAATAAAGGAGAAATTAAACCGATGATGCATCTTCTTCATGAGACCTAGAGAGTTTATACATGACTGGACATAATCTTACCACGATGATGAGGATGTCTCTGGTCTTGAGTATAACGAACAGTGCTGTTGAATATGGATTTACTTCATCTATCTCTACAAGCAAAGCATGTACAGTGCACGACGTTTATAAGAGCATCCTTTATAAGAACATTCGGGTTATAAGAGCAGAGTTTTGCAGGTTTGGTTTGCTCTAATGCATTTACCATGGGACATTAACGCGTTATAAGAACAACTTATATAAGAGCAAAACGGTTATAAGAACTACCTTTTGCTGGGTAATTTTTGAATATAAGATATAAGAGCAAAAGTCAAATCTCAAACAAAAATAATCTTTTTACATCTTCAATTTATAAAAGTACCACTTGAAATCATTTCAGTTGAAATGTCGTTCTTGTAAAATCTTTACAAAACTTTAAATAGGAATTAAACAATTGCAATTTTTGACGAAATTGTCGACGATAATTACAGTCGGTAACTTTATTTAAGATCTATACTATAGTATAAATTTTCTTTTCATAAATTTTGAAAAAAAAAAAATTTTTTTGCCATATACTTTTTATAATAACATTCTGCTCTTATAAGCGTTATAAGAACAAACGGTTATAAGAGCAGCATTTCCAGGCGACGGAGGGTTGCTCTTATAACCGTCGTGCACTGTACTAGACAAGAAGTTACTAAGAACTTAAGTGCTTTGGGTAGATTCAACCGTTTGGAGTTGTTCTTTCCCNATTTTTTTTTGCCATATACTTTTTATAATAACATTCTGCTCTTATAAGCGTTATAAGAACAAACGGTTATAAGAGCAGCATTTCCAGGCGACGGAGGGCAGCTCTTATAACCGTCGTGCACTGTACTAGACAAGAAGTTACTAAGAACTTAAGTGCTTTGGGTAGATTCAACCGTTTGGAGTTGTTCTTTCCCACAGGATTATTTACTTCTTCCTCCCCTTCTGTCTGCTCTCTCATTTGCATCTGTCTTCTCTGAGAGTCTGACATCCCGTCGTCCTTGTCGTCGTTCCATCGTCAACTAACGCCAACGCTCATAACCAAAATATTAAACCGATGATAAACTCCAAAGAGTGATATCGTTGATTTTCGTCTTGATGCTGTGTCAGTCCTAAAAGTTGTACGTGACACATGGGACATGGTATGGCATGTCCTTACCTCCTACTTTTTGATTTGATTCAGGATTTATCATCTCCACAGCAACATGCTTCATCATGCAGTCCTTCCATTTCCCACCCCACCCTGCAAGAAAATGAATCATTAAAATTTCCATGGGTTTTAAAATTTTAGCTGATGTAAACATTGAGTGATGTAGATGTTAACTTTTAATTGTCTCAGAAGCATTAGACTGATCATAATGAGAGAATTGGACTACGATGGAACTATTGTCATGTCATTCAGTGACGAATGGGTAAAGTGCAATATTTTCGTTTTGTTTATTAAAGATTTTGACGAGCAATCACCACTCACCACAACTCGTCAATTACTCGTAAATTGAAATGACGACGTTGGAGTTTTACAACAGCAGTAACTAAGGTAAACCCCACCCTTCCTCAGATTGAGTATTGCATAATACCATATGTAAGCATTTGCGTTATTTGGTGAAATTTAATCTATTGAGCATACCAGAGGTAACGTTTTTCTGTCGACTTCGTGGATATTCGAGATTACTCGTCCTACAGTATTTTATGTTTGTAAAGTTAGTAACCATTGCAGTACCAGAAATATAATTTTAGAGAGGAGAGTGGTGAAGTCAGCCAGCCTTTCATTTTTACCATTTATCTTATCAACTCTTGTCAGTTTGGGAAAACTTAGCAAAAAATGTGCCAAAGGATCTACTTAGGTAACTATTTTTTATCATTTCTTACTTTTATATTATACTTAAGGTTATATATATTTTAATTATGTAATTTAATTTTGAAAGAAAGATATGATTTTGAATTACTTTTCAAAATTTTATTTTCTTTATGAAGAATTAAAAGCATTCTACTGACGGACAAGACAAACCCTTTTCCTTCGATTTGGCTATTACGTTTTATTTTTTTTACTGAAGTTGAAATTAAGTTTATGTGATAAATCAATTATTGATTAACGAAAACGGTTTAGTTTCAAGTTTTTTTTTGAAACAATTTTGAAATTGACATCCTTTTTGGGTTTAAGAATCTGACGAATAAATTGATTTTAATTGTATAAATTATTATATAAACATTCATTGCTGGCGTTCTTTTTTTCAAAAATTCCAAAAAAATAAATCCAAATTTAAGTTCAAATTCCTATATATAGGTTTTGGAATTATGTATACAATATTTTTCTCCCTCCTTTCCCTAATGCTTAATGCTTAAAGAATTTCACATAATTATTCAAAATGATATAAAGTGAACGAAGTTGGCTATCGTATTCGTATTAGATCTGTAAAAAATTTTATGGATAAATTTCGGGTAGNACAAATTCCAAAAAAATAAATCCAAATCTAACTTCAAATTCCTATAATAGGTTTTGGAGTTATGTATACAATATTTTTCTCCCTCGTTTCCCTAATGCTTAATGCTTAAAGAATTTCACATAATTATTCAAAATGATATATAAAGTGAACGAAGTTGGCTATCGTATTCGTATTAGATCTGTAAAAAATTTTATGGATAAATTTCGGGTAGATATTAAAACCGAAACTTTTTTAGTATGGAATAATATTTTATGATAATTAATAATTACTGTCGATCTCGATTTAAGTGGGTTTGTAGGTACGACCAAATTTGATATTTATTTATATATATAAAATATATATATAAATAGACAATTTTTTATAATAATAAAAATTTATATATAGAGATAAATTTTTATAATAGAAATATTCCTAAATGGGCACGGAATTATTATTGTTGTAAATAATTCATACTAAGAAACGTATATTGGTAGTTTAGTAGTTATCTTTTGGTAAAATTGACTACGGGGACCTGACTGATTATAAAAATTCTCTCCTCGTGTGGCCCTGGGCATAATAAGGGGAGAAAAAAAAACTAGTTTTGTTAGCCCCTNAATAAGGGGAGAAAAAAAAACTAGTTTTGTTAGCCCCTCTTCTCCACTCACTTTACAAAAGTTCTCTTTGGAAAGGAAAGAAACTCATTTCAGTTGTATTGAAATTCATTCCATTATGGCGTCGCAGGAAATCTATGGAAGGCCAAGTAATTGAGTCAACCGACTAAACTAATCTACAACGTATTTCAATTACTCAAAGGTAAAATTTAAAGAGTTTATCCAAGATCGTCCCACGGAAAAGGTTTCTCCCTCTTGAAGAAACGGAAGAAGGTTGACTTCCTTCGGGTCTTCAAAAATTGAGTGCTTTGGGCTCGGCCATCGGACCGAAGTCACAATTTTTGAATTATTGCAAATTTCTTTCATTAAATACAAGTATGACATCAATTTGCAGAGGTGAGATTTTTTTGCAATTTTGCGAAGAAGAAAAAGGCTGGATTATTACCAAAGGGGANACATCAATTTGCAGAGGTGAGATTTTTTTGCAATTTTGCGAAGAAGAAAAAGGCTGGATTATTACCAAAGGGGACTAAACGAAATTTACTTAAGTTTTTAAAATATTAAGCGTCAGATTTGAATAATTAAACTTTATTCATCTCGAAATAAAAAATTTATTTTTTTTAAATAAACGATTTTTTTGGGGGGAGGGGAGGGAGTTTGCTTTTCTTAAGAATGGCAAATGATATTTCAAGACTTAGGCGAGGTCCTGACCTAACCTAACCAGTCTTGAAATTCGTGAAGCAAAGTAGGAATTCAGGTAAGGATTTAGGAAGCGGTTGCTGATGTTCTCTAGGTTTATTTAATTTCTTTCTTGTTGCCCTTTGAGTTCGTGTCTTAGGCTCCATGCACATAGTCNTGAGTTCGTGTCTTAGGCTCCATGCACATAGTCACGATAGCGAACTTTACTTACCAACACGACGACGATTATTCTGAATCGGGGTTACAAAGACGACTGTGCAATCGTAGACTCAATCGCGCTTATTTCTACATATAGCATAAGCTAACGATTGCGATTGAAATAAGAAATGACTACATCTGTTTCTTAAGTAGTCTTCACTTTTTGAATTTAATTGAGGCAAAAAGTGAAGACTACTTACGAAGCAAATGAAAAGCAATGGAGCATATCAAACTGCTAAAGAAGAGAAGTAAAGAGAGGAGTCGGCAGGGGGCAGTCAGGTGGAATAGATGCCAGGAGCCATATCCCAAGGGCATTCTTCGACTTGGTTTCTTTTCTCAAATCACTATCTCGCAGCATTTACAGAATGGCGCATCGTTACTACATGTGTTTTGATTAGATATAAGCTGGATCCACAGTAAGAAGTTTTCTCATTACCTGCTTATGCCCTTCTCATTCTAATCTATTTTTAACCGATCTAGAANGATCCACAGTAAGAAGTTTTCTCATTACCTGCTTATGCCCTTCTCATTCTAATCTATTTTTAACCGATCTAGAATTTTCCTTTTTATTACCAGTTCATTCTTATAAGAATGCGCCAGGAACCAAATGAGCTTGAGAAAACCACCCAGACTTTCCTTTCTCATTTCATTCTTTTCTTATTTAGCTCTCATATGGGAGCAGACTCCAATCCTACTTTTCAAATGAGAATGATTTTCGACAAAATTGAGAAAACTCGTCGCAAAATTATCCAAAGGCTTTTGCGTCAATCGTGATAACCAAATNGATCCACAGTAAGAAGTTTTCTCATTACCTGCTTATGCCCTTCTCATTCTAATCTATTTTTAACCGATCTAGAACTTTCCTTTTTATTACCAGTTCATTCTTATAAGAATGCGCCAGGAACTAAATGAGCTTGAGAAAACCACCCAGACTTTCCTTTCTCATTTCATTCTTTTCTTATTTAGCTCTATATGGAAGCAGACTCCAATCCTACTTTTCAAATGAGAACGATTTTCGACAAAATTGAGAAAACTCGTCGCAAAATTATCCAAAGGCTTTTGCGTCAATCGTGATAACCAAATTTGTCATCGTGTAAGTAAAATTCGCTGTTGCATCTCTATGTGCATGTAGCCTTGCGCGATTGAGTCTTCGTAACCACGATTCAAAATAATCGTCGTCGCGTTTGTAAAATTCGCTGTCGCGACTTTAAATGGGCATAGAGTCGCGACATTCGCGATTTTTAAAGAGGTTTAAAAATCCCGCGACATATTTCAAAAAAATTTCACATTTTAGGCTTATGAGAATGATCGTCAAAAACCGCTGCTGCCTAAATCCAACCGAATTTTTTCTGTTCTTTTAGTAGGAAAATCTAATAATTGAAAAACTTGGCAAATTACCTTGACCCCTCTGGTAGAATCCAACCAAAGAAAAATAGTATCTTAAAATTAATTAGAAGCTAAATATTTTTTCTGTTACAAGATTAGATTTTTAAGATTAAATGTATTAGGTGATTGAAAACGCATATAAACCTAAATTAGCTAAATTAGATAAGACGTAGGCTAAGATTTAGTGGGTATATTCACTTGTTATGTATATGCACACTCATAATTGTTGGAGCAGAACAGAAAATATCAATAATCATCAAATTGGGTAACGGAAGGGACAACCAACAATTCGAGTGTCAAGTCACATCACTACGTCGTTTAGTGAACAGTTGGGATTTCCTGTAACTCAGTTGCGGGAGTGGTTATGAAGCTTAATTTCAAGAAAATGTTCAGAGAAATGCGGTTGCGGCGATTACTTGTGAACAAGATAAGGGTTGGGATTGGGAGGTTGTGGTTGCTAAATGGAAGAAATATTGAGTTGGGAAGTGTAGCTTTCCGTAACTTCTTTTTTGGGATTGAGAATTGCGATATTGCGAAGCTTATGATCTCTCATCATTTTGCTGAAAATAAGTTGCTGGAAAATTGCGATTGTTGGGCTCCATCTGACGATGAAGTTATTGGTTGTGGAAATTGCTCAAAACTTCTCAACTAACTGAAATTTTTCGGATGTAATTGTGCTTACTACTTTTAGCTAATGAAGGTGCAATGAAATTTACAAGTTGCGGATGCGGATAGCCCAAATTCCAACTGATTTATAGTATATTGCGTATCAAACTAACCCTATTTTAAATCCAGGTTAGTATGGCTATTACAGTGTACTTCGGTTATTATTAGATAGTGTTATTAACTGATTTTTTTACTGTTTGGATTGAGCGTGATGCATTTAGCGTGACAGGAGAACGCATTATAAGACCACAAGTTAGATTCGACCATAAAGTGTGCAGGAAAATTTTTTAAGTTTTTTAACATTACATTTCCCATCGAAATTTTTCTAAGGTTTTTTTTTTAAGATTTTTCGTTTCCTNTTAAGATTTTTCGTTTCTTATAAGGGACAAAATGTCCTACGAAACCTTCTCCAGTTCTTAACCCTTATGGAATATCGAAAAACCTAAAAAAACAGCGAACAGTGTAATGTTAAAAAAAAGGTAAGAATTTTTTACTGTGCATCGTTATTATGTTCGTATTGTCGAATTCAACCGACTTGGATTTTTCGACTAAAACCATATTTTATAACCGAAGTGCGCTGTGCAATGTTTTGTATGATTACGTTCTTTGTCAAAAGTTTGAAGTGGCAATAAATCAACCTTATGTGGTGTAATCATTGTTTCTCTTCAAAAAAAACTGGTAAATGGCAGACGAAGGTAATTATTTCTGTTTTTTTTTCTGATTATATTGTTGCAGCTGTTTTCGAATCATGAGCGGAGTCCTGAAGGAGAAAAATNTTCGAATCATGAGCGGAGTCCTGAAGGAGAAAAATATTGCACCTGCTCACATCATTGCTGTTTAGCAGTAAGGAGCTGGTCATATGATGCCAAATCCGTTTGCTGTATAAAGTTCGATGGAAAGTTCGGGCTAACGCACGAGTATTTCATCAAATTAGTCAATGACTTGACTAACTAATCCGTCGTCAGTGACTGACGACGGATTGACTGTTGTTTTCATACAGCTTGTCCCTAAATGTCGCGAATAGCGACTTGCAACGCCCGGAACTTCGTGTAATTTATGCTCTTATTTTTATTTCTCTTTATCGCCAATCGAAGAAGGAAAAGTTTGGAAAAAATGAATACTTTATTTTATTTTGCTTGATACAAGATCCAATTGAAATCATGATCCAGCGTTTCGTCATAATAAGTTGATTTTATATTTTATGAAATCAACTACCTTTAGGACTTATCACTATTTGTGAGTTAGTTAGGGTTAGGACTAGGACTACTGCTTTATACATAAATTAATTATTTAAGTTTATCGAATCACCTTACTGATGTTGCTTATTAATTTTTCCAGAAGACACGAGAGAGAAACTGGACGTTTCTAGTAAGATCAAGAGGGTAGGACCGTTTCTATTGGGACCGAAATTGGGTAATACTCCACCAGTAAAATGTATGACACATTGTTTGGCTAGAAAAGAAGCAACAAAGGAATTCTACACACTCAAGGTTGTTATTCTTATAGTCCTATTCCAAATAAATTATTTACCTGATTTCTGAAAAAAAATCATGCTAATTGTACTTAATATGAATTTAGATTCTAACTTTATTTGAACACTCTGGGAAAAAATCAGAATCCGTTGAAGAACAACAAGGGAAAATTTTACTTTGCACAGAACATAAATTACTTTCACTTTTGAAAAATGAAAAAGGAATTGTTCAACATCGAGGACTTTTCAAAGTATGGGTGACTGTTCATCTTCGAGAATCCAGTTTGTTTTTTATCGCTTTCTCTTTACGAAATTTGTTCGCATAGGAAGTGGGTCAGGAGGTCGTTGAGATTGAAGGAAAGTTAACCCCAACAAAAGTTACAAGACTCTGCCTCATTCTTGATGCAGTCACTGCTACTCATGACTTTAGTGAAGAATCAGCCCAATCTCCTTATGTGAATCTCCAGTATTATGTTCTTAAAAACAAGAAACTCCCAGAGGCAGAAGCTATTGGAATCTTTAATAACATGGTACAAATTGTTCAAAGACTGCATAAGGTAAACTATAGAAATAAATTAGGTTTTAATTAATAGTAAATAAACGTAACGTTGTGAGTAACTAATTCTAAAGATATCTACTTGGAAAATAGGCAAACATTGTTCATCGTGATTTGAAATTAGGAAATTTCACACTCAATCTTTTGACAAAGGAGGTCATACTCAGTAACTTCTGTTTGGGTAAAGAATTGGAGTCTGAGGATCAACTCTTGAAAGATCAAAGAGGTTCGCCGGCCTATATTTCACCAGAAGTCATCTCTGGCAAGGCTTATCATGGTGAGAGATTAGAGATCACTGTCGGAAAGATATTTTTGCATGTGTTGTAGAAGGTTCTTGTTATCCTTGTTTTCAATAGGTCAAGCTTTCGTAAGATTTTTTTTTTCTTTTGTAAAAATTCACATTTACTAGGAGGAATTGTTGATCTTGTTAAGGAGAAAATTTTGGAAAGTTTTGTATGCAAAATTAAATTCTGAAATACAGTGAATATCTTTCAAACTTCTCAAGTGGGAGGTGTAATAGTCATAAACATTATATGATTGGCTTGTGTTAGACGGGAAATAGAGTCACTTTTTTATCCTACACTTGTTTTGGAATATCATGTGTATGTCATTGGTCGTCACAGGACTGACTTTTTGTGATTTTTGAAAGAAGTTCACTGTGTACAACCATCTGGTTAGACTTCCGTTGTTCGGAATAACAAAAGTATCCAATTTCTAGTATTATTTTTAGTTTCTGTTTCTTCATAGGTAAACCTTCTGACATGTGGGCGTTAGGAGTGGCATTCTTCACAATGCTTTACGGTCAATTTCCATTTTCTGATGCTAATCCACAAGAACTTTTCCGAAAAATTAAAATTCTAGAGTACAAATTTCCAGGGTGAGGAATTGAGTAAAAAAAAACTCATTATGGAAGGAAATGAATTATTTTTTTTTTAAATTTCAGCGATACATTCATAGGTATCACTAGTGTGAGCATCATTGGTTCACTTTTACTTTTAAATCCCAATAAACGACTAACAGCTTCTGAACTTAGTCAGAAACTTCAGACACATATTTCATGTCGAAATGCCTCTCCTACTTCACCAGTTATTTCGGATCTCCAGGTATATTTTTTTAGTTTTTGTTTCATATTTTAAAATTAAATTAATTTTTTTTNACCAGTTATTTCGGATCTCCAGGTATATTTTTTTAGTTTTTGTTTCATATTTTAAAATTAAATTAATTTTTTTTTGTATGTGGATAATGTAATAAGGAAGAATGGAAACTCCAACCTTTTGATCTAAGACCTTCCTATGCNTTTTTTTTTGTATGTGGATAATGTAATAAGGAAGAATGGAAACTCCAACCTTTTGATCTAAGACCTTCCTATGCTTTTTTATTTCCATCCAGTTCATTATATCACGACAATTTACACAACTATTACTTCCTTTATTTTGGATATGGATAGATGTAGGATCCTTATTTGATGACATCATTTCAACAATTGAAAACTATGCCAATATTTAAAACTAAAAAATCGACACGAGGGACAACGAAAGGATTTAAACTTTACAAATCAGCAGGTTGTTTTAGTTTTTGTACGGAAATAGTATTTTAGTAGAAATAATTGGTAGTTTTATCTTTTAGAAAAGAAGCATTAGGTTTCTGGAAATAGAAAAAAAAAAAAAAAAAACCATACAGCAGAAATTATTTTGTTGTTAATTCGACTAGTTTTTTTTTGAACTTTTTCGTTCTGTTTTGTTTGACTCATTTCGAAATCAAGGGACGGTTGGAAATAATAGGATTTAGAGGAATCAGGATATTTCGGACATCGACTACACAGGGATCATCGATTTTTAATCTCAGCAGGATTTTACTACCTTAAAAATCACCTACATCTTACATCCATTGCTAACCAAACCTAAAAACGTTCATTTTTGAATTTTTTTAAAAAGCAATTTACTTTAAGAGTGAGAACATTGCACATTGTCAAGATTCAGTTAAGCTTTGTGTAAAGTTGATCGGGATACTTTTTCAAAAATAATATTTTTACAAGTTCTAAATTGAATAAATGAAAGATCTGGCCAATTTTACAGAAATCTTCCAACGAAATAAAGAATGAGACAATATGTTCTAGCTCAAACCAATTCAATCTTAAGTATCAAATCTAATATCCATTTTCTTTTGTTTGTTTAGGTCGTACCAGATATTACTCGTAAGCGTTCTCATTTAGACAATTCGAAAGACTGTGTAGAGCCGAGTAAGAAAGTGGCCAAATATCAAAGTCTCTTTGATATTGAGGAGATCTTAATGGCCAATGCTAGTCAACTCGACAAAGATGAGAATGTAAGTAATTAGGGACGTCTCTTAAACCTGCTAAGGACTTTGTCATTTACCTTAAAATGACTACCCTAAAGTCGCGTGGATAAGACGCCCTCATGGATATGACGCCCTCGTTCATAAGACGTGATTTTTCCCGCTTAAATTTATTTGCATCATAAGACGCATCCCTCTGATAAGACGCCCCAAATTTTGCTACAATGTTCATTGTAAGATATACTGTTGTTTTTAAATTTTACTGAAAATGGAACATGAGGAGACTAACTTTGAGCCACCTTCAAATATCTGACGGTGAAGAGGAATCATGTGAACTCCTTGGCGATGTTTTTGATGGCTAGGACAGCGATAGTCAAGATTTAGAATAAATTTTATAGTTGGTTTTCTTTAGCGATAAAATAAACTTAACATTAGACGCCCTCGAGTATAAAACGTCTCTAAATTATTCCTCCAAAAAAACCTTTGATAAGACGCGTCTTATCCACGCGACTTTAGGGTACTATAAAAGTTCAATGATGCATTTTTGAGGCAAATCCTAATGAAGCCATTGGGTTTCTTTTATTTATTTTATTTTATACAGGACATAGAGNCGTGGATAAGACGCCCTCGTTCATAAGACGCGATTTTTCCCGCTTAAATTTATTTGCATCATAAGACGCATCCCTCTGATAAGACGCCCCAAATTTTGCTGCAATGTTCATTGTAAGATATACTGTTGTTTTTAAATTTTACTGAAAATGGAACATGAGGAGACTAACTTTGAGCCACCTTCAAATATCTGACGGTGAAGAGGAATCATGTGAACTCCTTGGCGATGTTTTTGATGGCTAGGACAGCGATAGTCAAGATTTAGAATAAATTTTATAGTTGGTTTTCTTTAGCGATAAAATAAACTTAACATTAGACGCCCTCGAGTATAAAACGTCTCTAAATTATTCCTCCAAAAAAAATTTGATAAGACGCGTCTTATCCACGCGACTTTAGGGTACTATAAAAGTTCAATGTTGCATTTTTGAGGCAAATCCTAATGAAGCCATTGGGTTTCTTTTATTTATTTTATTTTATACAGGACATAGAGGAATTGAGGGAAGGGGTACATGAAGCACCAAGTTATTTGAAAAAATTGATACTTGNGGAATTGAGGGAAGGGGTACATGAAGCACCAAGTTATTTGAAAAAATTGATACTTGAGTCTGGTTCTGGTCTAAGGAACATAAAATGTTTGAAAGTGAAAGAAGATGCTCGCGTTCTGACATTTGGGGATTTGGAAAAATTATATACAATTTATATGGCGAGCAAGGCAAAAGGTGTTGTACCCAGAGTTAATGGTGGTATAATTACTACAACGTCTCCTACAGTGGGACAATTGTCAGCCAATCACAATTCGAACTCACGAGAATTTACAACAACTGAAACTGTTCCGATAATTGAATCACGAAGTTTACCAAATGATGATGAAACTGTTACTACTGGCAGTAGTAGCAGCAGTCATGAAGCGATAAAAATAGTTAGACAAGGACAAGCAACGGGAACTAATAGTGTTAGCGTTCAATAGCTAGCGAAAAAAAGAATCATAATGTCTTGTTTAGGAATGACTTCCATTGAAGCTTATGGAAGAATTATTATGCAAGAAAATTTCCCAATTTCAACAATACTAATCGGAATTAGCTGCTCGGGTTTAATAGCGCGATTTTTTTTTTGCACATATAAACCCTAAATCTTATATTATTAAGATTTAAGCAGTAATCTTACGATTATGAGCAGANAAAAAAAGAATCATAATGTCTTGTTTAGGAATGACTTCCATTGAAGCTTATGGAAGAATTATTATGCAAGAAAATTTCCCAATTTCAACAATACTAATCGGAATTAGCTGCTCGGGTTTAATAGCGCGAATTTTTTTTTGCACATATAAACCCTAAATCTTATATTATTAAGATTTAAGCAGTAATCTTACGATTATGAGCAGAGCGGTGGTACCACTATCCTCCAATATTGTCATGTGGATGGGTGGGCTCATGTTACGTATCAAATTGACAAATTAACATCATATGTCAATTTTGATTTCAATAACGAATTTTTGTCAATACTAAATTATCTCATCAATAATTTTTGGCAATACTAAATTATCTCATAGATAAAATTTTGGTAACAGAAACATACAATGTCGATTTTGGTATATGAGTAAACTCATCCACATGATTTCAAATATTGTACCTGGGATAAGATTTCAAAGTTTTGTTTTTCGGGTTTGCGTAAAATTTGTTATCTTTTTTTATGAAAGTAGTGATGTTGAACTGAAGTGGATTTAGTGAGCTTCATTGTAATAATGAAGGAGAGGAAATTAGGTTAGAATGTAAAATTACGTTTTGGGTGATATAATTCCTAATTTAATTTCATGTCCTAAATAATCTTTTTTTAAAGTGGGGGGTCCAGAAATTGAAAATTCAATTTCATCAAGTTTTAATCTATTTTTTTAAGTTTCATATCTAAAACAGACTAAATAAGATTTCTTAGCAAAAGTTTATTTAGGACATGAAGACATGTAAAAATGTTATTTGAAAAAACCAAAAAGAAATGTACAAGACAGTAGTACATTTTATCAAAAAAAAAAAAAAACAAAACAAAAAAGAACAAAAAAGGCCAAAAAATAATTTTTTTTTGTTAGGTTTACTATTAAGTCCTTATGATTATAGTTAGTATAAGTGAAAATAAAATTGTGAACTATGTAGTCCGCATACTCCTATTGGCACTTGAGTCGAAGTCTCTTGTGATTAGTCCAATGGAATGTGCTTAGAGATTTTCACAAAGGACCCCCAAACGTCCTGGTTGAAATGAGTTAAGACTAGAAGTTGGACATCTTTGAGGTTTTTTCGGAGATTTTGTCAAAATGGAGTTTGTGTCTACAAGTTATTAGGCAATATTTATTAATTTTAAAATTGCCTAAAAAAAATCCTATACTTTCTGCTTACTTTTCCACACACTTTCATTTTGCTTATGCTCTTATTGCGAGAGGTCAATTTTTGCTGACCTTCATTATTATTATTATAGAAACAATGTAGCTTTAATCGAAAGCTTTAGTAACAAGCTTAGAGAACTTTTTTTTTTCTATTTTTGAAAAAGTTCTCTGAAGCGAAATTTAAAAAAATTTTTGTTTTCATTGGAGTTGTGGTTGGCTCTTCTAGAGAACCTACCAGGGTCAACTGGAAGGTCAAGGACAGACCATCGTGCCTTGGATTTCCTCATCTTCTCAATGAAAAATCTACAAATGAAATTCTTGGGATTTTAGGACGATGGCCAATGTCCACAACTTCCAGTACCTCAATTTCCTACTTATAATGAAGAAATTCTACAGAAATTCAGTTTTATTTCATGGAAATCATCTACCTGTTTGATTTGATTGGATTGAGTCCAGATGACCCACTCACCTTGGTCTCTGTATGAAGGAACAAGGTGCTGTTAAGGTTTTGGTGTTGTTAAGACAGAGTCTGATGGAATATTATTAGTGTTTGTGGTGAAGTTGACAAACAAAGTGAAAAGAGTGTATTGGACCGGATTATCCCAATTATATGGATGAAATGAAGTCCAAGAAAATCTGGACCAATGGAAATTTTTCCTGGTGAGATGTCCATTTTTTCGGGGTGCTGGGTTAGATGATATAAAAAAAAAACATCTCAAGGTCAAAGAATTATTTGGATTTTGAAAAAAAAAAAAAATATGAAGGATATTGAAGTCATGTTTTTTGGATTTTGAAAAAGAAATTTTGGGTACTAATTTGTAACCATCGATTCCGAAACTCTCACAGAGTCTTTGTGAAAAGTCGGTTTGTGAGAGGTAAGTAGGAATTATAACAATTTGATCTTCATAGTTTAGTCTCTGTCTTTCATCTCATCGTAATCTTCAAATTATCTCTAATATCTTTCAAAAATATCATTCTACAAAACTTCATACTCCAATAAGCTTTAACAAAAACGGTTTTGCATCAGTCAACAGTTAATAATTCATAAGTAATCTTATTTTTGGCTCAATTGCAATGCAAGCCAAAATATTTGCACTCATTTATTTCACATGGACAGAGGTTTGCGTTGTTGATAAAATACATTTACTAGTTCTGTGGTTTCTTTATCATAATTTTGCACATCTGCTGAAAAATAAGCATTCATAAGAGCATGTCATAAAATTTTTGATTCCATAGTCACCACTCGTCAGTTTACCACCACAAAATCATGCTAAAAAAAACCAAAGGAAGTTTTCCTGCATTTTAACAATGCTTTGAATAAAATTAAATGGAGAAAATGTATTATTTATAAATGAAAACATCCACTGCACAAAAAAAAATAGTTGAAATTGATATTGATATTGGACTATGAGTAGAAATTTACATAAAAATTTGGTTATCATTTTCATGCTGTCTTGTCTTCACAAATGGATACACAGCAGTATTGAGAATTATTGAACAACGGAAATGAATTCAAAGAAATTGAAATTTAAACTTACTGGAAGTAGTTTGGATTTAATTGGGAATAAAAATTAAAAATGAGTACTATGGAATCAGATTTTGAAAATAAAAATCTGTATCATCATTGTTTCTAACTAAAATAGAAAAACTGCATAAAAATATTGGATTATGGTTGTATTGTGCAAAAAAANTATCATCATTGTTTCTAACTAAAATAGAAAAACTGCATAAAAATATTGGATTATGGTTGTATTGTGCAAAAAAAAATTATAAGATAGAAAGTTTGTTTTTGAGGTTAAGGATAATAATGTGAGATTTGTAATGAAGTGAATAATGATAATCATCCTCGTATATTGTGAATTTTAACAAGTGACTTTAACCGATTTGATTTAAGATGAGGCTTTCAACAATGCGTTTCGTTTCTCTTCAATTTTGATTGGAATTTAGTTCATTTTTGGGTTCANTGACTTTAACCGATTTTCATTTAAGATGAGGCTTTCAACAATGCGTTTCGTTTCTCTTCAATTTTGATTGGAATTTAGTTCATTTTGGTATCGAAAATTATTAATTTAGGGTCCATGGAGACCGGATGTTGTCCCTTCGCTTTATTCTATCGCTTTAATTATTATTATTGGAAGGATTTTGGTGAGAAATTTGGAAGCGTTGTTAAATTTAGTTTGTTATTTTGTCATTTTAATTATAATTTTTATTTGGAAAATAACCAAGGTCCATGGAGACTGTTTGGGTGATTCGCGTTTACCGAGTCAGTTAATCCTCCGGGTGTTTGGCATAGGAGATTTGTGTTAAAAAATTTGGAAGGTTTATGTCCAATTTACCCGTAGTGAGAGCAATTGAAGAAATTCACTTGTTGATTTTGATTTTACACAATATCTGGTTTCCAGGGGAGATCAGTAAAACATGGCTATAAGTAGTCATACCGTTGCACCAGAAAGTTTAATAATATAAATGTCTCGAACTAGTTCTTGAAAAATATCCAATTGGTTTCAACTAGAATTTTTTTTTATACGTTTATACAAGATTTCTCGACTAACGGCCGTTGTTGCTGTTGTCAAGGAACCTTGAGTTTATATATAAGTACTTAAGTACAAAGATGAAAATTTCAAACAACAAAAATATAAGTTAGCAGTTAAGTGTCGCGTTTAAAATTGAGCTGAAAATTAAAATGAGAATAATATATACATTCATTCTTAGGGATTTCTGAAAATAATAATTTTGGTGTAATTTTTTACTTTATTTTTCATATTCGAAAGTATAAAACAATCTTAAACTTTGGGACGCCATATTTTTTTAAAACTCTGTTGAAAGTAAACTTCTCTGCAAAATTAACTCTTGCTAATTATAAAATAAGATTTAGAACATGGCATTTAACTGAATCTGCATCAATATACAGTGCGCTCAAAAATACTTCGACGAAGGAAGCAAAAAGTAGCAATAATACCAAAGAGTATTATTAGCAATAGTGGCAAAAAGTAGTAGCAATAGCGAAAAAGCACCTTTTTATGCGGGATATTTATTGAGTGCTCTGTACATTAAAAACTTTAAATTTTCTAATTTTTTACCCAAATATAAAACTTGAAAACTAACAACCACTTAGATAATAACGTTTTGGGAAATACTTCGCAACGAAGTTGAAAAAACTTTCTCCACTAATCGAACGAAAAAATTTTGCAAATCACACACTTAAAATCTACGCAGATACGTCGATATTACTTTTCAAAAAGCAAAAAAATCATTCATCAGGTTTCCAAATCGAATCATTATTTGAAGATAAATTCGAAATGTTTTAGCGCGATTTCGTATAATTGGATCCCCAAATGTTAGTCAAAGAATTATCATTATTCGAGTATTGTAGCGATACAAACTTATATTTTATAACCAGGTTGAACTGATCTTCCATGGAAACCAGGAATTCTGAAAACTCAAAATCAACAAGTGCATTTCTTGCACTGAGCTCTTCAATTCAACATATTGTAACAGAAATGATTTTTATTTCCAACACAACTCTACCAAAAAATCTCCCTAGTCAAACACACGGAGTCAAANTTGTAACAGAAATGATTTTTATTTCCAACACAACTCTACCAAAAAATCTCCCTAGTCAAACACACGGAGTCAAAACACCGACCTTATAAAAGTGAAGCGACAACAAACAATCTAAAATGACTCTGGAAAATAACGAATTTTATTGGNAAACACCGACCTTATAAAAGTGAAGCGACAACAAACAATCTAAAATGACTCTGGAAAATAACGAATTTTATTGGAGCAAAATAACAAAATTTATTTTATTGTTGTTCCTCTGCAGCAACAACAAAAAGAAGTTCTCAAATTAATTCCTCGCCTACAATTATTCTGTATAAAACGCTCCCAAAAAGTAAACAAAAAATTTACCATGCCAAAGACCAAGGTTGTAATGACTTTTGAAAAACATTTTTTTTTTGTTTACCAAAGACGATAAAACAAAGTGACAACAATCGGTCTCTACGGGTACTATTACAGCCGAAATTCAACGTACATTGAAACTTATGAATAATTCATAAGACTTCTTAAATTATTTAAAAAGTCTCCATTAACAACATTAAGTCTTGGAGATANCAAAGACCAAGGTTGTAATGACTTTTGAAAAACATTTTTTTTTTGTTTACCAAAGACGATAAAACAAAGTGACAACAATCGGTCTCTACGGGTACTATTACAGCCGAAATTCAACGTACATTGAAACTTATGAATAATTCATAAGACTTCTTAAATTATTTAAAAAGTCTCCATTAACAACATTAAGTCTTGGAGATAAAATATTATTTCTAGGAAACACATTGTTAAAGCAAAGCCTCGCTTATAGGGATGACTGGCTATAACACATNAACTTATGAATAATTCATAAGACTTCTTAAATTATTTAAAAAGTCTCCATTAACAACATTAAGTCTTGGAGATATAAAATATTATTTCTAGGAAACACATTGTTAAAGCAAAGCCTCGCTTATAGGGATGACTGGCTATAACACATCNATAAAATATTATTTCTAGGAAACACATTGTTAAAGCAAAGCCTCGCTTATAGGGATGACTGGCTATAACACATCTGGATTCTAGTATGACAAAAATACGAATGACGGTCACAAGACATTATAAACAAAAAGGAATTTAATTCTGATTACAGTTTTAATAAATTGAGATATTTGGACGAATTATTTTACACTATACTGCATAAGCATATAAGAAACTTTACCATTATTATGAGATCACAAGGCTTGTAAATTTGGTTATCTTTGTGTATTTTATTATATATTTTTTTTTTCATTTTCATTAGTTTTGTTATGATTATTATTGACTGAAAGTTTTTATAAACTGGACACGTTACCAATTTAAGGTAAGAACGATGGGGATTGTTATTGTAAATCCACGTTGTATCAAAACGAAAATTTATTTGAAATAACCAAACAACGTGGATTAGAAGCTTACAACCTCATCGTTTTACCTCAATTACTCGCCACGTTTGGGCCTTATTTATAGCATTACCAGCTTAAATTAGATCATTTATGTTTCTATAAATTGTTCCAAATTCTCTTGCTTTAGTTTCATAAAATAGGTCTTTAAAACAGTTATGTATATGCTCATTACTTACTCAATAATAAATTAAAAATTATTAATTATCAATAATATGCTTCTTTTTTTCAGGTTTATTTCACCTGAGTAAAGAAATGTTTTGACCTTATTTACGGATTGTATGAAAATTCGGCCACNGTTTTGACCTTATTTACGGATTGTATGAAAATTCGGCCACGTAAGTTGTTTATGATATTGAAATTTTGAAAGACAATTTGGTAGGAACTTACAAAACTTTGAATTTTTAATTTACTTGATTTTTTCAGGGATAAGTAAGTATTTCATTTTTCAATTTTCTATGGTTCTTGTCTAATCTAAAAATACTAATATTTTATGTTGTAAATTGAATCAAGATTTTGTAATTATCGATAATTTTTTGATTTTAGATTTATTTTGAGATTTTAGGTTAATTAATTAAGTTGATGCTTCTTCACTCTCAAGGTTCAACAAAACTCCATGGATANCGTAAGTTGTTTATGATATTGAAATTTTGAAAGACAATTTGGTAGGAACTTACAAAACTTTGAATTTTTAATTTTACTTGATTTTTTCAGGGATAAGTAAGTATTTCATTTTTCAATTTTCTATGGTTCTTGTCTAATCTAAAAATACTATATTTTATGTTCTAAATTGAATCAAGATTTTGTAATTATCGATAATTTTTTGATTTTAGATTAATTTTGAGATTTTAGGTTAATTAATTAAGTTGATGCTTCTTCACTCTCAAGGTTCAACAAAACTCCATGGATACACCCTGCTCCTGGTGTTTACCAAAAATGTGAAAAATTACTTTATTTAAAATTTTTTATCTTCTTCTCTTTATAAAGGAAGAAGAAAAATCAATTGACAATGGACTCATTGGAAATTGCTCTCTTCTATTTTGCACTCTTTGGGATTGGTACGGTAGTTAGTATCGGAATCCCTATAGGAACTATGATCTACCAAGTGATCAAGGACAGAAAACGTCTTCATAAACCCGTCCCAATTGTACTCCGAATGCTCGCCGAAGATGGAACATACGAAGAACTCATTGGAATTCCCCATGACATGGTAGTAGAGTTCCTAGAAGGAACCTACAATGTCAAGATTATCACAAAGAAACCAAAACCTCCACCTACTGATAAAGAACTTCTCAAATGGATTCCTACTTTTTTGTCAAAAGGAAGAGTAACAGGTCATGGATCACTCTCTCTGGATCAAAATCTAGTCGATTACTATCCCACATATATGCAACCTCCCCCAGGTAGGCTCAATATATCAACACTCCTTGGGAAATTAGAGGAGAGAAAGCGTAGATCCATCTTATCTGAAAATCTTATTTGAATTCAACTCTAATCTTCCGTTCCTTCCAATTTGATCATATATATTTTTTTTTTGTATTTCAACAAATTCATTTAAAATTCTTATTGATCTCAGCTATTTTGCTGAAATAATTCTGAAACCAATAAGTAACAATAAAAAAAAAAAAAAAGTCAAAGCGAAGGTCAAAGGTTTCTACTGAGGTATGACGGCGTGTTGCAATTTGTAGTGAGAAGAGTGACGACGGTTTTTTATCACCCTAAACTCCCATGACGTTAGATTTCACTATTCTTCAATTAACGAATGAATAAAAACCATGACAAAAAAATTTTTTTTAATCTTGCCCAGGTGTTGTTCCAAGTTCCATTAGTGCGGACAAACAGTCTCCAAATTCTTCAATGAGAACCCGTTCTAGTTCTCCTTCACCTAGTCGTTGCTTTTCTCCTGCTTCAGCTTTAGCGAGGAGCAAATCAACAGTAGAAGTTACTACTTCATAAGATATAGATCCTTGAGGATACCTGTACCCAAGAAATGTAAATAATAATAATTTTTTTTTAAATATAAATGTTATAAGATAGAAATTGAGATATTCAAGTTACTCACCTGAAGATACAAGCTGGAACTGTTACTCCGATATTATTCTGTGTGGAAACGTCTTGCCATTGGGCTTTCATTTTATTTTTAACTTGATTCTGTTGTTGGACTCTTACTTCAGCTGCTTCTGCTAAGTCCTTAAGGGTTTGCCGATGAGATGTACCTGCTCCAGCAAAGTGCTGCTCTACTCCGACACCATTGGGAAGACCGGAAGGAATATTTTCAATACAGTTTTTACACCCTGAACATTTACATATTCCTGAGCAGAAGATTTTTGCTTCATAACATTCACAGTAATTTTTTAAACACCCGGAACGACGACAATTGCATCCTTTATTATGCCTTCGTTCATGTGCTTCACCTGTTTGAGAACTTTTGCCTATCTTTGGCCGAAATGCTCCAGGATTTCTCTCAAGTACGAGTTTGATTGCCTGGATAAATAAGTTTAAATTATAGTATTTTCGAGTTATTTAACATGAAATTTTCAATGTAAATTGTTCCTGATAGATTATAATCATATTTGTCATTTACCTTTTGTCGGTCTTCTTCGTGTGTCAAATTGTTATAACAATTAGTACAATTGCAGAGATGACAAAATTCTCCGTTTGCGAAACAATCGCAGTAGAGTTTGAGGCACTGTGACTTTGTGCAATTACACGGTTTCCTAGGTCGCATTCCATTTGGCTCGAGAAGACTTCGGAATGACTCAAATCCTGCCTGTTGTTGAGCTAGATTTTGTTGAAGAGTGAACATGGCTTGTTCTGCAGCTGCTTGGGCTGGATCAATTGAAGGTCTAATTGATACCGGTGCTGAAGTACCAGGTTCAGTTTTAACCTGTAAAAAGATTCAAGTTATGATGAAAATTCTAATAATATCATTGTAAGAATGAAGTCACATTTGTTTTAATTTTGAGTGTGAAATTACTTTATATAGTAAGAATATGATAATGGTGATAGTGTAAACTCTGCAAAATAAAAATTTAATTTTCGAAATTTTAAAATCGTTATTGTTAAACTCCCGAAGGGTTTCCTTAATTTCAAACAGAGATTTTCTGAGTTTCCGTGGTCATGTTCGCTTATCGTAAATTGAATGATTTACCATATAATTTGGAAGCATGAGTAAATTCCCCAATCCCGAGTTCTGAAAAGAGCTAAGATCCGTACCAGCTGAGAGAGACAGTACAGTTTGCCCAGATGGTGATTTCTGAGTAATCTTTGGTTTCATTGAAGGTGCTATCGGAATCTTATTGAATGGTAGAATTTGTTGTTTATTATTCTGAACCACACGAATATACTGCACCTACATTCATAAATAAAAATGATCATTGTCCATCAAAATGAATCACAAGTGTCTTTACCTGGTTTCCACTACCAGTTACTTGAATGAATTTGGGTGAAGATCCCTTCAATCATAAAATAAATTAGAAAATCCAAACTAAACTCCAAATGAAACTAGGAATAGACATTTACGGATAGTGAGACGGGGGTTAACACGTTGCCCTGCCTTAGTAGTATTCTTTGAGGGGATCCTTGTTGCTGGTCTCCTGCTGGTATTGGTGCAGGAAGAATTTTTGCAGGACTCTTAGCAACTTTTGATTTCTGTGGAGACGCAAGTAGAATGCTTTGCTAAATAAATATAAATTTTATCTTCAGTATCCAAAACAAAATGTACTATTAAATTGACATCAAAATATTACTAACTACCTTTCCAGAAGCACTACTGAGAGTAATTGTGTTCCCCCCTCCTTGTAGTAATCCTTGCAGTTGTTGTGCATCCAAAAACAGCTGTTGTGAATTACCTACCCCTGATGAATTAGCTATCACGTATTTTACCTAGTTTGAAACGAAAAAAAACAACAAACGGTTGGTTTAGCTTAGAGATACAATTAAAAAAAAATTGTACACCTACTTGTTGTTGTTTAGTTTTCCTTGGTTTCGCCGGAGCTATCGGCTGTGTTTTATTGGCCAAAACTGTTGATATGGGTTGGAGTGTCCCTGTAACCGAGTTAAAGACAGAGTCCCTCACACTTAGAAATTGGTGTGTTAGATCAGAATTATTTGCTTCTCCAAAGTTTGAGTTTGATAAACCGAAAGAATCATCTTCATGTGTTGATGAGGTAATCACTTCCTCAATATTCTCAGTTTCCATCATAGAACCATCGATATTTACTTCATCATGACCGATTTGGATCTCTTCCTGTTCTCAACAAAATGATCAGTAAGTAAAGGTAAGAAAAAGCTATTCAGATTATTCAACCTTACATCAACATGCTCCAAATCCATATGTTCAGTTCCGTCTCCTTCCTCTTCAGAATGTCCTGTGTCAATAATATTTCCTTCTGCGTCCACAGTATGAAGCGTAATGAGATCCTGGAGTTCAGCATTAGTAACATGTGTAGATCCATCGTCCAGAATCCCTTGTGTTTCTAACTCATGCTCATTATCCAAAATCTCATTTACAATTTCTTGTGTCTCTGCATCTTCTTCGGATTGCATGATCATACCATCGTGTTCATCACCACCCGCTTCTAATTGTTGTGTCATCTGTTCTTGATACCTTTGCATTTGCTCTGCAGTCAATACAATAGTATTCCCATGTTCATCCTGGGCATGAAATTGTTGGAGAAGTTCAGTGTCTTGCTCTTCTTGATACTCTTCTTCACCTTCCAGAACTCCCTCTTCTTCACCATCTAAACCCGTCTCTTCATGATCACCATGCAATTCTGCCTCTTCATCACCATCCAATCCTACCTCTTCTTCACAATCCAGTCTTGTCTCTTCTTCACCACCCAAACCTGCCTCTTCATCATCGTCCATAACTGTCTCTTCATTTTCCAAAACTCCCTCTTCTTCATCTTCCAAAACCGTCTCTTCATCACCCAAAACTTGCTCTTCTTCATCTCCCAAAATTTCTTCTTCTTCTTCTCCTTCGCCTAAAATTCCTTCTTCCTCATTACCCAAAATTGCTTCTTCTCCATCACCTAAAATTGCCTCTTCTTCANCATTACCCAAAATTGCTTCTTCTCCATCACCTAAAATTGCCTCTTCTTCATTACCCAAAATTTCCTCTCCATCATCACTCAAGACTGTCTCCAGTTCTTGGTCACCCATTTTCTCGTCTTCGTATTTCTGAAAATTAAAAAATATATATATATTCATAATTAAAACAATTCATGATTTTTCTACTAATTATAATAAATCAAAATAAACTAATAATTAGTAAAGATATTGATATAGTAGTCGTATAAAAATTATTTCTTCGTCCAAAATGAATACATACTAATAGTATTATTAATCTATAGTTTTATTAAGCTTACAATTAACATAGAAAACATTCATCTGATCGAAAACTAATTTTGATAACATTTTAAATTGATTAGTCTTATGAAATCTAACCTTTAGCTCTTTTGTAAATGAGTCTGCGCATAAAGTGAATCCTGTTGGATCTCGAAGCTGCTGCTCCGAAACAACAGGAACAACAGTACCAGACAATATGCATTTCCATTTGTTTGATTAATAATAATGCTCAATTAGTTAAAAAAAATGTAAGACTAATTAATTCACAGAAATAAAAAAAAAAATAATAAAATTTTAAGAACCTTCATAATATGATCACTGATCCCCTTTGAAAATGGTCCGGGAGGGAAGGTCTAATTTAAAATTTTGAATTTTTGAATAAAGGACGGCGGCGGTACAAAAAATTTATTAAACCTAGAAAAACTCAATTTCGCCGCGAAGAACTTAAATTAACAACTAATCAAATTAGACCTTTGAATTCAAACCCACCTTTCAAATTGGTTAATTTAATTCCTTCCTTGATTATCTTTGACCAATTTCTCTTCTGTCCAAAATGGCTAGTTGAGTTTATTGGATTGGGGGGTTTTTGTCTGATGACGATGACAATGAACTCCATTTCCATAGCATATAGCGGAGGGAAAGGTAGTTTAACACAAAAAAAAAAACAGTTTACAAAAAACCAAAAGAGTATACTGGTACTGCCTANCGGAGGGAAAGGTAGTTTAACACAAAAAAAAAAACAGTTTACAAAAAACCAAAAGAGTATACTGGTACTGCCTATTGCAGATAGAAAATAACTCAACATTATTTCCCATGAGCTACGTCAGGAACTCGAACTCAATAATTTCTTTCAACTCAAAGAAATTGAGTTTACTGTAGCACTGAAGTTCCCTCTACTGAAGGGTTCAAACACGATAGTTTATCA